>CM040802.1:38933650-38986150 GCA_022829025.1 Squalius cephalus | reverse complement strand
CATGAAAACATAAACATAAATGAACTGCATATGTTGAAGGATACAGTACAACTTACTGAAATGTATAATCTCTAATCTGTTATTTTCCAAAGCACATTTAAATCAAATCTGCTGAAGAAGTTTCAGTGTCTGTGTGAAGGAACAGCAAAGCAGGGAAACCCAACACTCCTGAATGAGATCTACACAGAGCTCTACATCACAGAGAGTGAAAGTGGAGAGATCAATAATGAGCATGAGGTGAGACAGATTGAGACACAATCCAGGAGAGCAGCAACAGAGGACACACCGATCAAATGCAGTGACATCTTTAGACCTTTACCTGGACAAGACAAACCCATCAGAACTGTGCTGACAAAGGGAGTTGCTGGCATTGGGAAAACAGTCTCTGTGCAGAAGTTCATCCTGGACTGGGCTGAAGGGAAAGAGAATCAGGACGTCCAGCTTATATTTCCACTTCCTTTCAGAGAGCTCAACTTGATGAAGGACAAAACATTTAGTCTTTCAGATCTTCTTCATGTCTTTTACCCTGAAACTGAAGAAAAGGAAATATCCAGTGATGAATATAAAGTGTTGTTCATCTTTGATGGTCTGGATGAGTGTCGTCTGTCTCTGAACTTTAAGAGTGAAGTGAAACTGTGTAATATATCTGAATCAGCCTCAGTGGACGAGCTGCTGATGAACCTCATTGAGGGGAATCTGCTTCCCTCTGCTCTCATCTGGATCACCTCCAGACCAGCAGCAGCGGATCTCGTCCCCTCTGAGTGTGTCCATCGAGTGACAGAGGTACGAGGCTTCAATGAGCCACATAAGGAGGAATACTTCAGGAAGAGAATCAGTGATCAGAGTCTGGCCAATAAAATCATCACACAGCTGAAGTCCTCAAGGAGCCTCCACATCATGTGCCACATCCCAGTGTTCTGCTGGATCTCAGCCACTGTTCTAGAGAAGATGTTGAGTGAAGCAGAGAGAAGAGAGATTCCCAAGACTCTCACTCAGATGTACACACACTTCCTGATCATTCAGACCAACATCAAACATGAGAAGGACTATGAGAAGAGTGTGAAAGATGAAGACATGATTGTCAAACTGGGGAAACTGGCTTTCCAGCAGCTTCTGAAAGGCAACCTGATCTTCTATGAGGAAGACCTGAGAGAGTGTGGCATTGATGTGACAGAAGCATCAGTGTACTCAGGATTGTGCACTCAGATCTTCAGAGAGGAGTTGGGCTTGTGTCTGGGGAAAGTCTTCTGCTTTGTTCATCTGAGCATCCAGGAACATCTAGCAGCTCTATATGCACACATTCACTTTACAAACACGAACATAAATGTGTTTGCCAAAACCAAACAAAGTTTCTTTTCTAAAATCTTAAACAAGAAGAAATATCATTCATTATCAGGTCTGCATCAGAGAGCTGTGGATGAGGCTTTACAGAGTAAGAATGGACATCTGGACCTTTTTCTGCGTTTCCTTCTGGGTCTCTCATTGGAGTCCAATCAGACTCTCTTACGAGAACTACTGACACAGACTGGAAGCTGCTCCTACAACAAAGAGAGAACAGTTCAGTACATCAAACAGAAGATCAGGGAGAATCGCTCTCCAGAGAGATCCATCAATCTGTTCCACTGTCTGAATGAACTGGGTGATGATTCACTGATGCAGGAGATCCAATATTATCTGACATCTGGAAGAATACGAAGAACCAAACTCTCCTCTTCACAATGGTCAGCTCTGGTTTATGTGTTGCTGACATCAGAGCAGAAGATTGATGTTTTTGAGCTAAAACAGTTTATTGGAGCACAAAATACAGCAGATCAAGTTCTTCAGAAGATGCTGCCTGTGGTTAAAGAATCCAGATCAGTTCAGTAAGTCACTCTGACAACAATCACTACACTGATAAAACATGATCACATTTATTGGTTAGCATGTGCTTTCATACCAAAGCAATACTGTAAAAGGAGAAACTCATATATATCATATCATTTATATCACTGTTTCCTGAACTTAGAGACTGAAGAGTGTCATTGTTCTCTACAGGTTGTATGATTGTGGTGTTACAGATGAAGGTTTTGCTGATCTGACTTCAGCTCTGAGATCAAACCCCTCACACCTGAGAGAACTGAGTCTGTCATATAATAAAGTAGGAGATTCTGGAGTCAAACTACTCTCTGATCTACTGAAGGATCCTCACTGTAAACTGGAGATACTGTGGTAAGATTTTATAAAAGTCTCAACATCGTCTGTTTTTCTCCTGTGGTGAATAATGAATGATATACAAAAATAATATATATATATATAAAAAAAAAACGTTTTTTCACTTTTGATAGTGTTTTATGATGCATATTTCTAGACACATTTAACCTTATGTTGATTATTCTCAGGTTAGGTATAGTGCGTCAAATCTGTCCTAAATCATAACCATCTGAATTTTCATACTCACAATCTGTAGGTCAGAATAGTGATGTATGTCTCGAGACCGGTCTTGGTCTCGAGACCACTTTTACGTGGTCTCGGTCTTGTCACGGCCTTGAGGGTCTTTGGTCTTGGTCTTGTCTTGGTCTCGGACCTCTCGGTCTTGTCTAGGTCTCGCTGTCTCAGACCGACATAGTGGTCGGGGGATTTAGCTATACAATACTACAATATCCACGACGACAAAACGTTCGATAATGCAACATTATTATCCGCAACGGAACGGATTGAAGCGCGCGTCCGAGTGAAGACAGAGCGGCGTGTGCGCGAGGCGCGAGCCACACGAGAAAACACTTTATCCGCGCCACTGATCGCAGCAGCAACGAGCACTTTGATCACTTGGTTTAAAAAACACATAGGGTTTTAACTTCATTCAGAAGATTTTGGGTAACTGCACAACTGACAGATGACTTTGAGCGCACCGCCAACTGTGTGTGTGTGTGTGTGTGTGTGTGTGTGTGTGTAACCATAGCGACAAACTTTCGGATCCTGCACTTAAGCCTATAATTTCGTTTTTAAACATTTTATTATGTATTTAAAAGTTGCAGAATGGATTCATTTGGAGACTCCAAAATCAGCAGAGATAGGCAGGCATTTGCTTAGATGAATTTGTGTCTTTGATATCTGTGTGTGTGTGTGTGTGTGTTTACAGTATTGTATTTAAGATGGTGTTAGACTAAATAAATGGTCTTTTAAATATCATCTGCATATCTCCGTTGTGCTGACTAAACATTAGGCCTAATCCAAGTTTATAATTGTGTATAATATTTCTCATTCTTTAGACAGTTGTTGGAGGAGCAAGATGATGTTGGAGGTGTTTGATGTTTTGTCAGATGAACCAGTCAGTACCAGTCATGTCAGTCCTCAACAGTACACAAAAGTTAAGGGAGTCTCAATCCTCTAATAGTGCAGTAACAGCCATCATGCAATTGCTACACATAGTTGATCTCACCCAGTCTGCAAAAACATTTACAGTGAGCTCACAGTCACACACATGACATGGTCTGTCTCTGTATTGTTCTGCCTGTGTAGTTGAAGTAATACCGTCTAATATGTATTGAATGTAAACTGCAACTGAACCCTAGTATGCTTCTGTTCTTGAATTCATACAAGTTATTGCTTAGCTTCAACACTAGTCTGTTTTTTTTCCCTCCGGTCTCGACTTGGTCTCGGTCTTGGTCTCGACGTTGTCTTGGTCTTGACTTGGTCTGTCTTGGTCTTGGTCTTGGTCTTGTCTTGGTCTCGATACACTCTGGTCTTGGTAGTGTCTTGGTCTCGGTTTAGGCGGTCTTGACTACAAGTCTAGGTCAGAAGACTTCTTTGTGGTCTGTTCAGTTTTTTAGAAATCAAAGACTTTTGGCAGGCGAACTTCTTAGTTTCAATTAAGTATAGTTTTATTATTTACAGGTTAACTAGTTTACAAAAAGGCATACTTGTAACAGGACAATTGCATATTTTCCACAACAATAGTTATAAGCATGATTGGATGATGTGAAGAGGTGACAACTGCTTTCATATACAAATCTATTGAGGAGAAATTCATATATGTATCTTATGATTTATATCAGTGTTTCCTGAACTGAGAGACTGAAGAGTGTCATTGTTCTCTACAGGTTGGGTAATTGTGGTGTTAGAAATAAAGGTTGTGCTGCTCTGACTTCAGCTCTGAGATCAAACCCCTCACACCTGAGAAAACTGAATCTGTCTGAGAATGAAGTAGGAGATTCTGGAGTCAAGCAGCTCTCTGATCTACTGAAGGATCCTCACTGTAAACTGGAGATACTGTGGTAAGATTTTATAAAATTCTCAACATCGTCTGTTTTTCTCCTGTGGTGAATAATGAATGATATACAAAAATAATATATACAAAAAAAACAAAAACGTTTTTTACTTTTGATAGTGTTTTATTATGCATATTTCTAGTCACATTTAACCTTATGTTGATTGTTCTCAGGTTAGGTATAGTACGTCAAATCTGTCCTAAATCATAACCATCTGAATTTTCATACTCACAATCTATAGGTCAGAAGACTTCTTTGTGGTCTGTTCAGTTTTTTAGAAATCAAAGACTTTTGGCAGGCGAACTTCTTAGTTTCAATTAAGTATAGTGTAACGGTCACCAGCTGGAGTGCCCTTGAGAGCCACCAGAGGGCACTCCACATAAGACTATTATAACTCACAAACAGTGTTGGGTGTAACGCGTTACAAAGTAACGCGTTACTGTAATAATATTACTTTTTTCAGTAACTGGTAGTGTAAGGCATTACTCGTCTGAAAATAGTAATATTATTACAGTTTTCCCGAGCTAGTTACTTGCGTTACATTTGCCAGTAGCACCTTCATCACACACAAGGCACACAACACAGAGAACAGAAGGGAAGGGGAGGAGGGCGTGAATGGAACAGTGATTGGTCTGGGTTTGGCACGAGGTATCATTTACCATCACCGATTGGTCGACACGCGGCAGTTAAGGCCAATCAGGGATGACTTCCCTAATGAATATTCATGAGTCTTCCCCTACCATCCTGGGAAAAAAAATATAGCGCCCTGGACGCGCGCGCGTAGCCCGTTCACTCTCACCGCCTTCAAACAACACGAGCGCTGTATTGCTCTCTCTCCCTCGCGCATATAGTAAAAGGTCGGAAGACCGGTTGTGTTTTATAGACAATTTTGCATATAAATGACTATTTATAGGGCTTGAATTACAACCTGAAACTGCGCATGTGCGGGTAAAACTGCTGGGGTGAAACTGTGGCTCTGCGGCTCTGCAGACAGATATTATTGGGACAGATGGGGAAAAATGGAAGCGTCAACAACGACAAGTACAGTTGTTTGTAGTTATTTGTGCTAGACAGTGCCAGTCTGTTGTTGGCGTAATAAAGACCCTAAAGAACACTCCTCCTTTGTATGTTCTCCCTCCATCTGATGCATCTCAGGCAATTATAGAGTAATTAAGAAAAAAAATGTAACTAGTAATATAACTAGTAATATAACTAGTTACTTTCTCCAGGGAGTAATAAAGTAAAGTAAGGCATTACTATTTTTGAGAGTAATATGTAATATGTAATATATTACTTTTTTGAGTAACTAGCCCCAACACTGCTCACAAACTACATTTCCCATACTCACTGCCCGGACTCATCATCACTTATCACTGATCACATTCACCTGTACCTCATCCACTGATTGCATTCACCTGTGTCTCATCATCCTGTTAGTCTCAGTCTATTTATACCAAATGTGGGGTGGGGAACGTCCGGCCCCCGGGCCGTAACCGGCCCGCAAAAGAGTTTGATGTGGCCCGCGAGTCAATTCCTCCCCAAAAAAAAAAAAAAAAAAAAAACTTCAGAAACAAAAATCTCAGCAATTACTTTTCCTGTGATAGAAAACACAAAATAGGCAAAGTGGCAAGCAGCACGAGTCCACGAGCTGTAAGAGCAGGACGAGGCCAGTAGCGCGAGAGTTAATGAGTCACCTGCGCGCCGCATCGGTTTCAAGTTTCTCACGGATGAGCTTCGGAGGCGCGCGCGCCGTACCGGTTTCAATTTTCTCACTGATCAGCTTCGGGGCGCATAAAAGGATCGGAACGAAGACAGCAGAGGACCAGGCATGGACTTTACTGTGTGTGCGTGTGTTGTGTGTGCGTGTGCATGTGTGTGTTGCGTGTGCGTGTGTGTGGTAGTCGTCCACGAGGGGCTGCTGCTTTTACTTTCGTTTTGTCATTTGCGTATTAAAGTAGAATGAGTGGCCGACTAAAAGTGGCCAACAGCAAATAGAATGTGTGGCCGACTAAAACAATTCTTTTAACTATAAGCAACCCAATTTGTCTAGATCTGTATTATTTCCTTTGTATAATGAGCTTAAATATTGCTGCGCAGTCGTGTGATTTAGTCTGCTTGATTAACATTATTACAATGTACTCTGATATGTAGCCTATATATATAAGGTCCTCGAGTCGAATGTGTTTGAATATTTCACCAGCATCAGCCTTTTCACAGTTTGTATCACTCCGCTTGTCTGTGTTTGCGCAACTTGCATCATTAAGCCAGTAGGTGGTGACAAGTGACTGTCTTTATGAGTGAACAATTGAAATTTAATTGAACTGATTTAATAGTGCCAAAAACATTGATTTACTCAAGAAAGAAACAAGATGCTGAAACCAATCTTTAATGCTAAAAAGTTTACATCTATGCAAACTAATCCTTGAAAGATTTCTCATTTAAGGCCATTCCTGTTTGGAATATGTGATTGTGTATTGTCAACAATAAGCAGAAACATTTTGCATTTCCATTTTGTAGTGTGGATCATTCATTTCTCATGTTTAAGAATCTGTTATCTTGACAAATAACTTATGCTACTGCCCACTGACATGCTTTTAAAGCTATTGTTATCAAAAAATGTTGGCCTTCAAACACCTTAAAATGCACATATGTAGGTCCGAGAAATCCAAATTTTCTCGGGAGAGCATGTCCCCGAACCCCCCTAACGACCTCACATTTCAATGTGTGTGTCTGTGTGGTAATATGGGCTGGTGTGCCAACAGTGCCAGGACTGAATTTTTTAACCAGTCTGCCCCCCTGCATATAGGCCTCAAATATACATTATTCTCTGTATTGAATTATGTTATCTTGTTACGCACCCCCAGCCCCTGATGTTTCGGGCTCAGCCCCTGATGTTTTTAAAACCTAGAAACGCCCCTGCTCATTACAATGGCCCTTAAAAAATGTTAAAAAATAGTAAATGGCCCTTGATAGGAAAAAGGTTCCCCACCCCTGATTTATACCATGTTCATTCATTCACTCACGGCGAAGTCTTGTTTTAGTGTTACACTGCATTTCTGAGCATTCTCCTGGTTTTCTTGTCTCTTGGTTTTGGATATCTTGCCCTATTTCCTGGATTACTCTCTTGCCTCTGGTCCCTGGATTACTTTTTTGCCTCTGGTCCCTGCCTGTTTTGTTTGTTTGTTTGTTTCTTTGTTTTGACTGCCTGCCTGTGTATGACCCTTGCCTGTACATTGGATTACGCCTCTGGATTGCCCCATACAATAAGCTGCGTTTGGATCTCTACCCTCGTCTCGGAGCAGTTCGTAACAGAAGACTTCGCCACACCCAGATCCAGCAGCAATGACAAACATGGACCCAGTAACTAAACTCTGCTCCATCTTCCAGGATGGTCGCCCCATAGAGGACTATGTGGGTGTGTTTGTGGCTTGTTGCCACCTGGCTGGACGACAGGGAACTCAAGGATTGTTTTTGGATGGGACTGGATCAGGACGTGAGTTTTTATTTGCCCAAGGTTGACCCCAGATGGACTCTGGCTCAATATATAGATTTTGTTTTGCTATTTTGTGGGTCTCCCTTCATAGTGGGCAAAGCTGAGCCTTCACTGCTGGTCCCGTCCAGCACAGAACCCTCTTCATCGCTGGTCTCGTCCAGCACAGAGTCTTCTTCACCGCTGGTCCCGTCCAGCACAGAGCCCTCTTCACCGCTGGTCCCGTCCAGCACAGAGCCCTCTTCACCGCTGGTTCCGTCCAGCACATAGCCTTCTTCACTGCTGGTCTCGTCCAGCACAGAGCCTTCTTTATTGCCGCTGGTCCTGTCCAGCTCAGAGCCCTCTTCATCGCTGGTCCCGTCCAGCACAGAGCCCTCTTCACCGCTGGTCCCGTCCAGCACAGAGCCCTCTTCACCGCTGGTTCCGTCCAGCACATAGCCTTCTTCACTGCTGGTCTCGTCCAGCACAGAGCCTTCTTTATTGCCGCTGGTCCTGTCCAGCTCAGAGCCCTCTTCATCGCTGGTCCTGTCCAGCTCAGAGCCCTCTTCGCCGCTGGTCCTGTCCAGCCCAGAGCCCTCTTCGCCGCTGGTCCTGTCCAGCTCAGAGCCCTCTTCATCGCTGGTCCTGCCCAGCTCAGAGTCCTCTTCGCCGCTGGTCCTGCCCAGCTCAGAGTCCTCTTCGCCGCTGGTCCTACCCAGCTCAAAGCCCTCGCCGCCGCTAGTCCCGTCAAGCTCAGAGCGCGCTGATCCTGATCCAGAGACTGTTCACGTCACTTCTGCCGAGCCAGAGACTGTTCACGTCACTTCTGCCTACCCAGAGACTGAGCTTCACATCACTTCTGCCGACCCAGAGATTGAGCTTCACGTCACTTCTGCCGATCCAGAGACTGAGCTTCACGTCACTTCTGCCAATCCAGAGACTGAGCTTCACGTCACGTCAGCCGATCCAGAGACTGAGCTTCACGTCACGTCCGCCCGTCAAGAGTCTCGTCCCGCCGAGACTGAATCTGTTCCTGAGCCTGAATCTGTTCCTGAGCCTGAATCTGATCCTGATACTGAGCCTGAATCTGTTCCTCTTCCTCTTTCTGCGCCTGTGTCTTCAGACAAGATGGCCGACTCCACGCCTGTGTCTTCGGACAAGATGGCCGACTCCACGCCTGTGTCTTCGGACAAGATGGCCGACTCCACGCCTGTGTCTTCAGACAAGATGGCCGAAACCACGCCTGTGTCTTCGGACAAGATGGCCACCGCCGAGCCAGTGTCTCAGGACAAGATGGCCGCCGCCGAACCTGTGTCTCCGGACAAGATGGCCACCGACGAGCCTGTGTCTGTTCCTGAGCTGGTGTCTGTTCCTGTTCATAAGCCAGTGTCTCCAGACAAGATGGCCGACGCCGAGCCAGTGTCTCCAGACAAGATGGCCACCTTGGAACCTGTGTCTGTTCCTGAGCCGGTGTCTGTTCCTGTCCCTGTGTCTGTTCCTGTTCCTGAGCCGGTGTCTGTTCCTGTGCCATGGTCGCCTGAAGGGTCGTCTCCTCCCTGGCCGCCTGAAGGGTTGTCTCCTCCCTGGTCGCCTGCACTGCCTGCTCCGCCCTGGTCGCCTGCACAGCCTGCTCCGCCCTGGTCACCTGCACAGCCGGATCCGCCCTGGTCGCCTGCACAGCCGGATCCGCCCTGGTCGCCTGCACAGCCGGATCCGCCCTGGCCTTCCGCCCTGCCACAGTCTTCAGGTCCTCTTCCGCTGCACGGGCCTGGCCCTCCATCCCGCCCCCGGGTCCGCCTCCGCTCCACCTCCCTCCTGGAAAGTTTTAGGAGCGTCTGGAATCCGCTCCTTAAAGGGGGGGGCTATGTAACGGTCACCAGCTGGAGTGCCCTTGAGAGCCACCAGAGGGCACTCCACATAAGACTATTATAACTCACAAACTACATTTTCCATACTCACTGCCCGGACTCATCATCACTTATCACTGATCACATTCACCTGTACCTCATTCACTGATTGCATTCACCTGTGTCTCATCATCCTGTTAGTCTCAGTCTATTTATACCATGTTCAGTCATTCACTCACGGCAAAGTCTTGTTTTAGTGTTACACTGCATTTCTGAGCATTCTTCTGGTTTTCTTGTCTCTTGGTTTTGGATATCTTGCCCTGTTTCCTGGATTACTCTCTTGCCTCTGGTCCCTGCCTGTTTTGTTTGTTTGTTTGTTTGTTTGTTTCTTTGTTTTGACTGCCTGCCTGTGTATGACCCTTGCCTGTACATTGGATTACGCCTCTGGATTTCCCCATACAATAAGCTGCGTTTGGATCTCTACCCTCGTCTCGGAGCAGTTCGTAACATATAGTTTTATTATTTACAGGTTAACTAGTTTACAAAAAGGCATACTTGTAACAGGACAATTGCATATTTTCCACAACAATAGTTATAAGCATGATTGGATGATGTGAAGAGGTGACAACTGCTTTCATATACAAATCTGTTGAGGAGAAAGAAGAAATTCATATATGTATCTTATCATTTATATCAGTGTTTCCTGAACTGAGAGACTGAAGAGTGTCATTGTTCTCTACAGGTTGGGTAATTGTGGTGTCAGATATAAAAGTTGCGCTGATCTGACTTCAGCTCTGAGATCAAACCCCTCACACCTGAGAGAACTGAATCTGTCATGGAATAAAGTAGGATATTCTGGAGTCAAGCAGCTCTCTGATCTACTGCAGGACCCTCACTGTAAATTGGAGATACTCTGGTAATACTGTATAAAATTTCCCAACATAGTCCTCTATTTTAATGGTAAATAATGATTGACATACAAAAAAATCAACTATGAAATTACTAATGGGAATGTTGCTTTTATTTTCATTACATTCTTTCCAATATGTCTGACATCATTTTACAATATTAATGACAGATTAAACATGACTGGATGATGTAAAGATGTGACAACCGTGTTCATATACAGATATGTTGATGATTTTGGGGTATTTGCATAAAAATAATAATATTCGGTTACATTTTATTTTAAGGTGTCATTGTTACAGTGTAATTATATATTTAAGTACTGAGTAATATTAAGCAACTACATGTACTTACTATAGGGTTAGAGTATGATTAGGATTTGGTTGAGGGTTAGTTGCATGTAATTATGCTAAATTTACTGTTATTACTATGGTTTGTAGAAGCGGGTCTGAACCTTAGACTGGATCTGTTAATAGTGCCATGGATTAAGTGTCTGATTGTGAAGTTCCTGCTGATCTGAGCTGTAGATCCTGAACTGAGAGACTGAAGAGTGTCATTGTTCTCTACAGGTTGAGTAAGTGTGGTGTTACAGATGAAGGTTGTGCTGCTCTGACTTCAGCTCTGAGATCAAACCCCTCACACCTGAGAGAACTGAATCTGACTGGAAATAAAGTAGGAGATTTTGGAGTCAAGCAGCTCTCTGATCTACTGAAGGATCCTCACTGTAAACTGGAGATACTGTGGTAAGATTGTATAAAATGTCCTAACATAGTCCTCTATTTTAATGGTAAATAATGATTGCCATACAAAAAAAAAAAAAAAAAAAAAATTCTACTGAGAAATTATTAATGGGAATGTTGCTTTTATTTTCATTAGATTCTTTCCAATGTGGCTGACATCATTTTACAATATTCATGACAGATTAAACATGACTGGATGATGTAAAGATGTGACAACCGTGTTCATATACAGATATGTTGATGATTTTGGGTATTTGCCAAAAATAATAACATTCGATTACACGTTATTTTAAGGTGTCATTGTTACAGTGTAATTATATATTTAAGTACTGAGTAATATTAAGCAACTACATGTACTTACTATAGGGTTAGAGTAGGTTTAGGGTTTGGTTAATGGTTAGTTGCATGTAATTATGCATAATTTACTGTTATTACTATGGTAAGTTTATGTAACATATGTAATAAGGACATTGTTCAATAAAGTGTTATCGAATATTCTTGCAATTTTATGATATGGAAACTAACCCGCTCAAGAAGTTTGTAGAAGCGGGTCTGAACCTTAGACTGGACCTGTTAATGGTGCCGTGGATTAAGTGTCTGATTGTGAAGTTCCTGCTGATCTGAGCTGTAGATCCTGAACTGAGAGACTGAAGAGTGTCATTGTTTTCTACAGGTTGAGGTATTGTGTTGTTACAGATGAAGGTTGTGCTGATCTGACTTCAGCTCTGAGATCAAACCCCTCACACCTGAGAGAACTGGAACTGTCATGGAATAAAGTAGGAAATTCTGGAGTCAAGCAGCTCTCTGGTCTACTGAAGGATCCTCACTGTAAACTGGAGATACTGTGGTAAGATTGTATAAAATTTCCCAACATAGTCCTCTATTTTAATGGTAAATAATGATTGACATACAAAAAAAAAAAAAAAAAAAAAAAAAAAAATCAACTATGAAATTACTAATGGGAATGTTGCTTTTATTTTCATTACATTCTTTCCGATATGTCTGACATCATTTTACAATATTAATGACAGATTAAACATGACTAGATGATGTAAAGATGTGACAACCGTGTTCATATACAGATATGTTGATGATTTTGGGGTATTTGCATAAAAAAATAATATTCGGTTACACTTCGGTTACACAAAACTTGTAGTCGGTTACACATTCGGTTACACAAAACTTGTAGTCCATTATAACATCTACAAAAACAGCATCCATGCTTTCAATATGGAACTAGGCAAAGCTAGACAGACTTTCTTCTCAAATATTATAAACAGTAATTTAAACAACACACACACTCTTTTTGCTACTGTAGAGAGACTGACAAACCCCCCAAGCCAGATTCCCAGTGAAATGCTCTCAGACAACAAGTGCAGTGAGTTTGCTTCTTTCTTCTCTGAGAAAATCAATAATATCAGAAAGGTGATCAGCACATCCTTGAGTTGCCCTGGGGTCAGACAGATCAAACCACCTGAGAAAGTAGTTACTATGTCTAACTTCAAAGAAATTGATGGCAACATTTTGGAAGAAACCGTACAGCACCTTAAAACATCAACCTGCGCTCTTGACACACTTCCCACATCATTTTTCAAAAGTGTTTTAAACAGTTTAGAAGCAGATCTTCTAGAAGTGGTAAATGCTTCAATTCTCTCTGGGAGTTTTCCAAACTCCCTGAAAACTGCAGTGGTCAAGCCCCTCCTGAAAAAGAACAATCTGGATAAGACCATATTAAGCAACTATAGGCCGATCTCAAATCTTCCTTTCATAGGCAAGATCATTGAAAAAGTTGTCTTCAATCAGCTGAACAAATTCTTATGCTTGAATGGATACTTTGACAATTTTCAATCTGGTTTCCGACCGCACCACAGCACAGAGACAGCGCTCATAAAGATAATAAACGTTATTCGCTTAAATACTGATTCAGGCAAATTGTTCAGGTCATACTTAGATGGGAGAGGTTATTATGTGAGTATAGGAGACCATAAGTCTGAGTGGACATCCATGACATGCGGAGTCCCTCAAGGCTCAATTCTTGCGCCACTCGTGTTCAACCTGTATATGCTCCCAATGAGCCAAATAATGAGAAAGAACCAAATTGCTTACCACAGCTATGCAGACGACACACAGATTTACTTAGCCCTATCGCCTAACGATTACAGCCCCATTGACTCCCTGTGCCAATGCATTGACGAAGTCAACAGTTGGATGTGTCAAAACTTTCTTCAGTTAAACAAAGACAAAACTGAAGTCATTGCGTTTGGAAACAAAGATGAAGTTCTCAAGGTGAATGCATACCTTCACTCTAGGGGTCAAACAACTAAACATCAAGTCAGGAATCTTGGTGTGACACTAGAGTCAGACCTTAGTTTCAGTAGTCATGTCAAAGCAATAACTAAATCAGCATACTATCATCTGAAAAATATTGCAAGAATAAGATGCTTTGTTTCCAGACAAGAATTAGAGAAACTTGTGAATGCTTTCATCACCAGCAGGGTGGATTATTGTAACGGACTCCTCACTGGCCTTCCCAAAAAGACCATAAGACAGTTGCAGCTCATACAGAACGCTGCCGCCAGGATTCTGAGCAGAACCAGAAAATATGAACATATCACACCAGTCCTCAGGTCTTTACACTGGCTTCCAGTTAAATTTAGGATTGATTTTAAAGTATTATTACTGGTATATAAATCATTCAATGGCCTAGGACCTCAATATATTGCAGATATGCTCACTGAATATAAACCCAACAGATCACTCAGATCATTAGGATCATATCAGCTAGAAATACCAAGGGTTCACTCTAAGCATGGCGAGTCTGCTTTTAGCTATTATGCCAGACGCAGCTGGAACCAGCTTCCAGAGGAGATCAGACGTGCTCCTACAGTCACATTCAAATCCAGACTCAAAACACATCTGTTTAACTATGCATTTACTGAATGAGCACTGTGCACCTGTTCGTCCGACTGTTTGTACTGTACTGTATTTTATTTTATTTTTCTAAACTGTTTTAATTATTCTTATTTCTTTTTATTATTTTAATTTCTTCTATGTAAAGCACTTTGAATTGCCATTGTGTATGAAATGTGCTATATAAATAAACTTGCCTTGCCTTGCCTTGCCTTACACTTTATTGTAAGGTGTCGTTGTTACAGTGTAATTATATATTTAAGTACTGAGTAATATTAAGCAACTACATTTACTTACTATAGGGTTAGAGTAGGATTAGGATTTGGTTGAGGGTTAGTTGCATGTAATTATGCATAATTTACTGTTATTACTATGGTAAGTTTATGTAACATATGTAATAAGGACACTGTTAAATAAAGTGTTATCGAATATTCTTGCAATTTTTATGATATGGAAACTAACCTGCTCAAGCAGTTTGTAGAAGCGGGTCTGAACCTTAGACTGGACCTGTTAATGGTGCCGTGGATTAAGTGTCTGATTGTGAAGTTCCTGCTGATCTTATCTGTAGATCCTGAACTGAGAGACTGTATAGTGTCATTGTTCTCTACAGGTTGATGGAGTGTGGTGTTACAGATGAAGGTTGTGCTGATCTGACTTCAGCTCTGAGATCAAACCCCTCACACCTGAGAGAACTGAATCTGACTGGAAATAAAGTAGGAGATTCTGGAGTCAAGCAGCTCTCTGATCTACTGAAGGATCCTCACTGTAAACTGGAGAAACTGTGGTAAGATTGTATAAATGTCCCAACATAGTCCTCTATTTTAATGTGTAAATAATGATTGCCATACAAAAAAAAATTCTACTGTGAAATTATAAATGGGACTGTTGCTTTTATTTTCATTAGATTCTTTCCAATGTGTCTGACATCATTTTACAATATTAATGACAGATTAAACATTACTGGATGATGTAAAGATGTGACAACCGTGTTCATATACAGATATGTTGATGATTTTGGGTACTTGCCAAAAATAATAATATTCGGTTAAACTTTATTTTAAGGTGTCGTTACAGTGTAATTATATATTTAAGCACTGAGTAATATTAAGCAACTACATGTACTTACTATAGGGTTAGAGTAGGTTTAGGGTTTGATTAATGGTTAGTTGCATGTAATTATGCATAATTTACTGTTATTACTATGGTAAGTTTATGTAACATATGTAATAAGGACACTGTTAAATAAAGTGTTATCGAATATTCTTGCAATTTTTATGATATGGAAACTAACCCGCTCAAGCAGTTTGTAGAAGCGGGTCTGAACCTTAGACTTGACCTGTTAATGGTGCCGTGGATTAAGTGTCTGATTGTGAAGTTCCTGCTGATCTGAGCTGTAGATCCTGAACTGAGAGACTGAAGAGTGTCATTGTTCTCTACAGGTTGAGGTATTGTGGTGTTACAGATAAAGGTTGTGCTGATCTGACTTCACCTCTGAGATCAAACCCTTCACACCTGAGAGAACTGGATCTGTCAAGGAATAAAGTAGGAGATTTTGGAGTCAAGAAGCTCTGTGGTCTACTGAAGGATCCTCACTGTAAACTGGAGAAACTGTGGTAAGATTGTATAAAATTTCCCAACATAGTCCTCTATTTTAATGGTAAATAATGATTGACATACAAAAAAAAAATCAACTATGAAATTAGTAATGGGAATGTTGCTTTTATTTTCATTACATACTTTCCGATATGTCTGACATCATTTTACAATATAAATGACAGATTAAACATGACTGGATGATGTAAAGATGTGACAACCGTGTTCATATACAGATATGTTGATGATTTTGGGTACTTGCCAAAAATAATAATATTCGGTTACACTATATTTTAAGGTTTCATTGTTACAGTGTAATTATATATTTAAGTACTGAGTAATATTAAACAACTACATGTACTTACTATAGGGTTAGAGTAGGTTTAGGGTTTGGTTGAGGGTTAGTTGCATGTAATTATGCATAATTTACTGTTATTACTATGGTAAGTTTATGTAACATATGTAATAAGGACATTGTTAAATAAAGTGTTATCGAATATTCTTGCAATTTTTATGATATGGAAACTAACCCGCTCAAGCAGTTTGTAGAAGCGGGTCTCAACCTTAGACTGGACCTGTTAATGGTGCCGTGGATTAAGTGTCTGATTGTGAAGTTCCTGCTGATCTGAGCTGTAGATCCTGAACTGAAAAACTAAAGAGTGTCATTGTTCTCTACAGGTTGATGAAGTGTGGTGTTACAGATGAAGGTTGTGCTGATCTGACTTCAGCTCTGAGATCAAACCCCTCACACCTGAGAGAACTGGATCTGTCAAGGAATAAAGTAGGAGATTCTGGAGTCAAGCTGCTCTCTGGTCTACTGAAGGATCCTCACTGTAAACTGGAGACACTGTGGTAAGATTTTATAAAAGTCTCAACATCGTCTGTTTTTCTCCTATGGTGAATAATGAATGTTATACAAAAATAAAATATAGAAAAAAGTTTAACATAAAGTAACTGAAAAGTATGTTTAATCTTCAGTGGATTATTTCCAAACTTCTGAGGTAATTTTACTTTTGATAGTTTTTACAAGTCAAAAACATGATTGGATGATGTGAAGAGGTGACAACTGCTGTCATATACAAATCTGTTGATGAGAAAGGAGAAATTCATACATATCTCATCATTCATATCAGTGTTTCCTGAACTGAGAGACTGAAGAGTGTCATTGTTCTCTACAGGTTGAAGGGTTGTGGTGTTACAGATGAAGGTTGTGCTGATCTGGCTTCAGCTCTGAGATCAAACCCCTCACACCTGAAAGAACTGAGTCTGACTGGAAATAATCTAAGAGACTCAGATGTGAAGCTGCTTTCTGATCTGAACACTATAGACTGGAGACGCTTGAGTGAGTAGTGTTTTTTAATATAAAGTTAATTTTGTTTCTTCTTAATTTACTTTTCTTGCGATGGTGAATTACACACTATAAACATGTTTAATAAGAGTTTGATTTATTTAAATAATAGTTTATAGCAACAATTAAATATCTTCAAGTGTCTTTATATTTCAAACAATTCAATATTTTGCTTTTATCATTGTCTTTTTATCCCTAAATTATATATTTTGAGAGAATGTCAATTGCAATAGTAGATGATGGTTAATATTTATCACTAGTTTCTATCATAAATGAAACTGAGCCAGTGACACAGAAAGAGGACAGTCATACAGGATTATAGATAAGGGTCAAGGGTCATCGTTCATGGTGATTTAGATGCAAAAACAAAATCTGAATGTTTAAAAACAGCTTTAACAATCATGTATCAGTGTTATATTATAATCTCTAATATAACAGTCTAAGTAGTTTCTTTTAGTTGTTCTAAAGTAGATAATGTAATAATGTCTCACACATTTGACTGTCTGTATTTTACTTACAGGTTTTAGATGTTAGTCTGACCTTCTCTGGATCAGCTAATGGAGAATAAAGAGCCTCTACAGACACAATCACATTCAACAGAATCAACAGAGCCACAGTGATCATCACACACACGTCAAAGTCAAGTCAAGTCAAAGTTTATTTATATAGCACTTTTTAAAAACAACAGGTGTTTAACAAAGTGCTGTACACATCCTTTATCAATAATGCAAACAACCAACATGACTTAAAATAAAAGGAATAAAAAACAAAAACAATAAAACAATACTCTCACATAGCATCAAATGCCAAACTGTAGTAGTGAGTTTTGAGATTCGATTTAAAAATAGCAAGGGTTTGAGCCTGTCTGATGTGCAGGGGCAAACTATTCCAGAGCTTCGGTCCTGCTACTGCAAATGCTCTTTCACCTCTGCTTTTTAATTTCACCCGAGGGACAACCAACAGCAAATGGTCAGCAGACCTAAGCGCTCTTGACGGGGCATATTGCCTAATCAGTTCTGACACATACTTAGGAGCAAGGCCATGAAGCGATTTAAAAACAAACATCAAAATTTTGAAGTTAATTCTAAAATAGATTGGCAACCAGTGAAGAGAGGAAAGAACAGGTGTAATATGTTCGCGCTTTCGTGTCCCTGTCAACAAGCGAGCTTCAGCATTCTGGACCCTCTGCAGTCTAGAGAGAGAGGCCTGACTAATGCCTATATAGAGGCCATTACAATAATCTAGACGCGATGAAATAAAAATGTGGAGAAGTCAAATTCTCTAGAAGACAGAAATGATTTCACCTTGGTGAGTTGTCTCAATTGGAAAAAGCTCGATTTAACTACCAAGTTAATCTGTTTATCCAATTTAAAATCACAATCACTAGTGAAACCTAGATTTTTGACATAAGGTTTCACTAGTGGATTCAACTCACCAAGATCAAAATTTAGTGATTCATAAGTACCTTGTGTGTTTGTGTAACTTTACAGAGCGGCTGTATAGATAAATGAACTAAGGGAATAACTTTTTTACAACAGAAATGAATCAACACTGAACTTAAGCTGGACTATGACACTATTTTCTCCTAGATCTGCTGTACAGCCGAAACAAACTTTGTTTTTCTCAGCTTTTTGCTCAAAATGTTGCTGTTTTTATGAAACTTGCCCACATTCAAGTGTTGGTAAAAAAGAAAAGCATTAAGCTAGAATAAAAGTTTTCTTTTATGTTGTTTAAAAGTAGAGTGTCTGTTCTTTATTTTGATACGTTGCATATTCAGATATTCATACAACAAAATGAAAGTTTTGTGAGAATTGTTATGGCGGTGGTTGGCAACTTTTTGAAAAACGCTGTCAGGGAAAGAGTTAATCTTTCAGTCGTGACGTTCAACTGATTCAAATCAAATCAGCTGAAGTTTCAGTGTGTATATGAGGAACAGCTGTGTGTGTAAGAACATGTCAGTGTCTATGAAGTCTAAAATTTCATCTTTTAATAAAATTTCATTTTTTAATATTATGTATCTGTATTATTATTCTTTATTAATATTCACAATCAGTTGTATTATCTTATGAAGTTTAAAATGCAAGAGTTAGACTATAGATTGCATGGACATGTGTTTAAGAATCATCTTTTAGACACAGGGAGGGGAGCTGGTAGAGTTACATTTTACTGTACTACGGCAGAGAAACACGGAAACACATAGACCTGGCATGACTATAATATGACATCTTCTCAGAGTTTCTCTCCTGACATATAAGAATAAAGATTTTTCTTGGCAAGATAACTGGTGTCCGGTTCCGTGAATCAAATAATAACTGAGGAAAGGCTTAATTCCAAGTCTACAGTCTGTAATTCAGCTTCCTTCAGTTTGAATTCAAATCATAATTCCTCATCGATGGGCTTCCCGTCCTTCTTCAGCTGTTTCTTCTTCTGGCTCCTCTGACACATGAAACACACACCTGATCATTAAGCGTGACAGCAGCTGAGAAGATATAATATAGTTCCCAGTGTGTATACGGTTAGAAGATGGCTGTGTCTCATGTGACCTTGTTATTTGTACTCGCTGTGACTATACAAATCACAACATGTAAATAGGAAAATGTTGGCGTTATTTTGTCACTTATTGGGAGCAGTGTGCTAGCTGGAGCCGTTTACCTCCAGTCTTTGTGCTAAGCTAGGCTAGCGGTGGGTGCGTCAGACAGAGTTACGGCACGCACGGAGATGAGAAGGGTGTGTGTGGACTTATCTAACTCTGGGGGATACAGGGAATAAGATAAAGTCCCAAAAAGTCGGCGTGTTCCTTTAAGACCAATTTATACTTCTGCGTCGAACTCACGCTGTAGCCGTGTCGTAGGCTGTGTATAGCACACACACACTTTCTCTAACACTCTCTCTCACACACACTCTCTCTCTCTCTCTCACACACACACACACACACACACAGAAGACTCTCATATGAAGTGTTCTCTCTCTCATCATTATGACACAGAACGCAGAGTTTCCGGAAACAGTGGAAGTTGCTTGATTGAGTTTTATTGAAACCGAACAAACAAAAAATAAAAGTTATAAATACAAACATCAGACCAGCGGCCGTGGCTCTTAAGGTCAGCCAGACCTAAACCTTCACCAGCAAATCCTAAATGGAAAAAAACATCTGAAGTTATAATATCAGTATATCAGTTTTTAAAAAACACAATTCAACTACTTCTAGAAATGCTCTAGAAGCTCTAGTCTACAGCCGTTATGTACACGCGAGTCCCTAAGCCACTAGCACTGAGAGAAAGAGAGAGACAAGAACGGGGACAACACTTTCTGGAAGGCCATTTCATGATTCAAACGTCCTCGCACACGGAAGTATCAGTGTCTTCTTTAAAATGTTCATTGTGGATTTAAAACGAGGAAGATGTGGGAATAAAAGTGGTCAGTGAGGGCCATGCACAGGATCTACAGGGCTATTGGAGGATAGAAAAGTCAAACAAACACTGCTGGCCAATCACCATCTTGATTCTCAGGAGGGGGCGGGAGTAGCGCTGGCTAAACTAGCGACTGCGCTACCGAGTCGACACTGAAATGTTAAAAATTTGAGGCTTTGAGCGGAATCGTTCGCGTGTGTGTTAGTGCTCGCTGAAGAGCTTCATTGATGTATATTTACATGTTTATGAAGCGCTGATCATTGTAGCCAATCACAGTCACATCTGATGAGCTCGTGAACACAACAGCCAATCAGAGGCGTTTACGATTCCGCTCAAAGCCTCACATTTTTAAAATCTCAGTGTCGACTCGGTAGCGCAGTCGCTAGTTTATCCAGCGCTAGGCGTGAGGGTTCCGCCTCTACTTCCACTGCTGGCCGTAGGAGTCCTGAGAGAACTCGAGCGTGTCGTTGCTGTAGCCGTAGCTGGAGGCGTAGTCGGAGCCCTGCTGCAATCAGCCAATCAGTGTCTGCGAGCCCCAGTTCTGCTGGTTCGCCTGGCGCCGTTTCGAGTCCGGCTGGTTGAACACGTCGGCCTTGTGTTTCCCGCCCACATTGCGGCATGCGAGGGGGAGGGTAGTAGTAGGAAACATCGTCATACCTGGAAACACACACACCGTTGAGACTAAACAGACACAGTTGAATATTCTGAAGACAAATGTCTACATTAAACCTCACTAAACCTCCTTTTAGGGACGTCCTCATTTGTAAAAAACAGAATAAAAATAGTTTAGGTCACACTTTACAATAAAGGTCAACAGGAAACAGACACAGCCGGCCGTCGCCATCTTGGCCGTGCTTCACTTGCGGATAAATGACAATGTGCAGCGATGCGGATTAGCACACACACACACACACACTCTGACTCTCTCTCACACACACACACACACACACACCCGCAGACTCACACACACACACACACACACACACTCTCTCTCTCTCACACACACACACACACTCTCTCTCTCTCTCTCTCACACACACACACACACACACACACACTCTCACACACTATCTCTCTCTCTCTCTCACACACACACACACACACACACTCTCTCTATCTCTCTCTCTCTCTCACACACACACACATCTCTCTCTCTCTCGCACACACTCTCTCTCTGTTTTGAAACAATATGTATTGTAAAAAGCACAATATAAATAAATGTGAATTGAAATAGCTCCTCTGTTACATCAAAATGTTACTTTATGCAAATGAGCTGTCAGTAACACACTGTAGCAACTCGTGTTTATCAGCCAATCAGTGTCTTTGACATGTAAAGCTGGTCATGGGATCTATTTACATAAATGACTTAAAAAGTTCAGAATCAGACATTTTTACTTTCAATAAATGTTTTTGTGGACTGGAGAGGTTGAGTTCTGAAAGTATGTTTCACATATTGTTGCCTTTGGCTTGCTCAGTTGGGGATATTTAATTGAATTAATCAATCAACGATACTATTGATCAGCATTACCAAACGTGGACGTTCCACTAGAAACAAACATTGATGTATTGTTTTAATTTATTACTGTGAAGCTGCTTTGATACAACCTAAGTTGTGAAAAGCGCTATATAAATAAATTTGACTTGACTTGACTTGACATATCTCAAAAGATAAAAGAAAATATGCTGCATATTTTTTTTAATAACTTTATTGAGTTTTTTCCTTATCACAATAAACAATAAAGACGTCTGACAAAGAAGAAAAATATGACATCCTCAAAATGTACAATATAAATCTTATTGTATTATAAACTAAGTCACACCTCCTGCAAATCATCTGAAAAGACATTTTCTATAATGTTCACATGACAAGGGAGAACAAACTAGATTGAAAGAACTCAAAACAATAAAAATAAACTAAAACAAAATAAATAACATAAAACAAACCAAATAAGAGGGACTCAGCTCATCTGAAGTGTTATTAAACGTTTATGCAGTTTTTTAGCCTGGGCATTCTCCACCTTTATAAGACAGTTTTGAAACAGCAAAAGTTCATTTTTAAGTGCAGACCATGTGGGGGAGGACTTAGCAAATCGACATTTATGTATATAATATTTTGTTGCTATAATTAGATTATTGACCAAAAATTCATCATTTTTATTTTGTAGGATTACACCCATCTTAATGTTTTGATATGAAAAGAAATCTATGTTTATAGATCTGGAGGACAACAGGTTGTGAAGAGATTTCCATAAATTCTGAGCCAGTTGACAATCATAAAACAGGTGTTCAGTTGTTTCAACATTAATGTTGCAGATATGACAATTGTCTACCTCAAACTTGAATCTTTTCTTTACAAACTCATTAGAGGGATATATATTATTTATTGTTTTAAAATGTACTTCCTTAAATTTAGGGGGAATTGGATATTTTAGGAATTTTGTTCTAATTGAAGATATTTCAGATTTGTTATAACCAAGAAAGAAGAGAGTGCTTCTTGTTCTACCCGGGTACAAAATGTTAACAAGAGTTTGCTTAAGGAATTTATTATTACATTTTGTATCTACCAGGTCCACATAATCGATTTTAATTTTGTGTAGTGCAATGTTCAAAAGATTATTCTTTATTGCTTGAATAAGGACCTTTGGAATGTTCTGTGTTACTTTGTTGTAATCCACAATTGAGCAGTTAATATTATATTTAGAATTAAATTCCTCCAATTCAAGAATATTACCATTTTCATCCAATATATGAACAATTGACCATATTTGTTTTTCCAACCAGTCTTTCAGAAACATAGATTTCCTTCTACACAATATAACTCTGTTGTTCCATAATGGAACATTGTGGGGACTGAAGTTATGTTTGAACATCAGTTTCCACTGTAACAAAACCTGTTGATGAAAAGTTGAAAGTTTAATAGGCAATTTAGATATTTCAAAGTCACATGTTATTAAAAATTCAATACCTCCCACTTTATCAAAGATATATGTGTCACGGTTCATGAATTCACTGTTTTCTTCGTGTCTCGTGTATTTGTTGTTATGTGTGTGTGGGTGTGTGTGAGTGGGCGTGACTGCTCGTTCCTGCTGATCAGCGCGCCAGCTGATCTCATTCCCCGCACCAGCTGCTGCCAATTCACTCACCTATAAAGACTCATCACACTCTCCTCTCTTTGTCAGATCGTTGTTTGGTGTCCTCAGTGTGTGTCATCGTGTGCCGTCTCCAGTCCTGTTCCTGATTCAAGTTTCCTGTTCGGTGTCTTCGTGGTGTTCGTCTCATCTCGTCTGGATGTTCACTGTCACTGGATTCACCGTCACCTGTCTTCACCAGCATGCTGACCATCTAGTCCCTGTGCCACCAGCCCACCTGAGTTCCTGTATATTTTTGTGTCTTTTGACCCCTCAATAAAGAGTTACTTGCATAATTGCTTCCGCGTAATATATCATGACAATATGCCGGTAAGGAGAACCATATATCTTCGCCGTTCCTCAAAAAAGATTGGAGCCATTTAATTTTCAATATTCCATTCATAATTTCAAAATCGATTGCCTTTATGCCCCCTTCCTCATAATTTTTCAACAGATCCCCTTTTCTAATGTAGTGATGTTTATTTTTCCAAATAAAATTAAAATTGATTCTATTAATTTCTTTAATTAACTTTGGAGAAATAGCAAGAGAGTAGGATGGATATATCAGTCTGGAAATAGATTCAATCTTGGTCAACATCGTTCATCCAAATAATGTTAAATCTCTTTGTAGCCAACTGTTTAATGTTTTTCCACATATTTTCAATATTATCTTGGATATTCTTTTTTTCACTTGTATCTGATGATTTGGTAATCCAAATACCTAGATATCTAATGTCATTTTTGACTGGTATATTATATAGTGAGGATTCAGAGCAGTTATGAATGCTCATCAGTTCACATTTACTCAGATTCAGATATAGGCCCGATGCTAGTGAAAACCGCTCTATTACTTTTACAGCCTCTGGTATTTGTTCCTTATTTTGTAAAAACAGAGTTGTATCGTCAGCGAGCTGACTTATGAGTAACTTGTGGTTGTTTATCTCTAAACCTTTAATATTTGAATTTTTAACCGCAATTGCTAGTAGTTCAGTCACTGCAATGAATAAAAGAGGAGAAATACTACAGCCCTGTCTTATTCCTCGTTCAACCTTAAATCTAGGACATGTACCTTCTGAGAGGGAAACACAGCTATTAATATCCGTATGCAACATAGTGATCATATCAAGAAACTTATTTCCAAAGCCAAAGTGTCTCAGTGTGTTAACAATAAATAAATGTTCCACTGAATCGAATGCTTTATGGAAATCCAAAAAAAAAAAGAGATAAAACCATCTTCCTTAATTAAATAATTATAATCAATGAGATCCAGGACCAGGCGGAAGTTATTATGGATGGATCTTCCTTCAAGAAAACCAGATTGTGTTGGGCTGATTAATTTAGATATACCCGTCTTTAATCTTGCTGCCAAAACTGTTGTTAGAATCTTGTAGTCTGTATTCAACAGTGTAATAGGTCTTACATTGCTTAATATTTTCTTATTTTTTCCAGGTTTTGGAATCAATTTTATTATTCATTGTTTCATAGTTTGCATCAGTTCTTTTTGATTAATACTTTCATTTATAGCCTGAAACAATAGGTGTTTTAAGTCTTCCCAAAAGTGTTTATAAAAGTTAGATGTAATACCGTCTGGACCTGGCGAACGATCAGATGCCATTTTTTTTTATAGCATAGTCAAATTCTACAATTCTTAGTTCCTCATCACAAACTTCTTTAAAATTTTCATCAATAACAGGAATCAAGTTGTTAATTTTATCAAAAAAAGATGAGGCATCTTGTTCTGAGTAGGAAGATTTATAAAGATTCCTTTAAAAATTGAAAACTTCTTTTTCAATGCGTTTGGGTTCTGTACATTCCTCTCCATCAACTGTTAGACTACAAATCGAATTATATTCTTGTCTGCGTTTTTCTAATTTGCAGAAGTATGCAGTATTCTTTTCTCCTTCTTCAATCCACCGGGCCCTGGATCTAATATATGCACCTTTAGCTTTATCTATATACATTCCATCCAATTTGGATTGCAAATTACTTATTTTTTCTTTGTCCTCTTCACTCCAATCTGATTTACTATAAAGTGTCATGAGTTCTTTAACCACTGTTACTTCTTGAGCTCTCTTTTCTTTATTCACTTTTTTACCAAACGTTATTGAATGCTTTCTAATACTAAATTTCAGAAATTCCCATTTTAGTATAGATGTATCTAGTGTATTGTCATTTTTTATATCAAAAATAATTTTTTTAATGGAATGACAAAACGTCTCGGTTACGTATGTAACCCTCGTTCCCTGAGTAGGGAACGGAGACGTTACGTCGGATGACGACGAATGGGGTTTCGCTTAGAAATCCTATCATCTTTGAGTATATAAAACGAGCCAATGGCAAAGAAATGCCATGGGTCTGCGGAATTTGCATAGCGTAACTCCGCCCCACCCTGGGAGTATATAAGGAAGTACGCTGGCAACATGCAGATATGTCTTCGCTGAGGAGCCGAGACTGAACTCCGGCGTTCCAGCGGTACAGCGGAAGTGGCAGGGAGACGTAACGTCTCCGTTCCCTACTCAGGGAACGAGGGTTACATACGTAACCGAGACGTTCCCTTTCGTTGTCACTCCGAGTTACGTCGGATGACGACGAATGGGGTTCCCAGTGTAATCACGCCACCTCTCGACTGTCTTCCAGTGCCCTACGTAAGTCTGAGCTCCCTGTCGTGAGACTAGCACGGACGAAGGAGTCCTACTTAACACAGGAATACCAAAGTACACTGGGAAGCATATCCAGTGGAAATATGCAATCATGCCCAACCCGAAGGGGGGGACTTGGAATACACATAAGACCCCGAAGGGCTGCATACGGAATAACACTGGGGTGTCCAGCCGCAGGTGGAATATTTGAACCCCAGGGGTGGCAAGGTGGCTTGCCAAGGGAAAGACACATGCTCAAGAGGCTTACAGTGGAAATACACATGTGGGGGTCGCCCGGAGGGGAACCATGCACATGGAGGCACCTAGCCAAGCGCGAAAGCTGCCGGTGGCATAACTCTGGCGTTGACGTCGTCAGTGCTGGAGGAGACTCAGGGCTTATTAGGCTCACCTGAGGAAAATATCGCATGTATCCCGTCCGTGGAGAGGAATGGCGAGCAAACGAAGACACCTGAGCAGAATCTCTTACCGGCTAGTTGAAGCGAGTACATGAGAAGAAACTGGCTCCACTCAGAGATTATAGAATCTCGCGAATGTGTTAGGTGTCGCCCAGCCTGCAGCTCTGCAGATGTCTGTTAGCGAGGCGCCATGCGCTAGAGACCAAGAGGATGCCACACTCCGGGTGGAGTGGGCCGTCACACCAAGGGGGCATGGTCGACCTTGCTGCTGGTATGCCAAAGCAATGGCGTCCACTATCCAGTGAGACAACCTTTGCTTGGAGAGAGCCTTTCCCTTCAGCTTCCCACCATGACAGACAAAGAGCTGGTCTGAGGTCCTGAAACACTGCGTTCTGTCTACGTAAGCACGGAGTGCGCGTACTGGACAGAGCAGTGCCAAGGCTGGTTCTGCCTCCTCCAAAGGCAGCGCTTGCAGGTTCACCACCTGGTCTCGAAAGGGTGTGGTGGGAACCTTGGGCACATATCTGGGCCGGGGTCTCAGGATCACGTGAGAGTTAGCCGATCCGAATTCCAGGCACGCTTCATCAACCGAAAATGCCTGCAGGTCCCCTACCCTCTTGATGGAGGCCAATGCAACCAGGAGCGCTGTCTTCATAGACAGGAACTTAAGCTCCACTGATTGCAGAGGCTCAAAGGGAGCACTCTGCAGGACAGTTGAAACCACTGAGAGGTCCCAAGAGGGTACGAGGGGAGGACGAGGAGGATTCAGTCTCCTGGCTCCCCTCAGGAACCTGACGATCAGGTCGTGCTTTCCTAAGGACTTACCATCAACTGCGTCGTGATGTGCGGCAATGGCGGCAACATACACTTTCAGGGTGGAGGGAGACAGCCTTCGCTCCAACCCTTCTTGCAGGAAGGAAAGCACGACACTGATGGGGCATTTCGTGGGTTCTAGATTTTTAGAAGAACACCAGTTGACGAAGAGGTTCCACTTCAACGCATAGGCATGTCTCGTGGACGATGCTCTAGCGCAAGTGATGGTAGCCACCACCGCTGGTGGTAGGGTACTCAAACCTGCCTCATCCCGTCCAGGAGCCACACGTGGAGGTTCCAAAGATCGGGACGAGGGTGCCATAAGGTGCCCCGTCCCTGAGAAAGCAGGTCCTTCCTCAGAGGAATTGGCCAGGGAGGTGCTGTCGCGAGGAGTACTAGTTCTGAGAACCAGGTGCGGTTGGGCCAATACGGGGCAACCAAAATTACCTGCTCTTCGTCCTCCCTGATCTTGCGCAAGGTCTGCGCAAGAAGGCTCACTGGGGGAAACGCATACTTGCGGAGGCCCCGCGGCCAGCTGTGCGCCAGTGCATCCGTGCCGAGCGTGCCCTCGGTCAGGGAATAATACAGGTCGCAGTGGGACGAGTCGTGGGAGGCAAACAGGTCTACCTGTGCGTCCCCGAACTGATCCCAAATCAGCTGAACCGTCTGGGGATGGAGTCGCCAATCTCCAGCGAGAGGCCGAAGCCGAGACAGCTCGTCGGCTGCCTGGTTCAGGTCTCCCGGGATATAAATGGCACGAAGTGACGCTACAGTCGCGGTATTGTCCGATCGGACTAGTACGTGTTGACCCCTGAGCAACGCATGGAAGCGGTGCAGGGCAAGACGTACACAGCCAACAACTCGAGGCAATTGACATGCCAAAGGCGCTGGGGTCCTGTCCAGGAGCCCGCGGCAGCATGTCCATTGCACATGGCGCCCCAGCCCGTGGTGGAGGCATCTGTTGACACAACAACATGCCTGGACACTCGTTCCAAGGGCACTCCGGCCCAAAGAAAACTGAGGTTCGACCACGGGGTGAAGGTCTGACGGCAGGTCGGAGTCACTGGAACTTGGAGAGTGCCGTGGTGCCATGCCCACTTCGGGACTCGATCGCGAAGCCAAAGCTGAAGTGGTCTCAAGTCAGCAGTGATTGCGCGCGCTCGCTCGTAAGCTGCGCGCACATGGTGACCGAGTCGATCTCCATACCGAGAAAAGAGATCCTCTGCACGGGGCAGAGTTTGCTCTTCTCCCAGTTGACCCGAAGGCCCAGACGAGCTAGGTGCCGGAGCACAAGGTCCCTGTGTTCGCAAACCTGGTCTCGAGAGTGAGCTAGGATCAGCCAGTCATCGAGATAGTTCAGGATGCGAACCCCGTGTTCCCGAAGGGGAACAAGGGCTGCCTCGACGACCTTCGTAAAGACGCGAGGAGACAGGGCTAGCCCGAAAGGGAGAACCGCGTACTGGTATGCCTGCCCCTCGAAAGCAAACTGTAGAAACGGTCTGTGTCGAGGAAGAATGGAGACATGAAAGTAGGCGTCCTTCAGGTCGATCACTGCAAACCAATCCTGCGGCCGTATGCACTCGAAAATGCGCTTGGCTGTGAGCATCTTGAACGGCATCCTGTGAAGGGAGCGGTTCAAGACGCGCAAGTCGAGGATTGGCCGTAACCCACCGGATTTCTTCGGTACAATGAAGTAAGGGCTGTAAAAGCCGGACCTCATTTCGGCTGGAGGGACAGTCTTGATCGCACCCTTCGCCAGTAAGGTAGCGACCTCCGCTCTCATAACCGGGGCATTGCCACCGACCATAGTGAAGCGGACTTCCCTGAAGCGGGGAGGAGACCGCGCGAACTGAATCGCGTAGCCGAGCCTGATGGTCCTCGCGACCCAGCGGGACAGCCTGGGAAGCTCTAACCAGGCTTCCAGGAACTGTACCAGCGGGGTCATATGGACCACAGACGTACCCTCGGTGGTGCAGCGAGGCGGAATGACCGGCCCAGGCGTGGGTGGCATAGCGGCCCGGTGCGGGGGCACGGTCATTAGCCGCGTCCTGCCAGAGGAGGCCAGGGGAGGACCAGCGTCCCACTGGGGCGTGCTCTGGCAGGGAACTGGCGACAGAGGGGGACGAGAGTGGCGAGGCTCGTGAGCGGCGCGCACTGTCATCCGGACACTCTGTGTGCTCAGAGATGGGGGAGTGAGTTCTTTCTTTAACCACAAAAGGGTGCTGCTCGTCGTGGGACGAGCAGCGGGGTGGGGAAAACCAAGGATTCTCCCCCGGCCCTCCACCGGGGGAAGGAGCGGCCCTGCTACCGTCTCCTGGAAAGAACTCAACGCCATCTCTGAGCAGCCCGTCTCAGGAGCACCGCTTGGCCTGGCGTTTAGCGGGGCACGGGGCGGGAGAGGGCTGTGGCGCCTTCCTACGACGTCCTCCACGACGCGACCCGGATGGAGGCTGCTGCTGGGGCCGTGCGGGAGGGGCGGGAGCCGTAGAAGGGCGCCCTCGGCAGCGAGCAGACTGAGGCACCTGTGCCGACGGCTGGGTGGAGGCAGCAGCTGGCCGTCGGGGCAGGACGTGTCTGAGAGCCTCAGTCTGCTTCTGGGCGGTTGAGAACTGCTGGGCAAAGTCCTCAACCGCCCCGCCGAAGAGGCAAGCCTGGGATATGGGAGTGTTGAGGAACCGGGTCCGCTCGGCCTCACGCATATCAGCCAGGTTGAGCCACAGATGTCTCTCCTGGACCACGCAAGTGGACATCACCTGACCCAGGGAGCGTGCGGTCACCTTCGTCGCTCGGAGAGCAAGGTCGGTGGCGGCACGCAGCTCATCAAAGAGCCCTGGGTCAGTCCTCCCCTCGTGCATGTCACGCAACATCTGGGCCTGGTAGACCTGGAGTGTCGCCATGGCATGCAGTGAGGAGGCCGCCAGCCCCGCAGCTCTATAGGCCTTCGCCACAAGCGTGGAAGAGAACCTACAGGCTTTGGAGGGGTGCTTTGGGTCGCCACGGGAAGAAGCACTCTGAGGACACAGTTGAATCGCAACTGAGCGTTCAACCTGGGGAACCCCAGTGTACCCTTTGGCGGCCGCCTGATCGAGAGGAGGCAGGGCGGAGGAGGTCGCCGAGCGATCACGAGAAGACAATGGTGCCTTCCAGGACCTTGTGACCTCCTCATGCACATCCGGGAAGAAAGGCATTGGGGACGCGCGCTGACGAGGATCAGTGGCGGCACCCAAAAACCAATCATCCAGCCGGACCACTCAAGTTCAATGGCCGCGGCTGCCCGGGAAAGCATGGCAGTCATCTCGGGATCAGACTCGGGCAATGCTGGCACACCCGAAGGTGGCAGCACAGCCGAATCCTCACTTCCCAAGGACTCTTGCCCACCCTGTGATGCAGCGATCGACATCGAATCTTCCTCTGGAGCGCCAAATGAGACCCGCGGCAAGTCAGAGGACTGTACGGCGGGCTAATTTGAAACACTCGCGGGTTGCACGGCGCTAGAGGACGGGACTCATAAATTTTGGGGCATCTCGCCCGGGGGGCGGGGTTACGTCCTGCGTCACATCTCTAATGCGGGTTCTCGTCGACCGGGGTCAGCGCGCACACAGGCAGGCACAGAACTAGCTAGCGAACCTAGGTCTTAAATCTAATAAGTTATGTTTTTTTACAACACGTTTTTTGATGGAAAAGTGATGTTTAATTTCCACAGTCTTTGTTTTGAACGAAAGCGAAATCAGGAATCGCGGTCTTTCAGTTTGTTTATCGTTGCCTAGCTACCAAGGGTTGTACAAGATGTTTTTTTTTTTTATTGCATTACAATATAAATCAATACAATGGAAATAACACAAAACAATGAACATGAACATGTGGGGATACAGAGAAAATGAAAGTAAATAATAACAGTAAATAAAATACAATTACAATTTACATAAAACTTGTTCTATAATACAGGATGTTTTCAAAGCTTTTTTATTGGAGGGGATTTTTTGAAGTGAAGACAATAATAACTAAATCATAAGCAAAAATTTTGCAACTAGGTTTGAATTTAAGGTATCTTGCTTTGTGGATGTGGTATTTTCCCATCATACAGAACAAGTTTAATATATCATCTAGCTTTTTATTTTCAGAGACATCAGAGTGAAAAATAACCTTACTGACAGAAATATTACATAACTGATGAAATGCAAGAAATATGGAAGCTGAAATTTGAAGCCAAAATTGTTTAGTATAAGAACATAAGTAAAATAAGTGTAAAATAGATTCTTCCTCCTCTTGGCAAAAAGAGCATAGTGGGGAAATATTACTGTAAAATTTACTTAGATATTTATTACAAGGGTAATAACGGTGAATATTTTTAAAATGGATTTCTTCTATTTTATTATGAAACAAAAATTTGTTTGGCACTGTCCATACCTTATGAAAAGTGATATTTGGTAAAAGCGCTAACCATTTCGGTTGTACAAGATGTGCTGTAACTTAGCCTTAATTACAGTGGCCAAGTCGCGTTTCATATTAACAGATGAATAGGCTTCGCTCAGTTTAAATACATCCAACCTGAAATGTCTCTTACAAACTATGATGGGACAATGAATCAATACACTGACATGGCAATGCTAGACAGATAGTCTACTTTGTTTGCACAGTCCTACCGTGATTTTCAGGTTGGATGTATTTAATAAACTGAGCGAAGCCTATTCATCTGTTAATATGAAACGCGACTTGGCCATTGTAAATAATTAAGGCTACAGCACATCTTGTACAACCCTTGGTAGCTAGGCAACGATAAACAAACTGAAAGACCGCAATTCCTGATTTCGCTTTCGTTCACTAAACAAAGACTATGGAAATTAAACATCACTTTTCCATCAAAAACGTGTTGTAAAAAACATAACTTATTAGATTTATGACTTAGGTTCGCTAGCTAGTTCTGTGCCTGCCTGTGTGCGCGCTGACCCTGGTCGACGAGAACCCGCATGAGAGAAGTGACGCAGAACGTAACCCCGCCCCCCGGGCGAGATGCCCCAAAATTTATGAATCCCGCTAGAGGACGGTGTGGAGCGTTTAATAGTCGGCGCTTTGTCCCACACCGTAATCCTCAGGTCACCCTGGCCGCCAGCCGAAGTACTAGCTCTCGCGGAGCCTGTAGATCGGGGTGCGGATGAGGGGACTCTACCATGAAGGTCATTGAGTCTAGACCGCAACCGTGCGATGGGCATGTTCCCGCAATGGGAACATGACTCATCCACAAACGCTGCCTTAGCGTGCTCAATACCCAGACACACAAGACAGCGATTGTGCCCATCAGAGTCAGAAACGAGAAGACCGCAACCAGAAGTGCACGGGCGAGGCATCTTTAAAAAGACGTGCCGCGTGCAAGCTCTTTTAGAAAGGAGATTTCTCCGCAAATGCTGAAGCGACCAGGGAGAGAAAACACAAACACTGGCAAATCACTGCACAGATAAGCAGGGAATGTGCACTCGCTGGAACTCGCTGTCACACCAACACTTGGAGAGAGGCTCGTCTCGAAGAGAAATGAAGAGATGAATCTCAGGATTGGCTGTGGAGTGAAGTACATCAACTTGGCTCCGAAGCGAAAACATATCTGCATGTTGCCAGCGTACTTCCTTATATACTCCCAGTGTGGGGCGGAGTTACGCTATGCAAATTCCGCAGACCCATGGCATTTCTTTGCCATTGGCTCGTTTTATATACTCGAAGATGATAGGATTTCTAAGCGAAACCCCATTCGTCGTCATCCGACGTAACTCGGAGTGACAACGAAAGGGAACTCTGAGTTTTTTAGTAACTGAGAGTTAAATTTCCAATAATCTTTTGGTTTGTTATTTTTATTACTGTTTCGGATTTTCAGGTTAATAATACAATGATCACTTAAAGGACAGTTAGCAATTTCTGTTTCTGTGACATGATCTGATATTGAGTTTGATATCAACCAATAATCAATTCGTGATTTGTTTTGACCATTAGGTTTATGCCAGGTAAACTGTTTCACCCCACTATGTAAACTTCTCCAGATGTCTATCAATTGGTTATTATTAGCAAAAGCTTCCAAAATTGGGTTTCTATGTTCACTCAATAACTTGGAAGGCCATCTATCCATCCACTCATCAGGAGTTAAATTGAAATCCCCTCCAACAATAATATGATCTGTGGGGAATTTTGCTTTTAGTTCTATGATAACTTCTGATATTTGATGTAACAGATTTCTATTTTTGTTATCGTCGTTATAACCATATATGTTAATCAGAATAACAAGATTAGCATCAATTTCCAAAACACAGGCTACCCAGTGTCCCTCCTTGTCTGCTTTTTCACCCAGAATCTTACCAGGGCATCTGTTGAAACATATGGCAACTCCAGCCGACCGATTTGTCCCATGACTGAAGAGAATTTTATCTCCCCATTGTTGTGACCAAAACTTAACATCAGATATATCAGAGTGAGTCTCTTGAAGAAAGGTGCAATGTGCTTGTTGCCCTTTGCAAAACAAAAAGACAGCTTTTCGCTTAACTGAGTCTTTAAGTCCCCTTGTATTAAAGGAAATAAAAGAAAAGTCAGTATTTAACTGAAATACAGAACACATGAACAAATGAACTTTTTGTGAAAAAAAAGTAGAGAGGTGGAGTAAAAACGTTGAGGTAGAAGTCCCATCACCCGAACTGATCCACTATGTATTCATTTCAAGCTCTAGTTTCAGCCCCTAACTTAAGTATCCTCCATAATACGCTTGCCTTCGATGAATCCAAACGGGCCCCTGAAGCCTGCAGCATTTCCTTCCTTTCTAGCCTGGTCGATTTTGGGCCAGAGAGCCTGTCTGGAACGCCAGTCCTCTTGAGTCAGATCTTCAGTAAAGCGAATCCCCTCTTCTTTGCAGATTGGAGAAGTTTTTGTTCGCCTCCAGATGTCATCTCTCACTGCTCGTCGCACAAATAAAATGATTATTTGTCGTTGCCGGTTGTCCATCATTCTTCCCACTCTGTGGACAACGTCGACCGCTTCATCCATCTTTACCGCCAGGTCCGGTGCAATCCTGCGAAGAAGCTCCACCACCTCCGCTCTTATGTTTTCATTAGCCGTTTCTTTTTTCCCTTTGATGCGCAGGCAGCACCGTCTTTTGTATCTGTCATTGTACAGTACCCGACCCCTCATGTCTTCATTTTCTTTAGTCAGTGTCTCCACTTTCTTTTCCAGGTGTTTTATTTTCGTTTTACACTCTTTTAGCTCTTCTGCGTTGAACTGCACCGATTTAGCAATAGAAGCTAGCATGGAGCTGTGCTGTTGCAACTGCGTGCTAAATTCTTCCATGCGGTCGTCTACACGTTGACCGAGAGAGTTGATAGCATTCAGTATGGTCTCGGTGTTTGTTTCTTCTTGAGACATACCTTTCGTTTTCTTCTCCAGTTGTGTTTTTTTGGGGGTTTGGGAGTTGTCGGCCCTCGTTTGTTCTTGCTAACGTTAGCCATATCTGCATAGTCGTGTACACTCGTCTTCACACAGCTTTCAAATGGGAGACTTTTTTGCGCCGGAGGATTTCCGCTGTTGTGTTTCTTCATTTTCGTGCTGAGAACTGAACAAATGGCAGTTAATAGTGGATATGTATTTTTTAATTAACTATAACATCGGGACTTCTCGAGGAGCTCAGTGAGATGCGACTGCACGGACCGTCATCTTACCGGCTTTTTCTCATGCTGCATATTTGTATCTGGTTATACATACACATTATAGATTATGCATGTTCATGTATTTATGCAGAAACATTTAAAGGGAATTGCTCCCTCTGGTGGCAGTGTAATAATAAAACACTCTGAACACAGTTTGTGTGTGTGTGTGTGTGTGTGTGTGTGTGTGTGTGTGTGTGTGTGTGTGTGTGTGTGTGTGTGTGCTGCCCCCTACAGGACACTGCAACTCTAGTAATATTGCACATTTCATACACAGTGTGATTCACTTTTTCCCCCTTAAGAAGATGAGAAAGACAATAAATAATATGTAACTTTGGGGGCAAAAGTCCTGCACTCGACAGCAGAATATTCCTGCAGCTCAGACAGTGTGAATGTAGAAACACCAGGATCATGGGTTTGATTTATAAACATGCCTTGAATCAATGTAATGTAAGTGGCTTTGGATGAATGCATTTGCCAAATGCATCTAAACAATATATGAAGTAAATAATATTATTTTTAACCTGAGAGTCACTGAGACACAGAGAACACCCAGGTGAAAAAGACGTAGTATTAAATGTATTAAAAATATACTTGAAATACAAATAGTATGTTTATAATACATTTGTATTACCAACATGCTTATTTGAAGTGCATTAAAAATATATTGAATTGCATTTTAATATATTTCTAAAAAGTATACTAGAAGTACATTGGTAATAAATATATGCTTAAAAATACTTTTAAGAAATATGCTAAATACCAGCATAATTTTAATATATTTTTAACAAATGCACTAGAAGTACATTGGTAATAAATATATGCTTATTTATACTTTTAAGAAATATGCTAAACACAAGCATACTTTTAATATATTTCTAAAAAGTGCACAATAAGTACATTGGTAATAAATGTGTGCTTAATTATACTTTTACAAAATATGCTAAACAACACAAGCATACTTTTAATATATTTCTAACAAATGCACTAGAAGTACATTGGTAATAAATATATGCTTAATTACACTTTTAAGAAATATGCTAAACACAATATTTGTGTGAAGTTTTAGTGTATTTAAAGAAAACATACTTATGTTGCTCTTACTTAAAGTACATTTTATGTGTAACTTGTGTAAGAACATAGCAAAATGATTAAGCTTTTAGTGTGTTTAAAGTACTTTAAACACTTAGGCCTAGTGAAATATATTTGTAATATTTATGTATTTATCATTTTAATATTTTAGATTTTTTTTTTTTTTGTATAAAGTACCAACTTCTAATGTATTATAAACATTTGTCAAGTTTATTAAGCATTTCAATATAAGCACTTAAAATTAATGTTGTTCACTTTTACTTGTTTGTAGGCTATACTTGTAAAGGGCTATACTGTTGTCCATTACATGATATGTTTTTACTACTGAAATTCCCACAAGGATATGAACATCATATTATTTTAATTGCATATAGATACATTTTCCAAAGATGTTTAAATGTTGTCCAAAAATATGTTGTAGGCTACTTGTTTAAATTTGAAAAATACGAATAACACACGTGACTAATCCTGATTGGTTCCAGAGCCGTTGAACGGCTGTGATTGGTTCTTGCTGTGCGTATGTTCCTTGAATGTGATTAGATTTAGAAGTCTAAATTTAAACTGGAGCGATCGTGTTTCTTTAGAGGACTTGGAGGAAACCACACGATTCATATGGATTAGGTGATGTTTTTTTGCGATTAACTTTCTTAAATGTTTTGCAACTGCTTAAGGTTGAGTGATCATGACAGCATTTAGATTTTTTTTATCTAACGTTAATAGAAAACGTAACTGTTAGTGTTGTTTTTATTTTTTCCCCCATCTTCAAGTTTGCAAGACGTGTGACATTTGGAACCTCATTATGTTGTGATTCTAGGTTTGTATTACATTTACGTTGTCTTTGCCAGTCGTATTTTTACTCAGTTTAACAGCACGTCTTTTTCAGTTCAGCTACATTCAATTCGAATCAGACTCGAAGAGATGAATACTGCTATCAGAAGTTACTGGTAAGTTTTAGTTGCTGTTTGCATAATTAAATAGCTCACTTTTTATTTATTTTTTCTAGTTGGATAGGTCTCATGCATTTGCTAATATGACGTGTACATGTGCTGATACTGATTTCTAGCAACTCCAGCACTGGGTATATAGTCAAAGTCTAAAGTCTTTGATAAATGTATTTAAAATCTATGTGGAGAGATTTGTCTCTGTCTTAAAGGGGGGGTGAAATGCTATTTCATGCATACTGAGTTTTTTACACTGTTAAAGAGTTGGATTCCCATGCTAAACATGGACAAAGTTTCAAAAATTAAATTGTACGTTTGAAGGAGTATTTCTGTGCCAAAAATTGTCCTTCCGGTTTGTCACAAGTTTCGGAAAGTTTTTTTCGAGTATGGGTCTGCGTGACGTCAGCTGGGGCGGAATTTCCTTATATGGGTCCTAAGGGCACTTCTCCATGAATAGCGCGGGCGCGCGCGCACTCGTAGACCAGAGCGAGAGAGCGAAAGCAGTACCTCATCAAAGCGCTCTGCTCGGCTTTAGTAAAGTCAATGTCACCAAAGAAGTGGGTTTTTGGTTGCCAGGGCAAGACAACCCTGCACAGATTCCCAAAGAACCCAGCGTTAAGAGACCAGTGGATGGAGTTTGTTTTTTCAGAGCATCAAGGGAGTTGTGTAAGACTGTTTGTTCCCTGCATTTCGACGATGATTGTTTTATAAACAAAGCCCAGTTCGACGGATTTGCAGATCGTCTAATGCTTAAGGATCGAGCAGTCACAATGATAAAGGTTCGCGGTCGTGGTTGGAACCGGGCGGTGAGTAAAACTGCTTCAAATGTCTCTGTGTGTTGTTAGCTCGGCGGGTAAGCACAGCTTTAGCTTCGCCCACACGGCCCGCCCCCAGCCGCTCGTTTTTTTCCGGAAAGACTCGGAAAGATCTTTCTTTTATAAATATAATTAAACTAAAGACTTTTTGGAGATATGAAGGATGCAATACTACTCTATAGGTACTCAAGATTAACAGGAGATTGAGTGAAAATCAGCATTTCACCCCACCTTTAAAACAACTATAAAACATTGTCCAATGCATCTGCAAAAAAGAGAATTAGTTATTATAACATGTACAACATGACATTAATTTTATTTTTATTTGCAAAATGAAGCTGTGCATTTATTTCTGATTACCTGAACATTTTGGCTTTATTGTTATTTTGCAAATGATCTTTGAAAAGTAAAAAAAAAAAACTGACCAGCCAATTATGGAAGATTGGTGTTTATATTTGTTCAAGCTTGACAACCTTATTGCCTTTTTGATAACTTTCTATGGCTGCGTTTACACTTTTTGACATTAACATGCGACCTGTATCCGGAATTTGTCCACTTACACATTTAAAATGCAAGTGTAAACACGCTTCTTTATTTGCAATCAATTTCCAATCAGTACACACTTCCATAATTGGCTGGTCAGATTTTTGCAAACTTTTCAAATATCGTTTACAAAATCTTATTATAGATTAGGCTAAAGATGATAGATTTATTATAATGATAGAATGATGATAGATGATACTCTATTATTAATAGTTAAAGATGTTTAATTTGTATCATCTTTTCTCTTAATCTGGTGTCCTGCTTCAGACCTAATTTAAATTTATGCAGGAAACAGAAATCCGATCAGTTATCCAGATCCAGTGGCTACTTAATGTGAACAAATGTAAACGCACCATGCCTGACTGATATATAAATATGTATATATGTATGTAAATCTCTCTCTTTTTTTAAATATTAATATTTGTTGTTTTTCAGACCAGCTGCTATTGAAGAAAAACTGAAATCTGAGTGCAGTGACAAGCAAAGAGTAGAGTAGTAAGTATGGTTTAATCTCATATCACCTCTGTTATAGAGATTTTTGAATCAGGCTTATTGAAAGGCGGTCAGTCTTGGTAGGAAAATGTTAGCAAAATGTCCATTTCAGGTGTCTAATTTGTGCTCATTCATATAAAAACCTGTTTATTTAATTGATTTTTGGTAAAGCTGCAAGTCATTTGTCCTGGCTTACAATATTTTACACAACTTCTAATTTCCTTAAATCTTTTTAACAGAGGTGAAGTGTATGTGTTTCTGTACATCACTTTTTTTGCTCTCAAAGTCAAAGGGGGCTGACTAAAACATTAATGTTAAAAATAAAGATTAGCATTTGTTTTGTACATTATAATTATTATTCTTGTTGGCTGGGTATACTTTTTCAGTTAAACAGTTAAATTGCCCTTTTTTGCTGTGATACAGTGACATACCATGTAGACTTCACAGTTGTTCAAGAGATATTTTATTAACTCCTTTGCTGAATTACATTAACATTTTATATTGAATGTCTACTGTTAAAATATGAACTAAGCATTACATGCCATGTTAAAGAATTCCATTTTTACAAGGCGAAAAAGACTTACAATTAAATGTATTAAATATGTACTTAAGTATGTTTTTAGTAGAAAACAAATGTACTTTAATGCATATATAATACATTTAACAGTACGTCTTTTTCACTTTGAATGTACAACAGAGGGAAATGTCAAAACATCAAACATCATACTGTGTTGTAATAAAAAAACATCTAGGTTACGACCTCTGTTCCCTGAGAACAGGGAATGAGACACTGCATCGATGACGCTATGGGGAACACCCTCCATGTGAACCGGTGTTTGAAAAGCTGTACAATCACGGCAATAGAATTGAACTGCCGACAGCCTATAACACTACTAGTGCGACTCAGAAGTATTAAAGAGGCGCCTAGAGAACATCGTTCCCCAATAGCATCATCAAAGCAGTGCAAGTTCCCTTTTGAAAGGGAACAGTTACTTTTTTAACAGAGGTTAATTTTGCTTTAATATAAAAATAAACTCCTCTTTTTCCCCTTTCACAGACACTGTGATCAAACAATTTCCAAGACGTCTGAGGTGAGAGCACTGATTCGAAGGAAATGCAAAGAGGCAAACTCAAAGACCAATCACTCCAATTCACTTGAAGGATGAAGATGGTTTGAGTTGTAACAGTACTGTAACTGTTTGCAGCTATTAATGACTGCACTTTATTGACTGTAGTTAGGTTTATTGACTCAAGTTAGTTTTTTGTTGTTGTTTATAATACCTCTGCAGATCACTGTATTTTATGTTAATGTGTTTTTTTTTTTACAGTTTACATATGCTTCTGTACTGATGTACACTGGGTGTAGTACGTTAAAGTGTGTGTGTGTGTTTTATACAAATATTTTTTACTGTGTTTTACGGAATGATCATTTTTCACTGTATTTGTAGTACATTAAAATATATTATTTTCATACTGAATGGTTTTATAAAAATGTATTTTTATTATACTAATAGTGGCTATTATAGTGTTCTTCTAATACATTATTAATAAGCTGATATTATATTTAAAATATACTGGGAACACATTAATGTGAAGCTAAAAATATACTTAAGCTGTAGTTCTAAAACATATATAAAGTGTATTAAAAATATAATTTAAAGAAGTGTTATTAAATTACACTAAATGTACTTAAAATAGGTCCATTTTAACACAATTAAGTATATTAAAATATATTACTATTACCTTAAAATTTAACTTAAATACATATTAAAGTATACTAAGTATATTTGAAGTTGTCTCAAAATAACACATTTAATACATACTTAATACTGTACACTTAAAATACATTAAATATATCAAAATAAGCACAATTTAAATATATTTCCTTTTCACCTGGGCACACTGAAGGATACACTCAAGTCTTCATCTATTCTGTCTTCCTCAATACTCTCATGTTGCAGTTACACCACGTGTCCTCTGTTCATCTGTTAGGGTTAGGGTTAGGGTAGGGTAGAAGTGTGTAGTCCGATTACACTCCAGGTTTCCTTCGCTTTCTTGAAAGCACAACTTCATTCTGACATTTTACTCACATATTTTCCTTCATAATTTACATCTGAAAGAGTAAATCCATCTTTATAAATGTAAATATCTCTGGGATGGACAGAATTAACTCCCTGAAATCACTGTGTAATAAACACTAGATGAGCTACTTTAACCCTCTGGGGTCTACGGTGTTTTTGGGGTCCTTGAGATGTTCTGACATGCCCTGACATCTGTGCTTTTTTCAGTTGCTTATAAACATATTAATGGCAAAAAAAAAATACACACTATTTAGCACAAACAGGGCTACCATAATATGTGAGCAACAAGAATGTACATGTCTGCATTTTTGAGAGAATAATGTTTATGCGTGGTTATTGAAAAAACAAAAAACTAAAGTTTCTGAAATAAGACCACAAAACACATACTAAATATGTGCCAATAAGACTTTTGTCTAATGGATGTCATCGCCTAGTGTTTTTTCTTCAAAATGATGTGAAAATCACCCTGCCTAATCATTCACATAACACAATACATTGATTTTAATTTTGCAAAGCACTTTCTGTTTGGAAAGGCAATATTCGAGTGGGCATCAACGATCATGCATATTTAGTGGTTCACACCTGAGGAGACAATGGGGCCCGCATACTTAATGACCCTTTCATTCAGGTGAGTCACTGAGCCACAAGAATGCAAGAGCAACAGTTGGAAGCATCTCAATTCTTTTTTATTTTTCCACAAATTGTGCTTGCAAATTGGCCTATAATATCCAAGGAAAACATGTCTAGTAATTGTGCAGTTAATTCTCATACTGTATTTTCAGTTATGGAATATTTATCCTCTCCCCAAATTTGTCACTAATAAAACACAATAAAAATTATTTAAAGAAAAGGCTTATATTTACTTTTTAATAGTTTGTTTACATCTACCTTGTAAATATCTTTTTTTTAAATTAAAAAGGTTACAATTACAACAACAATTCAAGTGTAATCTTTCTTTGTAAAAACTAAAGTATACATTTTATCATACATATTTCAAAGTTAAGGATTTGATTGATTATTTGATTACTTTATTTTTGACAAAACATACTATATTTAACATATGAGCAAAAATTGGCAAACAAAAGCTTATTTGAGGTGGCAGATATTTTACAGTAAAAATGTATAATCTATCCAAAACTAATCAACGAAATGTTGTCTTTCATATGTCTGTAACATAGGTCTTTCATTTTTATTATTAGAAATATAAATGTTAATTTGCAGTTTAATACGTTGCTTATACAAATACATTTTATTTCAACATATTTCAGTCGATTTTTACTCAGTACAGCAATACAGTTTGCTAAAACCGAAACATTCATTCACACACAGAAACGCCTGACTGTAACGTTGTTTTTATGAAATATTAGGGCATATAAATGTTAATTTGCAGTTTAATACGTTGCTTATACAAAGAGCCTACATTTTATTTCAACATATTTCAGTCGATTTTTACTCATCTCAGTATAGCAATACATTTTGCTAAAACATCATCATTCATTCACACACACAGAAAGGCGATTTAAATTTAAACTGTCTTTTTACGAGCTGTGGTAAACAGCGCGCATCTCTGCGGCTGCCGTTCATTCATTCACACGGAAACGCGATTAACTTGAGAAGAAAAAAAAACTTACTACAGTTTTCCTCACTCAGTCGGATCCTCGATCCTCGCAATACCCGAACTCTGAGGTAGATTCTCCATTATTATTATTCCTCACAGCGCTGCCAGATGGTGTAAACACGTAGGCTACAATGATATGATTAAACTTGTGTTTTCTCGAGCTGATATGGGGGCGTTCACAGGTTTGCGTGGATTGCCTCAGACATTTGCGTTTGAATAGCACGCGCTCTCCGTGGGCGGGTTCATATTACATTTGAATTAGCTCTAATGAGCTCGACTGGAATCGCTCTCTTTTAATACAGATTTCACAAGATGAGAATATTTGTTTTTTATATAAATTACCTCATTTAAAAGAAGAGAATTCAAGCTTCATGCCTGTGTGTCTGTATGCCTGTTTGACTGAGTATTCGCTGAGTTACAGTTCATTTTCGGACGCGTTTCAGAATGGTCTTCACTGACAGAGAGAAGGCAGAACTCGCATCACGTTTATTTTTCTTTATTTGGCAAAAAGCACAACACTTTGTTTTTATTGTGAGTATACACAAAAATAATACACATTTAACAGAATCGATTGATGTATGAAACTTGCTTGTAATATCAAAGTCAACAGAGCAAAATTAATTTCTTTTGAACTGAACTGAAAGAAAGCGAGCCTATCGCACCGGCGCGATTGTCGACCTCAGGGGGTTAACAGTGTAACACTGCTGGAGTCGTGATGAAGCTAGCAGATCTTTCCTAACGGTTTAGAGAACGAGTGTGGGGCGGGGCTTGGTTCTGTGTACCTGTTGATTGGCTGTTGGGATATGGGCGTGGCCCTCAACAGTGTATGCAGATGAGTGTATGAATTTGAAGGGTAAATATGTTCATAAAAATAGAGGAAACACTGAAACACACACATGGCACTATTTCCTCATAAGATCATCTTCAGAATCAGATCATTAACGAGCTTTAATCCACTAATCATCCAGGCGAAATCATGTTCACTTTTTCATAAAGCATGAAACTGTACACATGTACCCTGGCCCTGGACAGTTCCAGAAATGGAGCCATCGCAAATACGCCTCGTGGCGGCCATTTTGCTTTCAGCTATAACTGAATTATGGATTTTGTATTATATCTCCTGAATCAAGCATGATAACATGGAAAGGATGACGTCTACCCCTGTGTTTCGATGGTTAATGATTATACAACATCATAAAATGTTCAGGTGAGTAGTTAATGGTGAATTCAGTGACGTTGTGAGAAGGATTACAATGAAATGGCAGTATCTGAGAATATCATCTGGTACTGGGGCCACACTACAACATTCTTACAATCTTATAGTGTTGTCAAAAATATCGATATTTCGATAAATATCGATACTGAAATATCTGGACGATACCAATACTAATTTCCCGAAGTATCGATACTAGCCGACCTGTCACTTTCACTTCTCTCCAAAGGCGCGTTGACAAACAGCACACGCGCACTCGTCTCATTCGCTCTGGTTAAATAGCAAAAGTGAAGTGAATGGGGCCGCGTTTTTTTTGCAGTGAGAGGCGTCTATTTTCAATTGGTTTCCAGCGAGCGTTCTGCGTGCTGTTTATGCGCCTTGCGGGCCTTCCGTTTTAGTGATGAAAGCTAGTTGCTTGAATGCCCGGAGAGTGCGATGATGGAGGATAAACTTGTGGTGCTCTCGCGGGTTACCAGGAGCTTAACGACTTCACGAACCGTAAATACCACAATGTTAACAGAAAGTAAATAAAGTTAATAAAAGGCTGAATTGACGTTTACTGGACTGACAGGACAGTTGTTTCAGTGGTTGCCTAGCAACATAAAAAACGCGGTGCACTGCTCGTTCTGTGTGATGGTTCGTTCTGTTTTCGAACCTGAAAAATGCGTTAGGTGTGATCGGGGCCTATATAAATAATTAAGTAAATATTTTAATTTTGGTCGAATGTGCTTATTTAACTTTATTCAAAAAAATATTTAATTCTGCAATTAGCGATTATCATCAATTTGATTACACAGATACTAATTAAACTAAACTGAGCTAGACAATGACATCTCTGAATTCAATAATGAAATGCCTTTAACTGAAAATTGAATGTTTAATCTTATTATTATACATTACTGACACTTTATCCTCCAATTTGATACTGTTAAGTGATTTGACACAATCTGTATTGTTAAAAGCGCTATATAAATAAAGGTGACTTGACTTCATGTCGATCCATTGAGCATTGTGGCGCGTGTGATGCACGCACGTTTGCGTTTAAATCTGTTCATCAAATAACGTGAATGTATTAAAGGGATGGTTCACCCAAAAATGAAAATTCTGTCATCATATACTCACCCTCAAGTTGTTTCAAACCTGTATGAATTTCTTTTTTCTGCTGAACACAAAAGAAGATATTTTGAAAAATGTCTGTAACCAAACAGTTGATGGACCCCATTGACTTCCATAGTATTTTTTTTTTTTCTACTATGGAAGTCAATGGGGTCCATCAACTGTTTGGTTACAGACATTTTTCAAAATATCTTCTTTTGTGTTCAGCAGAAAAAAGAAATTCATACAGGTTTGAAACAACTTGAGGGTGAGTAAATGACAGAATTTTCATTTTTGGGTGAACCATCCCTTTAACCAGCATTTATGCTTTTGAACAAATGCACTACCTCAGGACATTTTTGTTCATGTAAAATATACCTCATTGTCATGTTCTAGACTTGTTATATTTAGCTTTAAATAAATAAAAAAATACCCCCTTAATATTGTGGCAATATAATTCTCCGTGGTATCGAAAATGGTATCGAATATCGATATTTTTCAAGGTATCGTATCGAAGTTAGAAATTCTAGTATCGTGACAACACTACAATCTTATAATATTTTCAAAATGTGAGAGACCACAAACATGACGATAAAAATCATAGATTTCTCTGTTTTGCTCCTCTATAGCGTAGAGTGCCGTGACGTGACCAGGAAAGCACAACACACACTGACACACAACAGAGAGCCTGTGAACACAGGAAATCCCACAAAATCTCTCGCATCAAACGTGACTTTAAAGTAAACAAACATGGCGGACAACTGGCCCGAAGAAATGGCGTTTAGTGCATGGACTGCTTCTTGAGCCGGGGACGCACGAGCCGGCCGACTCGGGTCTTCCGGAGTGTTCGGCACCGCTGGCTCTAGCCAACACACTCGGCTCCATCAGTGCTCGGTCTGTGGCGTGGCGTGGGTGTGTCCCTACTCTTACTGAGAATATGCTGGGGAAAAAAGAAAAAAGTAAGAACAATACCGAAACGGGTAATGTTTCGTTTCACGTGATAATCTCCAGACGAGTGTGTGTTTGTCCTCGGGGTTCCCACACACAACAGGATTTCTGACTCGATCCGACGTTCTTCCGAGCAGATTCAGTCACACACACACCTCACAATTTGATAAGATAATCTGGACTTTATCTGGCATGTTGGAAGGGGAGAAACTCATAAAAATCGGATATTCAAATATTCGTTTATTTAAATTACGTTAAACAAGAAAGCCGTTATTTTTTAAGGTTTTTTTTTTGTCACCATTTCTGAGCAAGCTTACAATTAGGCAATATACACACTAAGCTTACTATATATCTTAACGTTTTCTTTTAGTTGAAAACATTAAACAATATGTGTAAAAAATATAAAGAACAAAAGCATTTGAGCTCAAGCAGCGTGAGGCGCTAATAAAGCAGACTGTGCCGTTATCGTACAGATCGTACACACTCGAGTCAGCATACGGTGTTTATATTGTTTCACGTTCATGTTGAGAAAAACAATAATATCCACTTGCTCTAGTGAGAACGCGCTGACAGACGACAGAGACACAAAGATAATGGTTTGCTAAGTGAGTTTCTAAAAGCACTTTGGGTTTTCTGTTCTTAAAACGGTCTCCCTCAACGAAACTTAAAGGAAGTATATGCCTCAAAATCATGTTGCTATCAGAAGACATCATCTCTGATCACTCGTGCTACAGCCGAGTTTACCTGACGTCGCTAATGCAGTGATGGACACTGTCTCTCCTCACTCGACTGTGTTTGGATGTCATGTGATTTCTCACTGTAGTGGTGATATTATAATAACTCAGTTTCATTACTTAATTTGATTAAAAGTACTTCCATTTTGTAATAATTTTCATGTAAGTAATTCCAAACTTCACGAGGCAGATGACGACATTACGTGATCAAAACCATCCACTTGTTAAACGCTCCACAGCGCCACCCAGTGCACTTCATTATAACTGTCAATCATATCAGTGTCAGTGTGGAGGAGACTGAAGAAGAGGTCCAGCAACAACAAAACAATCAAAAATGAAAAAGATTTTTTGAAGTGAATCTTTGTGTTTGACACATTCTTTTTAAAGGCACATTATGCCGTTTTCCGTTTTTGTCAAACAGCGCCCCCTAGAGTCGCTATGGAGTATCTGTATTTAACGTTACTGTCGTAAACACCACTCACGCAGAGCCGTCTCTGCACTCACGGCCTGATCACCCCCCGTGTACCGGCACCTGTTCAGTGGGAGGGAGGCTGTAGCGAGTGGAAATAAGGTGTGGCCCCTTTAAGAGCGGCGCGTCCTGGTGACCTGTTGACCTGTCGGCGGTCTGTGTTGTGTGTGCGTGAGTCGAACACCCCATGTATGAGGGTTATTTCTGTTTGATGCGCATTCTTATCCTACTTTAGTTCATCAAGTAACGCTGTGAACGGTAGACTGTGTGACAGACAGTTCCACGAGTTCGACTGGGGAATACAGTGCAAGCTGTGAGGTCGCCCCCGTGAGTCTGTCTGGCCTCTGCTATAACTTCAGGTGAGCTGTGCCTACTTCTCCTCCGGACACAGTGTGCTACACAGCGCCGGACAGCGAACAGGCACAGACAGCCTCTGAAGACGTCTACTAGTCCATCCGCCAGAACGCCAGATCGCTGCTGCATCCAGTGCTGCTGTTAGCTCTCACCAACGGGTGAACGCCTGAGCGAGGGAGACTCTCGTCCGGTTCCTTGAAGCTGTTATATTAAGGTACAATTCTTCCATAGTGTGCCTTTAAGCTAAGTTGCTAAGGTCATATCGAGTAATCCACTCTTTACAGTCGCTGTATTGTCAAGCTTAATGAACAAAAGGATGAAGCTGTTTAAACTCTACAACACGAGAGAGTCTCGCCTCGGGTCTCAGATACTGAGATTTACCTTTCACAACCCTGATCTCTCCATTAACTACATCACCTGAACCACTTATGATGTTGTCTATGGTATCACTGTACTCCTTGACCATAACAACACGGGGTAGACGCCATCTTTTCTGTGTTATCATGTTTGATTAAGGAGATATCAGGACACTTTTCAGGCTGAATCGCTGATCGATTGCTCCTGTCTGCCTCGCTGCCTGCTGTGAGTGTGTTTGTGTGCTTCGGTGCTGTAAGCTCCGTCTTAGCCTTATATTTCTTTGTTTTGAACCATCATTTTACTACCATTTCTAGTTGTTTATACTACTACATTTTACCCAACATCTCAGATTAACCTGACATCGCTAGCTTTTGTTATTAGTACTACTAGCACAAAACGCTAAGTAATTCGCTAGCCTGTTAACGCGCCACCCGTGCGCTCAGCTATTTTTATTTATTTATTTTTCTCTCGCGCGTCCGCGCCTTTGAGTTCATAAAAGCTCAGGTGAGTAAGAATCAGTCAACAAAAACGGTGAGTAATGTCTTGTCCTGTTATTGTCACTTGCACTTCATGTCACATGTTTAGTATAGAATTCTCTGTCGGCAATATAGGATTTATATGTGATAAATGTAAGGAGACAGTTAGGTTGACAGAGAAGATTTCAGAATTAGAAACACGCATCCAAACTTTAATTGAGGATAGTAAGAGTGCTAGTGCTTTAGATGTTTTGGATGCGCATAGAATAGTGAACACTTTACATGGCATGGTTCCGGCTGAAGTAGAGCCCGTGCAGCCGGGCAAATGGGTGACAGTAAGGGATCGCTCTAGTCGCGGATCTAAAAACCACTCTTCCGTTCCTATTACCATAACAAATCGATTTGCCCCGCTCAGTGAAACACCCACTGAGAATGATTGTGCCCTAGTTATTGGCGATTCTATCACACGGAACGTGAAAATAGAGACACCAACCACCATAGTCACATGTTTGCCGGGAGCCAGAGCGCCTGACATCAAAGCAAATTTAAAAGTGCTGGCTAATGCTAATCGTAAATTCTCTAAGATCATTATTCATGTCGGCACTAATGATGTTCGACTCCGCCAGTCGGAGATCACCAAAATTAATATTAAAGAGGTGTGTGAACTTGCAAGTACGATGTCAAGGACTGTAATTTGCTCTGGCCCCCTTCCTGTTCGCAGGAGTGATGAGATAGTCAGTAGATTGTGTTCGCTTAACGGTTGGCTGTCTCGGTGGTGTCCGCTTAATAATATAGAGTTCATAGACAATTGGAAAAGTTTTTGGGGCAAACCTGACCTGTTGAAAAGAGATGGTATTCATCCCTCCTGGGATGGTGCTGCTCTTCTCTCTAGTAATATGGCTCATAGTCTTAGAGCTCAAACATGACAATCTGGGGCTCAGGTCAGGAAGCAGACAGACTGGCTAAACCGACCGTCTGCTAGCAGCCTCACGTCACCAAGGTCAGATAAATCCCATCACATAGAGCCTCTTTCACCTAGCTATCATCATATAGAGACTGTGTCTGTTCCCCGAATTTGGAAATCCAAAAAACGTTTAAACCCATCTAAGGTTAAATTTAATTGATGTTCAACAAATAAAAAAACAGCTATAATACAGATGAGCAAATGCTAAAGCTTGGGTTGCTGAATATTCGATCACTTACTTCAAAAGCACTCGTTGTTAATGATATGATTTCAGATAATAACCTAGATGTGCTGTGTTTGACAGAAACCTGGCTAAAACCAAACGATTACATTACTTTAAATGAATCAACCCCGCAAGATTACTGTTATAAACATGAGCCTCGTCCGAAACGCAAAGGGGGAGGTGTTGCTGTAATTTATAGTAATATTTTCAGAACCACTAAGAAATCAAGTTTTAAATATAATTCTTTTGAAGTGTTAGTACTTAATGTAAAAATATATAGTGTAAACGATAAATCACGTTTGAGATTTGTGCTGGCTACTGTATACAGGCCACCAGGGCACCATACTGACTTTATCAAAGAATTTGCGGACTTTCTATCAGAGTTAGTATTGACTGCAGATAAAGTACTAATTGTTGGTGATTTTAATATACACATCGATAATGAAAAAGATGCATTGGGATTGGCATTTAAAGACATTGTAAATTCAATTGGAGTTAGACAACACGTGTCAGGACCTACTCATCGTCGTAATCATACTCTAGATCTAATATTATCACATGGAATAGATGTTGATGCCGTTGAAATTCTGCAGCAGAGCGATGACATCTCAGATCATTATCTAGTCTCGTGTAATTTGCATTTAGCCAAGGCTGCAAAGCCGACTCCGTGTTACAAATATGTGAGACCTATCACTTCTGCCACTAAAGATTGCTTTATTAATAATCTTCCTAATCAGTTTCATCATCTCAGCATCTCAGATAGCTTAGAAGAACTAGATATTACAACAGAAACTTTTAACTCTCTCTTTTCCAGCACTTTAGTCACAGTTGCTCCGTTGCGCTTAAAGAAGATTCAAGAAAATAGTCCAACGCCGTGGTACAACGAGCACACTCGGGCCCTTAAGAGAGCAGCCAGAGAGATGGAGCGCAACTGGAAGAAAACAAAACTAGAGGTATTTCGCATTTCATGGAAAGAGAGCCTGATTGCTTACAGAGAGGCTTTAAAAGCTGCTAGATCTGCTTATTTTTCAACCCTATTAGAAGAAAATAAACATAATCCTAGGTATTTATTTGAAACGGTGGCTAAACTAACGAAAAATAAAGCTTCAAGCCCAGAAGTTTCCAAGCAACACAGCAGTAATGACTTTATGAACTTCTTCACTTATAAGATTGATAATATCAGGGACAAAATTATAACTATGCAACCGTCTACTACAGTATCGCATCAGGCAGTGCATTGTAGTCTCCCTGAGGAAAAATTTGATTCATTCGTTGCTATAGGAGAGGAAGAATTTACTAAACTCATTAAATCATCTAAATCTACAACATGTATGTTAGACCCTATACTGACTAAGCTACTGAAAGAAATACTTCCAGAGGTCATAGATCCTCTTCTTAATATCATTAATTCATCTTTGTCTCTAGGATACGTACCAATAACCTTTAAGCTGGCTATGATTAAACCGCTTGTTAAAAAAACGCAACTTGATCCTACAGAATTAGTCAATTACAGGCCGATCTCGAATCTACCTTTTCTGTCAAAGATATTAGAAAAAGCAGTATCTTCACAACTGTGTTCCTTTCTTGAAATAAATGATATCTGCGATGATTTCCAGTCAGGATTTAGACCGTACCATAGTACCGAGACAGCTCTCGTTAGAGTCACAAATGATTTGCTCTTATCATCCGATCGTGGTTGTATCTCGCTATTAGTGTTACTCGATCTTAGTGCTGCATTTGACACCATTGACCACAACATTCTTTTAAATAGACTAGAACATTATGTTGGCATTAGTGGAATTGCACTAGCATGGTTTAAATCATACTTATCTGACCGTTATCAGTTTGTAGCAGTAAATGAAGAGATGTCTCATCGATCACAAGTTCAGTATGGCGTACCACAAGGCTCAGTACTAGGACCGCTGCTGTTCACTCTGTACATGCTACCCTTGGGAGATATCATTAGGAAACATGGCATTAGCTTTCACTGTTATGCTGACGATACTCAGCTCTATATTTCTTCAAAACCTAACGAAACTTATCAATTCACAAAATTAACGGAATGCATAGCTGATGTAAAAAATTGGATGACTCGTAATTTCCTACTTCTAAATTCTGAAAAAACAGAGTTTCTAATTATTGGACAAAAAACTTCCTCACGTAATAATCTAGAATACTGTCTAACACTTGATGGCTGCTCTGTTAAGTCTTCGTCGTCGGTTAGGAACCTGGGTGTGCTCTTTGATACCAATCTTTCATTTGAAAGTCACGTGTCTAGTATCTGTAAAACCGCATTTTTCCATCTTAAAAATATATCTAAATTACGCCATATGCTCTCATTGACAAATGCGGAACAATTAGTTCATGCGTTCATGACCTCAAGGCTAGATTACTGTAATGCTCTACTGGGTGGTTGCCCTGCACGCTTAATAAACAAACTACAGCTAGTTCAAAACGCAGCAGCTCGAGTTCTTACCAGAACCAGGAAGTATGACCATATTAGCCCGGTTCTGTCAAAACTGCACTGGCTCCCTATTAAACATCGCATCAATTTTAAAATATTGCTGATTACTTACAAAGCACTAAATGGTTTAGCTCCGCAGTACTTGAGCGAGCTCTTAACGCATTATAGTCCGTCACGTCTATTGCGATCTCAAAACTCCGGCCAGTTGATAATACCTAGAATATCAAAATCGACTGCTGGCGGTAGATCCTTCTCCTATTTAGCACCAGAACTCTGGAACAGTCTTCCTACCATTGTCCGGGAAGCAGACACACTCTGTCAGTTCAAAGCCAGATTAAAGACACATCTCTTTGACCTAGCATACACATAATACATTATAGACTTCTATAATTCAGTGTTAGGCTGCATAGATTAGGTCAGCCGGAACCGGGAACACTTCCCAAAAATCCTGATGTACTCGTTACATCATGAGAAGAATGGCATCT
>CM040802.1:38836150-38913650 GCA_022829025.1 Squalius cephalus | reverse complement strand
TATTTTACACTTAAAGCCCTGTTTACAGATCGTTTCTGATGAAATAGAACGGTTATGATTAAAATGTGGACAGATGCTGCTGTCCCGAGAATTTTAGGTTTATTTCGCTTCTCCCCCCACCTACACAATGGCAGTCTATGGGCACTGGAACAATCCTTCATAAAACGCATTAAACTTTCGTTTACAAAGAGATGAAACTCACCGAGTGGTCAGGGGTGTTCACTGATATGCTCACACAAAAATCGCTGCAAAAGATGCTTTCCAACAGGTGTTTTACCATTCGTTGTAAAACTGTGGATCTATTTTTCCAAACGTCTCACACCCGAACATTCTTCCGTTGAGAGCTTGAATAATAGACACTCCAGCCCAGTTGGTGGCGATAATGCACCTTTGCCAATTGCAAGCAAACCGCTGGCATTTCACTGAATAGACCATTTCAAGGACGTAAACAATAACATTCCGTTGGAATGCTACTGCGCATGTCTGGCCCTGAAGCATTTCCGGTGGCGGCGTTTGTCTGTGAAAACAAGCGCGTAACTTACGTCTAGCGAAAAGGCAACAGTTAAAGTATTTCCAAAAACTGAAAATAAACGATGATTGCAATTACCGGACCCTTTAAATAAGACTTTGATGCGTATACTTTTTACACAGAACAACGTTTGCCTGAGTAAGTTAGTCCGATTGGGTGTTGCGGCTGCTTGCGTGTACACGAGAGATGCAAAAAAAAAAAACTATCGCAGTCTGGATACTTACAATTAATTTCTTAGCAGAAAGGTTGGGAACATTCGTTCGTAAAATGTTGATGACATCTGTCTTGTGTTTGGTGAAGATGAAGCAAGTCAAACAGCGTCAAAAACGTACTTATCATGGTTTGTCCGGGGAGGTTACGAGTGGGCATTTCACTTGCATTTGCTGGCATATCTATGCGCAAATATTCATATTTATTTGTACAGCGCTATTCAAAATACATATCGTTTCAGAGCAGCTTTAGAGAACATGCATGTATATTACAACGCTAAATGTACGCTAGTAAACGGACTTCATTTATGACAAGTTATGCCAGTACTCATTTCATTCGTTTCCAAATGTGTGTGCATTAGTTGGGTGAAGTGTGTTGCTGTGGAACGGTGTGCGAGAGGGTTTAAATGTCCTATCTGAGCCCCTCATGTGGTCACAAATAAATAGAAGGTGAAAGCAATGTAATGCTGGCTGTCTTTTTTTTTTCTAATGCATAAACCTGTATTAGTCATTTAAGAGAAATGTATACGTGAAGATTAATAATTGTAAAATTAAGAATAAAACATACAGAATACACTTTTTAGGTCCTTGAAGGGAAAATCTTATTTTATGGTTAGTATAGTCACATACAGATTTGCTAGCTGTGTGTGTATTTATGTAGTCAACATTTGAAGTGGATCAAAAAAGTTAATCAAAGTTGTCCTAAGACAAGAACGGGTATTGTTCAAAATGAATGTTAACTTTGATGAAAGGTTTTTATCCACTTCATATGTTGACTACTGTATATTAAAAATACATAAACAAAAGAAACATCCTCTCACTTTTAACAGCTATTTCCAGCAAATTTCTTAATGTGTAAATAAATACTTGTATGAACATAATCTGCTTCAACAACTGAGACAACAACATAAAACACATTTCACAGACTTTTTTTGACAAACAGAAATGGAGTTATGAGTCCCTGAAAAAAGGGGCTCAATATCAATCCTCAAGGTCTCGAACACATCTGGGGGTTCATATGTGTGCAGAATTATTGATTTTGCACGTTGATTTCACGATCATATATTTTTTTTTTCAGACACATTTTTACCAATTCCAAACCACAAAAACTACAATTAATTTTGTATTTAATAATTTATAAGTGATATAGAAATGTTCATCAAGGCTGGAAATTAAAAAAACCTTATATTCAGATGTGCAAAATTATTAGGCACGTTTTCTTTTACAGTTAAAATAAGCCAAAAAAGAGAGGTAAATAATACTAAAAAATGCCCCACACTTAAGAATCACAAGCTGAAGTGTAGTAAAATACATGAAGAATTAATCTTCCATAATCTGGCATTAAGTTTTAGGAGTTCATTTTTAAAAATGAACTCCCAAAACTTACCGATGAAGATGAATTCTTCAAACAGTGGAACAAGAGGATGTGATGCTGGTCCTTCAAGAGTCAGTCCCAATCTGTCTGTCCATAAAGCCTATAAAAACAGTCTTCATGTATTTTACTACACTTCAGCTTGTGAACCCAAGTCTCTGAGATCCTGATATCTTGCTCTTCTGGAGACTCCAGGTAAGTTGCAGTTCTGGAAAATGGTGGCGCTGGAGACTAAAGGGTTCCTGATGGTTTCACACTTAATTATTTTGCAGTTAACTTTTCTTCTCCACCTGATTTTGTCTGACCCTGCTGACCCAATGAGGATTTCACTGTCCAATGGTCATGCTCCTTCTCATGGGCATTTAATAATTTGTGACTTTTCAGTCTGAGTTAAATCTCTTTTTTTGGCTTATTTTATCTGTAAAAGAAAACGTGCCTAATAATTATGCACACCTGAATATAAGGCGTTTTCATTTCCAGTCTTCATGTACAATTATATATCCCTTAAATATATTAAATACAAAATGAATAGTAGTTATTAAGCGGTAGTAGTTATTAATGTGGTTTTGAATTGGTAAAAATGTGTCTGAAAAACAAAATATGATCAGAAAATCAAGGTGCCTAATAATTCTGCACACACTGTATGGTCACATGTGGTTTGGCTGTTGTTCCTGTCTCCCTGTAGTAGTCTTGGACGTCTTAAATTACAAATGATGGCTTTCCTATTGAAGACAAAAGCAGAAAAACAAATATTAACTTAATCTGGTTAATGCACAATATTTAAGAACTAATGCTACTATTGTGTACTATAGTAAATGTTGGAATTAACATTAGCCAATCTTAAGTGATGAAAAATGTTTACCGTTACCTTTTGTAAACTACTGCAGCACACCATTCAGGTAACTGTTATACAGTATACATTATGTAATGTGTTACTTGCTGCAGTTGTCAACTAACTAGACAGCTAGCCAACAAATGTTAACTCTACTTAATTACAGCCCACAGAACATTTAGGGGAAAAGACGGAACTAAAAGCTTGGCCTATTCTCACTAAATTACACGCGTCAAAATGCTAGGTTTATATGTAAACAATAACGAACAGAGCTATCTTAAATTATGCTGCAGCATACATAAACAGTTAACGTAAAGAAATACAAATAATCCAGTATTTTACTTACCAGAATCGAAATGTGTGCTGTATATTGCTAGTTGCGTTCCGCCTTCTCGCTTCACTGATGCAATCCAGGCGCGTTTTTCAGGAATTTAAACATTTTAATTTCCAAAAAAAAATTCGTTTCGGGCCAGAAGGAGGACCCAACTAACGAGCAACAAGGACCTAATTTTAATTTAGATATTCTAAATAGCAGGATTAAATAAATTATCGCAATCCCACTGTACATCAAGCGCATCCCGCCATTGTTTTGAATGCGCTCGACAACTAACCGGAAACGTCCTAGGGCCAAATACGTCACTTCCTTAAACAGACGAAAGGCCGTTGAAATGGTCACAGAAGAAGCAGAAGAAGAAGTGGCGGAGTAATACCGTACCTCACACAGCACATTCAATACAAATCAATGGAGTTGGACAAAAACTACGATAAAACCTGTTGGAAAGCATCTTTTGCAGCGATTTTTGTGTGAGCATATCAGTGAACACCCCTGACCACTCGGTGAGTTTCACGTCTTTGTAATCGAAAGTTTAATGCATTTTATGAAGGATTGTTCCAGTGCCCATAGGCTGCCATTGTGTAGGTGGGGGGGAGAAGCGAAATAAACCTAAAATTCTCGGGACAGCAGCATGTGTCCACATTTTAATCTTAACCGTTCTATTTCATCAGAAACGATCTGTAAACAGGGCTTTAAGTGTAAAATACCGAACTTGTCCTTTAATCATATCGCAATCGCGATGTCAAGCCTACGCAATGACGTGAATGTCCTGTGACACACAGAAAGACTCGCGCTGATATCGTGCGTGCGCACAAGACAGCCCAGAATATACAGTTCTCTTTCGTGCTTGAACGAACAATAACACACACAATTATGCCAAAATGTCTTTTTGTCGAGTATCTTCATAACATAAGAGCAGTCTTATGATGAACGTGAATGATGAGGCGCGTGTGAGATCCGCGTCTCTGTTAGCAGCGGTTGGTCTCTTAAAGGGACAGTACACAGTAGCCACTAATTATCTCTGTCGTTAAAGTTAATCAAAGAACAAAGGGAACAGATAAAAACATTCACTGCTCTTGACTAAATAACTTTTGTAACTTTAATAAGGATTAGTCTATATATACTTTAGAATTAATGCATCGCAGACTGTTTTATAACTTTATTCAATTTCTGTAGGCCTATATGTCCTACCTAGACAGATAAAATATATGCAATTTTTTTTTTTTTTTGGGTTTATATGAGGATTTTTAACCTGTTTGATCAAGGCATGCGACTGGTCTGACTTGTCCAATTTTCAGCATCAATTTTTCATCTTGCATCAAAATCCTGTCTATTTATTGTATGCATTTGAAATATAGAGTTGGGTTCTGTTTTAATGTACCCAAGTGTACCTAAAATAAATAGAGTTTAATATACAGGTTGGTAGCTCTTAATTTCTTTTTATTAATTAACCACTTCCAAACTTATGTTCACTTTACTTTCTTTTTTTCTTTTTTTTTTATAAATATAGGATTTGTATTAAATATATAGGCTATTCATTGAGTGGAATCGAAATCGAATTTAGAATCAAAATCGAAAATCGAATCGAGAATCGAAATCGAATCGAATTGAGAGCTTGAGAATCGAAATCGAATCGATTTGTAAAATCTGAATCGATACCCAGCCCTATTATTCTCTCAGTCTCACCTCTGTGTAAAAGGTATTAAAGGCTTCTTCGCCGCTGCCGCCCGCCGCCATCTTGCTTCTGTGACGTCAGCGGATATGGCGTCACTTTACAAAATAAAGGTCCTCGGCCCGCATGACAAACGCCGAACATATATCATTCATAACAGAACTGGAGCACTCGATATATTGGGCGATTTGTGCAGTGCAGGCATAATCCAGTTCGTTTATTTTCCGAACAGAAATAAAAAAGGAAATTAATCAGAATCATCTTTAACTGGTTACTGGTCAAACACACACACATATTTCCCGAATAAAATAAAGGTGAAACAGCAGTTTATTTCCACTGAGGTTAATAAAGCGTTAATATTAATATAGACTAGATTAAAAAGTTCGTCGAGACAAACTTTAAGTTGGCTTGAGAAAGCCGGACCAGAAAGTTTAAAGAAGTTTAAAATAGTTTGGAGTTTAAATTAGTTTAAAGTTTAAAGTAGTTTAAAGTTTAAATTAGTTTGAAGTTTAAAGTAGTTTAAAGTTTAAATTAGTTTAAAGTTTAAAGTAGTTTAAAGTTTAAATTAGTTTGAAGTTTAAAGTAGTTTAAAGTTTAAATTAGTTTGAAGTTTAAATTAGCTTAAAGTTTAAATTAGTTTGAAGTTTAAATTAGTTTAAAGTTTAAATTAGTTTGAAGTTTAAAGTAGTTTAAAGTTTAAATTAGGTAGTTTAAAGTTAAAAAGTTGTTGGGGGTTTTCTAGTGGGTTGCTAAGGTGTTCTCGGTGGTTGCTAGGCGGTTGCTAGGGTGTTCTGGGTGGTTGCTGTTGTGTTGCTAGATGGTTGCTAAGGTATTTTGGGTGGTTGCTAGGTGGTTGCTAGGGTGTTCTGGGTGGTTGCTATGGTGTTGCTAGGCAGATGCTAAGGTATTTTGGGTGGTTGCTAGGCGGTTTCTAGGGTGTTCTGGGTGGTTGCTAGGGTGTTGCTAAGCGGTTGCTAGGGTATTTTGGGTGGTTGCTAGGGTGTTGCTAGGCGGTTGCTAGGGTGTTCTGGGTGGTTGCTAGGGTGTTGCTAAGCGGTTGCTAGTATTTTGGGTGGTTGCTAGGCGGTTGCTAGGGTGTTCTGGGTGGTTGCTAAGGTATTTTGGGTGGTTGCTAGGCGGTTGCTAGGGTGTTCTGGGTGGTTGCTATGGTGTTGATAGGCGGTTGCTAAGGTATTTTGGGTGGTTGCTAGGATGTTGCTAGGCGGTTGCTAGGGTGTTCTGGGTGGTTGCTATGGTGTTGCTAGGCGGTTGCTAGGGTATTCTGGGTGGTTGCTAGGCGGTTGCTAGGGTGTTCTGGGTGGTTGCTAGGCGGTTGCTATGGTATTTTGGGTGGTTGCTAGGGTGTTCTGGGTGGTTGCTAGGGTGTTCTGGGTGGTTGCTAGGGTGTTTTAGTGGTTGCTATGGTGTTGCTAGGCGGTTGCTAGGGTGTTCTGGGTGGTTGCTAGGGTGTTGCTAGGCGGTTGCTAGGGTATTCTGGGTGGTTGCTAGGCGGTTGCTAGGGTGTTCTGGGTGGTTGCTATGCTGTTGCTAGACGGTTGCTAGGGTATTCTGGGTGGTTGCTAAGTGGTTTCTAGGGTGTTTTGGGTGGTTGCTAGGCGGTTGCTAGGGTGTTCTGGGTGGTTGCTATGGTGTTGCTAGGCGGTTGCTAAGGTATTCTGGGTGGTTGCTAGGCAGTTGCTAGGGTGTTCTGAGTGGTTGCTATGCTGTTGCTAAGGTATTCTGGGTGGTTGCTAGGCGGTTGCTAGGGTGTTCTGGGGGGTTGCTATGGTGTTTCTAGGCGGTTGCTTGGGTATTCTGGGTGGTTGCTAGGCGGTTGCTAGGGTGTTCTGGGTGGTTGCTATGGTGTTGCTAGGCGGTTGCTAGGGTGTTCTGGGTGGTTGCTATGATGTTGCTAGGCGGTTGCTAAGGTATTCTGGGCGGTTGCTAGGCAGTTGCTAGGGTGTTCTGGACGGTTGCTATGGTGTTGCTAGGTGGTTGGTAGTTGTCACAGATGGTTACTATGGAGTTTTTATAGAGTCCTTAGCATGATCTTGGTATGATTTAGCACTTAACTAAATGATATTAGCATGTAGCTATTCACTGCTAGCATGTGTAGCATGTTGGAAGTGCTGTTTGCTAGCATGAGTCAAAAGAGCCAAACCTCATCTCTATACGATGTTCTGATACTGAGATATAGGTCTTGCAAAACGGTTGCTAGGGTACTCAAGTTTGGTTGCTATGGAGTTGCTTGGGAGCTTGAAGCTTTAAACTTAAGAAGTTTAAAGTGGTTTGAAGTTTAAAGTAGTTTACGAGTTTTGAGTTTACAAGTTTAAATGAGTTTAGTGTGTGTGTGTGTGTGTGTGTGTGTGTGTGTGTGTGTGTGTTCACACACACACACACACACTCAGAGCTTATGAGTTTAGAGTTTATAAGTGTATAAATTGATGAGTTTATAAGTGTTAGAGTTTTTGAGTTTAGAGTTTATAAGTTTTAATGAGTTTAGAGTTTATAAGTTTAAATGAGTTTAACCTCTTAATTGTCACCGTCCCACAGGTGGGACGTTTGCCCATATATATTTAAAACAATAATATCTTAGTAAAAACCTAAAGTAATATTGACAAACTATATATCATTTGAAAGCTTACAATCTCTAGTTTTCATATTTGGTGGCTGTTTTTTAAAATAAATTACAGAGGAGCAGTAATTTATCAATTTGCAACAAGAATATTTCATATTCATTAGGCGTGTTTAGGCCTTTATTTTGAAATAGAAATAAACATGAAAAATCATGAAATATTGGATTAAACCTCAGTTTGTTTTCATGCCAAGAGTTCAAAAGATAACACCAATTAAATTTTATGAGAAAAAAAGGTCTGAAAATGTTTAGAATATAAAGAAAAATATTATGGATTCTCGATTTGTGATGGGGCACGCAGCGAGCTATAGCGCACATGTGCTCTTTTTATGTTTATTAAAGGTTGAAATCAAATCAAATACTGCCAAAACACCCATACTATTTCTGAATAGGATGTATCCTTCATAAATTGTATGAAATTATGGAAATATATGGTTCAGATCACTCAAAACATATATGAAAATGGAGACGCCCTTATATGGTCAGTAAGGAAGCTGGCTGTCCATCTAGTGAAAAAGTTTGGTACTGCGCCCAAATAAAATCTTACTGAAAGCTCATTTTTTGAGATATCAACCTAAAATTTGAAACACAACTTGTTTATATTTTTGGCTTTAATTTTCTAGCAGTTTTAGAGTAAAATATATTTTGTAATATATATATTTTATATAAAATATAAATAATTATATTTTTACATTCTATATTTTCATAAACTCAAACTTATATAACTTTTTTTCTATTTCACTTTCATAATTTATTTCACTTCTACAATAATCTGGCAAATGTCTTCTTAAAAACAAGACCAACCATATGTCTATATTCCAAAGCATTCTTGAATTACAACCATTTAAGTTTGTATAGTGATTTTTTTGTCTATGCGAAAAAAGGGGGGGTGACAGTTAAAGGGTTAAGAGTTTAAGAGTTCAGAGTTTATTAATTTATGAGTTAAAGAGTTAATAAGTCTATGAATTCATGAGTTTATAAGTTAATTAGTTTATAGGTGTATGAGTTTAGAGTTTATTAGTTTAAATTAGTCTCATTGGCTAATATAGTATATAGAACGGCAGTTTGGTTTAGTCTTCAAGGTGTTTAGATTAGAATTTTCGTCGGTTGGTGAGTTTGAATGTAAATTTGAATTTTTTAGAACTCCCCAATGTAAGTCAATGGGAGTTTTTCCGAGTTTTGATCGGCATTTTTAGGAAAACCGTAAGTCCGATCAGTCTAAAAAGATATAGCAACTAACTTCAGATCAGTTTGAGTGTCTGAGCCGAGTTTGGAGTATGTAGTGTTAAAGCTCTAGGACGAGTTTGAGTCAACAGTTTTTAACAGAAGAATAATAATAATAACTAGATTAAAAAGTTCGTCGAGACAAACTTTAAGTTGGCTTGAGAAAGCCGGACCAGAAAGTTTGAAGAAGTTTGAAGTTTAAATTAGTTTAAAGTTTAAAGTAGTTTGAAGTTTAATTTAGTTTAAAGTTTAAAGTAGTTTGAAGTTTAATTTAGTTTAAATTAATTAGGGTGTTCTGGGTGGTTGATATGGTGTTGCTAGGCGGTTGCTAGGGTATTCTGGGTGGTTGCTAGGCGGTTGCTAGGGTGTTCTGGGTGGTTGCTATGGTGTTGCTAGGCGGTTGCTAAGGTATTCTGGGTGGTTGCTAGGCGGTTGCTAGGGTGTTCTGGGTGGTTGCTAGGGTGTTGCTAGGCGGTTGCTAGGGTATTCTGGGTGGTTGCTAGGCGGTTGCTAGGGTGTTCTGGGTGGTTGCTATGGTGTTGCTAGGCGGTTGCTAGGGTATTCTGGGTGGTTGCTAGGCGGTTGCTAGGGTATTCTGGGTGGTTGCTAGGGTGTTGCTAGGCGGTTGCTAGGGTATTCTAGGTGGTTGCTAGGATGTTTTGGTGGTTGCTAGGGTGTTGCTAGGCGGTTGCTATGTTGTTCTGGGTGGTTGCTATGCTGTTGCTAGGCGGTTGCTAGGGTGTTTTGGTGGTTGCTATGGTGTTGCTAGGCGGTTGCTAGTGTGTTCTGGGTGGTTGCTATGATGTTGCTAGGTGGTTGCTAGGGTGTTTTGGTGGTTGCTATGGTGTTGCTAGGGTATTCTGGGTGGTTGCTAGGGTGTTGCTAGGCGGTTGCTAGGGTGTTCTGGGCGGTTGCTATGGTGTTACTAGGTGATTGGTAGTTGTCACAGATGGTTACTATGGAGTTTTTATAGTTCTTAGCATGATCTTGGCATGATTTAGCACTCAACTAATCGCTATTAGCATGTAGCTATTCACTGCTAGCATGTGTAGCATGTTGGAAGTGCTGTTTGCTAGCATGAGTCAAAAGAGCCAAACCTCATCTCTATACGATGTTCTGATACAGAGATATAGGTCTTGCAAAACGGTTGCTAGGGTACTCAAGTTTGGTTGCTATGGAGTTGCTTGGGAGCTGGAAGCTTTAAACTTAAGAAGTTTAATGTGGTTTGAAGTTTAAAGTAGTTTACGAGTTTTTGAGTTTTGAGTTTATAGGTTTAAATGAGTTTAGAGTGTGTGTGTGTGTGTGTGTTCACACACACACACACACACACACACTCAGAGTTTATGAGTTTAGAGTTTATAAGTGTATAAATGGATGAGTTTATAAGTGTACAAGTTTTTGAGTTTAGTTTATAAGTTTAAATGAATTTAGAGTTTATAAGTAGGGCCCTATAATTTCCGCGATCACGGAATCGCGGACGGAATCGCGGAATTGGCAAATTAACGCGGAATCTAGTGTCAACGCGGAATTTCGCGGAATTTTAGATATTTGGAATAAAATTCTGTTTTTGTGTGGGAGAAAAACGTATGTCTGAGGAAAATCGCATATTACTGAAAGAACGAGCAGAGAGAGGGGCCCGGTCGCGCGCGCGTCTTCAAACTGTCTTGCTCTCTCTCTCACTCCCTCGCGCTTATTAATCTAAATCAATTGAGAATTGACACAATGGTAAAAGATCGGAAGGACGAAGTTTCACATGGAGCATTCGGATATTTTTTTCCTGAATTAGGCTACCGCTGTGTGTGAATTGTGCAAAAAAAAAAAACTTTTTTACCTTGCCTTCTTCTCTGAAAAGCGTTCCGCCCATTCAGCTGACATAAAAAACACTTTCAATAAACTAAACAAAACCTATCCAATGATGAAATGTTTTCTGTGTTGACAAATCTTGTGCGATGTCCTAACTGCCGGGATAATCACACAACGCGTACAAGTCTGCTAATGATACGTCCGATTCGCGAACTAATGACTCCTTTGAACCGATTCACTTTAATGAATGGTTAAAACAACTGATCTGTCCAACACTGAATCGGTTCGGTGTATAACAAAATCGGTAACACTTTACAATAAGGTTACATTTATTAAACTCTAGTTAGGCTAACTATATCAGTTAACATTAACTATTAATAAACTGCACTTCTACAGCATTTATTAATCTTTATTAATGTTAATTTCACCATTTAGTAGCCTACATTATTTAAATGAAAAGTTGTATTTGTTAACATTAGTTAGCTTAATGCACTGTGTGAAGTAACATAATAAAAATACAGGGTTAGGGTTAACTAAGATTAACAAAGATTAATAAATACAGTAACAAATGTATTGCTCCTGGTTAATGTTAGTTAGCCTAATACATTCACTAATGTAAACAAACCAAACCACATTTAACACCTCTTAAAACGAGAATTTTGTTTGTTACCTCAATAAATTTAGGGTCATTCTTATTTTATTTGTGTACATTTTAATCATTAACATTAAAAACACTCTTTTTACGACTAAAATAACAGTAAAGGGTAAAAAAAAAACTGAATTCCCAAAAATTAAAACGGAAAAAACGGAATTTGCAAAAATTAAAACGGAAAAAACGGAATTTGGGAAAAAATAAAACGGAATTTGGGAAAAAATAAAACGGATTTTATAGGGCCCTATATAAGTTTAAATGAGTTTAGAGTTTATAAGTTTAAATGAGTTTATGAGTTCAGAGTTTATTAATTTATGGGTTTAAGAGTTCATAAGTCTATGAATTCATGAGTTTATAAGTTAATTAGTTTATAAGTGTATGAGTTTAGAGTTCATTAGTTTAAATGAGTCTCAATGGCTCATATAGTATATAGAACGGCAGTTTGGTTTAGTCTTCAAGGTGTTTAGATTTAAATTTTCGTCGGTTGGTGAGTTTGAATCTGGATTTGAATTTTTTAGAACTCCCCAATGTAAGTCAATGGGAGTTTTTCCGAGTTTTGATCGTCATTTTTAGGAAAACCGTAAGTCCGATCAGTCTAAAAAGATATAGCAACTAACTTCAGATCAGTTTGAGTGTCTGAGCCGAGTTTGGAGTATGTAGAGTTAAAGCTCTAGGACGAGTTTGAGTCAACAGTTTTTAACAGAAGAATAATAATAATAATAAGTTTAAGTACAATATCAGTAAGTTGGCTCTCTCAAGCCAACTTAACTAGATTAAAAAGTTCGTCGAGACAAACTTTAAGTTGGCTTGAGAAAGCCGGACCAGAAAGTTTAAAGAAGTTTAAAAAAGTTTGGAGTTTAAATTAGTTTAAAGTTTAAAGTAGTTTAAAGTTTAAATTAGTTTGAAGTTTAAAGTAGTTTAAAGTTTAAATTAGTTTAAATTTTAAAGTAGTTAAAAGTTTAAATTAGTTTGAAGTTTAAAGTAGTTTAAAGTTTAAAGTAGTTTAAAGTTTAAATTAGTTTGAAGTTTAAATTAGCTTAAAGTTTAAATTAGTTTGAAGTTTAAATTAGTTTAAAGTTTTAATTAGTTTAAAGTTTTAATTAGTTTAAAGTTTAAATTAGGTAGTTTAAAGTTAAAAAGTTGTTGGGGGTTTTCTAGTGGGTTGCTAAGGTGTTCTCGGTGGTTGCTAGGCGGTTGCTAGGGTGTTCTGGGTGGTTGCTATGGTGTTGCTAGGCGGTTGCTAGGGTATTCTGGGTGGTTGCTAGGCGGTTGCTAGGCGGTTGCTAGGGTGTTCTGGGTGGTTGCTAGGCGGTTGCTAGGGTGTTCTGGGTGGTTGCTAGGCGGTTGCTAGGGTGTTCTGGGTGGTTGCTATGGTGTTGCTAGGTGGTTGCTAGGGTATTCTGGGTGGTTGCTAGGCGGTTGCTAGGGTGTTCTGGGTGGTTGCTAGGCGGTTGCTAGGGTGTTCTGGGTGGTTGCTATGGTGTTGCTAGGCGGTTGCTAGGGTATTCTGGGTGGTTGCTAGGCGGTTGCTAGGCGGTTGCTAGGGTGTTCTGGTTGGTTGCTAGGCGGTTGCTAGGGTGTTCTGGGTGGTTGCTAGGCGGTTGCTAGGGTGTTCTGGGTGGTTGCTATGGTGTTGCTAGGCGGTTGCTAGGGTATTCTGGGTGGTTGCTAGGCGGTTGCTAGGCGGTTGCTAGGGTGTTCTGGGTGGTTGCTAGGCGGTTGCTAGGGTGTTCTGGGTGGTTGCTATGGTGTTGCTAGGTGGTTGCTAGGGTATTCTGGGTGGTTGCTAGGCGGTTGCTAGGGTGTTCTGGGTGGTTGCTAGGCGGTTGCTAGGGTGTTCTGGGTGGTTGCTATGGTGTTGCTAGGCGGTTGCTAGGGTATTCTGGGTGGTTGCTAGGCGGTTGCTAGGGTGTTCTGGGTGGTTGCTATGGTGTTGCTAGGCGGTTGCTAAGGTATTCAGGGTGGTTGATATGGTGTTACTAGGTGGTTGGTAGTTGTCACAGATGGTTACTATGGAGTTTTTATAGAGTTCTTAGCATGATCTTGGCATGATTTAACACTTAACTAATCGCTATTAGCATGTAGCTATTCACTGCTAGCATGTATAGCATGTTGGAAGTGCTGTTTGCTAGCATGAGTCAAAAGAGCCAAGCCTCATCTCTATACGATGTTCTGATACAGAGATATAGGTCTTGCAAAATGGTTGCTAGGGTACTCAAGTTTGGTTGCTATGGAGTTGCTTGGGAGCTGGAAGCTTTAAACTTAAGAAGTTTAAAGTGGTTTGAAGTTTAAAGTAATTTACGAGTTTTGAGTTTACAAGTTTACAAGTTTAAATGAGTTTAGAGTGTGTGTGTGTGTGTGTGTGTGTGTGTGTGTGTGTGTGTGTGTGTGTGTGAACACACACACACACACACACTCAGAGTTTATGAGTTTAGAGTTTATAAGTCTATAAATTGATGAGTTTATAAGTGTAAGAGTTTTTGAGTTTAGAGTTTAAAAGTTTTAAATGAGTTTAGACTTTATAAGTTTAAATGAGTTTAAGAGTTCAGAGTTTATTCATTTATGAGTTTAAGAGTTCATAAGTCTATGAATTCATGAGTTTATAAGTTAATTAGTTTATAAGTGTATGAGTTTAGAGTTTATTAGTTTAAATGAGTCTCATTGGCTAATATAGTATATAGAACGGCAGTTTGGTTTAGTCTTCAAGGTGTTTAGATTAGAATTTTCGTCGGTTGGTGAGTTTGAATCTGGATTTGAATTTTTTAGAACTCCCTAATGTAAGTCAATGGGAGTTTTTCCGAGTTTTGATCGGCATTTTTAGGAAAACCGTAAGTCCGATCAGTCTAAAAAGATATAGCAACTAACTTCAGATCAGTTTGAGTGTCTGAGCCGAGTTTGGAGTATGTAGAGTTAAAGCTCTAGGACGAGTTTGAGTCAACAGTTTTTCACAGAAGAATAATAATAATAACTAGAATGTACATTTCCTGAAGAAAATGTGAAGTGGTGCTTGCAGTGGCAAAATTCGCCACTGGGCAGATGCTAACACAATTGACATGTTGTGATACCATGATATACAACATTTTAGCATTATTTACCACGATTTACCATGTTTCTAAGATGATTTATTACGATTTAACACATTCCAGCATGATTTACTATGATTAACATGTTGTTAGAATGATGCTAGCAGGATTAGCATGTTGTTAGCATGATTAGCATGTTTGTTGGATGATGCTAGCATGATTAGCATGTTGCTACCATGCTTTTAACAAGATGCTAGCATGATTAGCATGTTGCTAGCATGTTTTTAGCTAGATGCTAACATGATTAACATGTTGCTAGCATGATTAGCATGTTGCTAGCATGATGCTAGCTTGGTTAGCATGATGGTAGCATTATGCTAGCTTGATTAGCATGTTGTTAGCATGATGCTAGCTTTATTAGCATGTTGGTAGCCTAATGCTAGCATGATTAGCATGTTGCTAGCATGATGCTAGCTTGATTCACATTATGCTAGCTTGATTAGCATGTTACTAGCATAATGCTAGCATTATTAGCATGTTGCTAGCATGATGCTAGCTTGATTAGCATGATGCTAACATTATGCTAGCTTGATTAGCATGTTGTTAGCATGATGCTAGCCTTATTAGCATGTTGGTAGCATAATGCTAGCATGATTAGCATGTTGCTAGCATGATCTAGCTTGATTAGCATGTTGCTAGCATGATGCTAGCTTGATTAACATGTTGCCATTATGTTTTTAGCAAGATGCTGTTGCCAGGTGGTTGCTAGGGTGTTCTGGGTGGTTGCTATGGTGTTGCTAGGCAGTTGCTAAGGTGTTCTGGGTGGTTGCTAGGCAGTTGCTAGGGTATTCTTGGTGGTTGCTAGGCAGTTGCTAGGGTATTCTTGGTGGTTGCTAGGGCGTTGCTAGGTGGTTGCTAGGGTGTTCTGGGTGGTTGCTATGGTGTTGCTAGGCAGTTGCTATGGTATTCTGGGTGGATACTAGGGCATTGCTAGGCAGTTGCTAGGGTGTTCTGGGTGGTTGCTAGGTGTTCTGGGTGGTTGCTAGGCAGTTGCTAGGTGTTCTAGGTGGTTGCTAGGCAGTTGCTAGGGTGTTCTGGGTGCTTGCTAGAGTTTTTTGTGGTTACTAGAGCATTTCTAGACGTTGCTAGGGTGTTCAGGGTGGTTGCTAAGGTGTTTTTGTTAGTTGCTATGGTGTTACTAGGTGGTTGGTAGTTGTCAAATATGGTTACTATGGAGTTTTTATAGAGTTATTAAAATCTTTAATAACGAGTGCCTTCAGTACGGCACGAGGCCTGCGGCCTCGTGCCTATGGCCGAATAGGCACAAGCATGGAGCGATATCGCAAGGCCACGAGAGTAAAATTGCTTTAAAAAATATTAAAAAAATAAAAAAATGTTTTTTTTTGGTTTAGGGTGGTTGCTAGGGAGCTCTTAGTGGTTGCTAGGGTGCTGAAACTGGTTGCTAGGGTGTGGCTATGAAGATTTTAGGCCATTACTTATTGGCTGCTTGATAATATAAATCCTCTGAGGGAGAGAGAGAGGGAGAGACGCAGGGCTGTCAGGCCCTTTGGAGTGGTGTGTGTGAAAACGGCAGTTGGGATTCAAATGTTTTTAGAACTCCCCATGTTAAGTCAATGGGACTTTTTTGGCCGCTTTTTCGTCCGCTGTGCGAACATCGTACACCCGATCGCTTAGAAAAGTCATAGCACACCTCTCCTCAATGAGCCGGTCGATTTGACACCTCACTCAGGGGTCTGTGACAAACGGTGCGGGGCGCATTACGCGCCAAACTTTTGTGTGGAAGAATAATAATAAAAAGAATAATAAGTATGAGCAATAACAATAGTGATGCTTTCAAAAAAGCACCACTAACTAGATTAAAAAGTTCGTCGAGACAAACTTTAAGTTGGCTTGAGAAAGCCGGACCAGAAAGTTTAAAGAAGTTTAAAATAGTTTGGAGTTTAAATTAGTTTAAAGTTTAAAGTAGTTTAAAGTTTAAATTAGTTTGAAGTTTAAAGTAGTTTAAAGTTTAAATTAGTTTAAAGTTTAAAGTAGTTTAAAGTTTAAATTAGTTTGAAGTTTAAAGTAGTTTAAAGTTTAAATTAGTTTGAAGTTTAAATTAGCTTAAAGTTTAAATTAGTTTGAAGTTTAAATTAGTTTAAAGTTTAAATTAGTTTGAAGTTTAAAGTAGTTTAAAGTTTAAATTAGGTAGTTTAAAGTTAAAAAGTTGTTGGGGGTTTTCTAGTGGGTTGCTAAGGTGTTCTCGGTGGTTGCTAGGCGGTTGCTAGGGTGTTCTGGGTGGTTGCTATTGTGTTGCTAGATGGTTGCTAAGGTATTTTGGGTGGTTGCTAGGTGGTTGCTAGGGTGTTCTGGGTGGTTGCTATGGTGTTGCTAGGCAGATGCTAAGGTATTTTGGGTGGTTGCTAGGCGGTTTCTAGGGTGTTCTGGGTGGTTGCTAGGGTGTTGCTAAGCGGTTGCTAGGGTATTTTGGGTGGTTGCTAGGGTGTTGCTAGGCGGTTGCTAGGGTGTTCTGGGTGGTTGCTAGGGTGTTGCTAAGCGGTTGCTAGGGTATTTTGGGTGGTTGCTAGGCGGTTGCTAGGGTGTTCTGGGTGGTTGCTAAGGTATTTTGGGTGGTTGCTAGGTGGTTGCTAGGGTGTTCTGGGTGGTTGCTATGGTGTTGATAGGCGGTTGCTAAGGTATTTTGGGTGGTTGCTAGGATGTTGCTAGGCGGTTGCTAGGGTGTTCTGGGTGGTTGCTATGGTGTTGCTAGGCGGTTGCTAGGGTATTCTGGGTGGTTGCTAGGCGGTTGCTAGGCGGTTGCTAGGGTGTTCTGGGTGGTTGCTAGGCGGTTGCTATGGTATTTTGGGTGGTTGCTAGGGTGTTCTGGGTGGTTGCTAGGGTGTTCTGGGTAGTTGCTAGGCGGTTGCTAGGGTGTTTTAGTGGTTGCTATGGTGTTGCTAGGCGGTTGCTAGGGTGTTCTGGGTGGTTGCTAGGGTGTTGCTAGGCGGTTGCTAGGGTATTCTGGGTGGTTGCTAGGCGGTTGCTAGGGTGTTCTGGGTGGTTGCTATGCTGTTGCTAGACGGTTGCTAGGGTATTCTGGGTGGTTGCTAAGTGGTTGCTAGGGTGTTTTGGGTGGTTGCTAGGCGGTTGCTAGGGTGTTCTGGGTGGTTGCTATGGTGTTGCTAGGCGGTTGCTAAGGTATTCTGGGTGGTTGCTAGGCAGTTGCTAGGGTGTTCTGAGTGGTTGCTATGCTGTTCTGGGGGGTTGCTATGGTGTTTCTAGGCGGTTGCTAGGGTATTCTGGGTGGTTGCTAGGCGGTTGCTAGGGTGTTCTGGGTGGTTGCTATGGTGTTGCTAGGCGGTTGCTAGGGTGTTCTGGGTGGTTGCTATGATGTTGCTAGGCGGTTGCTAAGGTATTCTGGGCGGTTGCTAGGCAGTTGCTAGGGTGTTCTGGGCGGTTGCTATGGTGTTGCTAGGTGGTTGGTAGTTGTCACAGATGGTTACTATGGAGTTTTTATAGAGTCCTTAGCATGATCTTGGTATGATTTAGCACTTAACTAAATGATATTAGCATGTAGCTATTCACTGCTAGCATGTGTAGCATGTTGGAAGTGCTGTTTGCTAGCATGAGTCAAAAGAGCCAAACCTCATCTCTATACGATGTTCTGATACTGAGATATAGGTCTTGCAAAACGGTTGCTAGGGTACTCAAGTTTGGTTGCTATGGAGTTGCTTGGGAGCTTGAAGCTTTAAACTTAAGAAGTTTAAAGTGGTTTGAAGTTTAAAGTAGTTTACGAGTTTTGAGTTTACAAGTTTAAATGAGTTTAGAGTTTAAGTTTAAATGAGTTTAGTGTGTGTGTGTGTGTGTGTGTGTGTGTGTGTGTTCACACACACACACACACACACACACACACACACACTCAGAGCTTATGAGTTTAGAGTTTATAAGTGTATAAATTGATGAGTTTATAAGTGTTAGAGTTTTTGAGTTTAGAGTTTATAAGTTTTAAATGAGTTTAGAGTTTATAAGTTTTAATGAGTTTAGAGTTTATAAGTTTAAATGAGTTTAAGAGTTTAAGAGTTCAGAGTTTATTAATTTATGAGTTAAAGAGTTAATAAGTCTATGAATTCATGAGTTTATAAGTTAATTAGTTTATAAGTGTATGAGTTTAGAGTTTATTAGTTTAAATTAGTCTCATTGGCTAATATAGTATATAGAACGGCAGTTTGGTTTAGTCTTCAAGGTGTTTAGATTTGAATTTTCGTCGGTTGGTGAGTTTGAATGTAAATTTGAATTTTTTAGAACTCCCCAATGTAAGTCAATGGGAGTTTTTCCGAGTTTTGATCGGCATTTTTAGGAAAACCGTAAGTCCGATCAGTCTAAAAAGATATAGCAACTAACTTCAGATCAGTTTGAGTGTCTGAGCCGAGTTTGGAGTATGTAGTGTTAAAGCTCTAGGACGAGTTTGAGTCAACAGTTTTTAACAGAAGAATAATAATAATAATAAGTTTAAGTACAATATCAGTAAGTTGGCTCTCTCAAGCCAACTTAACTAGATGCTAAAGTTCGTCGAGACAAACTTTAAGTTGGCTTGAGAAAGTTTGGACCAGAAAGTTTTTTGCTAGGCGGTTGCTAGGGTGTTCTGGGTGGTTGCTATGATGTTGCTAGGCGGTTGCTAAGGTATTTTGGGTGGTTGCTAGGCGGTTGCTAGGGTGTTCTGGGTGGTTGCTATGCTGTTGCTAGGTGGTTGCTAGGGTATTTGGGTTGGTTGCTAGGGTGTTCTGGGTGGTTGCTAGGCGGTTGCTAGGGTGTTTTGGGTATTCTGGGTGGTTGCTAGGGTGTTCTGGGTGGTTGTTATGGTGTTGCTAGGCGGTTGCTAGGGTATTCTGGGTGGTTGCTAGGCGGTTGCTAGGGTGTTTTGGGTGGTTGCTAGGCGGTTGCTAGGGTGTTCTGGGTGGTTGCTATGGTGTTGCTAGGCGGTTGCTAGGGTATTCTGGGTGGTTGCTAGGGTGTTCTGGGTGGTTGCTAGGGTGTTGCTAGGCGGTTGCTAGGCGGTTGCTAGGGTGTTGCTAGGGTGTTCTGGGTGGTTGCTAGGGTGTTGCTAGGTGGTTGCTAGGGTGTTCTGGGTGGTTGCTAGGGTGTTGCTAGGTGGTTGCTAGGGTGTTCTGGGTGGTTGCTAGGCGGTTGCTAGGGTGTTTTGGGTGGTTGCTAGGCAGTTGCTATGGTGTTGCTAGGTGGTTGCTAGAGTATTCTAGGTGGTTGCTAGGCGGTTGCTAGGGTGTTCTGGGTGGTTGCTATGGTGTTGCTAGGCAGTTGCTAAGGTATTCTGGGTGGTTGCTAGGGTGTTGCTAGGGTGTTCTGGGTGGTTGCTATGATGTTGCTAGGCGGTTGCTAGGGTATTCTGGGTGGTTGCTAGGGTGTTGCTAGGCGGTTGCTAGGGTATTCTAGGTGGTTGCTAGGATGTTGCTAGGGTGTTTTGGTGGTTGCTAGGGTGTTGCTAGGCGGTTGCTAGGTTGTTCTGGGTGGTTGCTAGGCGGTTGCTAGGGTGTTCTGGGTGGTTGCTAGGGTGTTGCTAGGCGGTTGCTAGGGTATTCTGGGTGGTTGCTAGGCGGTTGCTAGGGTGTTCTGGGTGGTTGCTATGGTGTTGCTAGGCGGTTGCTAGGGTATTCTGGGTGGTTGCTAGGCGGTTGCTAGGGAGTTCTGGGTGGTTGCTATGCTGTTGCTAGGCGGTTGCTAGGGTATTCTGGGTGGTTGCTAGGGTGTTGCTAGGCGGTTGCTAGGGTATTCTAGGTGGTTGCTAGGATGTTGCTAGGGTGTTTTGGTGGTTGCTAGGGTGTTGCTAGGCGGTTGCTAGGTTGTTCTGGGTGGTTGCTATGGTGTTGTTAGGCGGTTGCTAGGGTGTTCTGGGTGGTTGCTATGATGTTGCTAGGCGGTTGCTAGGGTGTTCTGGGCGGTTGCTATGGTGTTACTAGGTGATTGGTAGTTGTCACAGATGGTTACTATGGAGTTTTATAGTTCTTAGCATGATCTTGGCATGATTTAGCACTCAACTAATCGCTATTAGCATGTAGCTATTCACTGCTAGCATGTGTAGCATGTTGGAAGTGCTGTTTGCTAGCATGAGTCAAAAGAGCCAAACCTCATCTCTATACGATGTTCTGATACAGAGATATAGGTCTTGCAAAACGGTTGCTAGGGTACTCAAGTTTGGTTGCTATGGAGTTGCTTGGGAGCTGGAAGCTTTAAACTTAAGAAGTTTAAAGTGGTTTGAAGTTTAAAGTAGTTTACGAGTTTTTGAGTTTTGAGTTTATAGGTTTAAATTAGTTTAGAGTGTGTGTGTGTGTGTGTGTGTGTGTGTGTGTGTTCACACACACACACACACACACTCAGAGTTTATGAGTTTAGAGTTTATAAGTGTATAAATGGATGAGTTTATAAGTGTACAAGTTTTTGAGTTTAGTTTATAAGTTTAAATGAGTTTAGAGTTTATAAATTTAAATGAGTTTAAGAGTTCAGAGTTTATTAATTTATGAGTTTTAGAGTTCATAAGTCTATGAATTCATGAGTTTATAAGTTAATTAGTTTATAAGTGTATGAGTTTAGAGTTCATTAGTTTAAATGAGTCTCATTGGCTAATATAGTATATAGAACGGCAGTTTGGTTTAGTCTTCAAGGTATTTTGATTTGAATTTTCGTCGGTTGGTGAGTTTGAATCTAAATTTGAATTTTTTAGAACTCCCTAATGTAAGTCAATGGGAGTTTTTCCGAGTTTTGATCGTCATTTTTAGGAAAACCGTAAGTCCGATCAGTCTGAAAAGATATAGCAACTAACTTCAGATCAGTTTGAGTGTCTGAGCCGAGTTTGGAGTATGTAGAGTTAAAGCTCTAGGACGAGTTTGAGTCAACAGTTTTTAACAGAAGATTAATAATAATAATAAGTTTAAATAGGATTTCAGTAAGTTGGCTCTCTCTGCAAAAGTTCGTCGAGACAAAAGAAAGTTTGGACCAGGGGTGCGTTGTCAGTGTGTGTATGAGGAACAGCTGTGTGTGTATGAACATGTCAGTGTGTGTATGAGGAACAGATGTGTGTGTATGAACATGTCAGTGTGTGTGTGAGGAACAGCTGTGTGTGTAAGAACATGTCAGTGTGTGTGTGAGGAACAGCTGTGTGTGTATGAACATGTCAGTGTGTGTATGAGGAACAGCTGTGTGTGTATGAACATGTCAGTGTGTGTGTGAGGAACAGCTGTGTGTGTAAGAACATGTCAGTGTGTGTGTGAGGAACAGCTGTGTGTGTATGAACATGTCAGTGTGTGTATGAGGAACAGCTGTGTGTGTATGAACATGTCAGTGTGTGTATGAGGAACAGCTGTGTGTGTATGAACATGTGAGTGTGTGTGTGAGGAACAGCTGTGTGTGTATGAACATGTCAGTGTGTGTATGAGGAACAGCTGTGTGTGTAAGAACATGTCAGTGTGTGTGTGAGGAACAGCTGTGTGTGTATGAACATGTCAGTGTGTGTATGAGGAACAGCTGTGTGTGTATGAACATGTCAGTGTGTGTGTGAGGAACAGCTGTGAGTGTAAGAACATGTCAGTGTGTGTATGAGGAACAGATGTGTGTGTATGAACATGTCAGTGTGTGTATGAGGAACAGCTGTGTGTGTATGAACATGTCAGTGTGTGTATGAGGAACAGCTGTGTGTGTATGAACATGTCAGTGTGTGTATGAGGAACAGCTGTGTGTGTATGAACATGTCAGTGTGTGTATGAGGAACAGCTGTGTGTGTATGAACATGTCAGTGTGTGTGTGAGGAACAGCTGTGTGTGTATGAACATGTCAGTGTGTGTATGAGGAACAGCTGTGTGTGTAAGAACATGTCAGTGTGTGTATGAGGAACAGCTGTGTGTGTATGAACATGTCAGTGTGTGTATGAGGAACAGCTGTGTGTGTAAGAACATGTCAGTGTGTGTATGAGGAACAGCTGTGTGTGTATGAACATGTCAGTGTGTATGAGGAACAGCTGTGTGTGTAAGAACATGTCAGTGTGTGTATGAGGAACAGCTGTGTGTGTATGAACATGTCAGTGTGTGTATGAGGAACAGATGTGTGTGTATGAACATGTCAGTGTGTGTGTGAGGAACAGCTGTGTGTGTAAGAACATGTCAGTGTGTGTGTGAGGAACAGCTGTGTGTGTATGAACATGTCAGTGTGTGTATGAGGAACAGCTGTGTGTGTATGAACATGTCAGTGTGTGTGTGAGGAACAGCTGTGTGTGTAAGAACATGTCAGTGTGTGTGTGAGGAACAGCTGTGTGTGTATGAACATGTCAGTGTGTGTATGAGGAACAGCTGTGTGTGTATGAACATGTCAGTGTGTGTATGAGGAACAGCTGTGTGTGTATGAACATGTGAGTGTGTGTGTGAGGAACAGCTGTGTGTGTATGAACATGTCAGTGTGTGTATGAGGAACAGCTGTGTGTGTAAGAACATGTCAGTGTGTGTGTGAGGAACAGCTGTGTGTGTAAGAACATGTCAGTGTGTGTATGAGGAACAGCTGTGTGTGTATGAACATGTCAGTGTGTGTATGAGGAACAGCTGTGTGTGTATGAACATGTCAGTGTGTGTATGAGGAACAGCTGTGTGTGTAAGAACATGTCAGTGTGTGTATGAGGAACAGCTGTGTGTGTATGAACATGTCAGTGTGTGTATGAGGAACAGCTGTGTGTGTATGAACATGTCAGTGTGTGTATGAGGAACAGCTGTGTGTGTATGAACATGTCAGTGTGTGTGTGAGGAACAGCTGTGTGTGTAAGAACATGTCAGTGTGTGTATGAGGAACAGCTGTGTGTGTAAGAACATGTCAGTGTGTGTATGAGGAACAGCTGTGTGTGTAAGAACATGTCAGTGTGTGTATGAGGAACAGCTGTGTGTGTATGAACATGTCAGTGTGTATGAGGAACAGCTGTGTGTGTAAGAACATGTCAGTGTGTGTATGAGGAACAGCTGTGTGTGTATGAACATGTCAGTGTGTGTATGAGGAACAGCTGTGTGTGTATGAACATGTCAGTGTGTGTATGAGGAACAGCTGTGTGTGTAAGAACATGTCAGTGTGTGTATGAGGAACAGCTGTGTGTGTATGAACATGTCAGTGTGTGTATGAGGAACAGCTGTGTGTGTAAGAACATGTCAGTGTGTGTATGAGGAACAGCTGTGTGTGTATGAACATGTCAGTGTGTGTATGAGGAACAGCTGTGTGTGTAAGAACATGTCAGTGTGTGTATGAGGAACAGCTGTGTGTGTAAGAACATGTCAGTGTGTGTATGAGGAACAGCTGTGTGTGTAAGAACATGTCAGTGTGTGTATGAGGAACAGCTGTGTGTGTATGAACATGTCAGTGTGTGTATGAGGAACAGCTGTGTGTGTATGAACATGTCAGTGTGTGTATGAGGAACAGCTGTGTGTGTAAGAACATGTCAGTGTGTGTATGAGGAACAGCTGTGTGTGTATGAACATGTCAGTGTGTGTATGAGGAACAGCTGTGTGTGTAAGAACATGTCAGTGTGTGTATGAGGAACAGCTGTGTGTGTATGAACATGTCAGTGTGTGTATGAGGAACAGCTGTGTGTGTAAGAACATGTCAGTGTGTGTATGAGGAACAGCTGTGTGTGTAAGAACATGTCAGTGTGTGTATGAGGAACAGCTGTGTGTGTAAGAACATGTCAGTGTGTGTATGAGGAACAGCTGTGTGTGTATGAACATGTCAGTGTGTGTATGAGGAACAGCTGTGTGTGTATGAACATGTCAGTGTGTGTATGAGGAACAGCTGTGTGTGTATGAACATGTCAGTGTGTGTATGAGGAACAGCTGTGTGTGTAAGAACATGTCAGTGTGTGTATGAGGAACAGCTGTGTGTGTATGAACATGTCAGTGTGTGTATGAGGAACAGCTGTGTGTGTATGAACATGTCAGTGTGTGTATGAGGAACAGCTGTGTGTGTAAGAACATGTCAGTGTGTGTATGAGGAACAGCTGTGTGTGTAAGAACATGTCAGTGTGTGTATGAGGAACAGCTGTGTGTGTATGAACATGTCAGTGTGTGTATGAGGAACAGCTGTGTGTGTATGAACATGTCAGTGTGTGTATGAGGAACAGCTGTGTGTGTATGAACATGTCAGTGTGTGTATGAGGAACAGCTGTGTGTGTAAGAACATGTCAGTGTGTGTATGAGGAACAGCTGTGTGTGTATGAACATGTCAGTGTGTGTATGAGGAACAGCTGTGTGTGTATGAACATGTCAGTGTGTGTATGAGGAACAGCTGTGTGTGTATGAACATGTCAGTGTGTGTATGAGGAACAGCTGTGTGTGTAAGAACATGTCAGTGTGTGTATGAGGAACAGCTGTGTGTGTAAGAACATGTCAGTGTGTGTATGAGGAACAGCTGTGTGTGTATGAACATGTCAGTGTGTGTATGAGGAACAGCTGTGTGTGTATGAACATGTCAGTGTGTGTATGAGGAACAGCTGTGTGTGTAAGAACATGTCAGTGTGTGTATGAGGAACAGCTGTGTGTGTATGAACATGTCAGTGTGTGTGTGAGGAACAGCTGTGTGTGTATGAACATGTCAGTGTGTGTATGAGGAACAGCTGTGTGTGTAAGAACATGTCAGTGTGTGTATGAGGAACAGCTGTGTGTGTATGAACATGTCAGTGTGTGTATGAGGAACAGCTGTGTGTGTAAGAACATGTCAGTGTGTGTATGAGGAACAGCTGTGTGTGTAAGAACATGTCAGTGTGTGTATGAGGAACAGCTGTGTGTGTAAGAACATGTCAGTGTGTGTATGAGGAACAGCTGTGTGTGTAAGAACATGTCAGTGTGTGTATGAGGAACAGCTGTGTGTGTATGAACATGTCAGTGTGTGTATGAGGAACAGCTGTGTGTGTATGAACATGTCAGTGTGTGTATGAGGAACAGCTGTGTGTGTATGAACATGTCAGTGTGTGTATGAGGAACAGCTGTGTGTGTATGAACATGTCAGTGTGTGTATGAGGAACAGCTGTGTGTGTAAGAACATGTCAGTGTGTGTATGAGGAACAGCTGTGTGTGTAAGAACATGTCAGTGTGTGTATGAGGAACAGCTGTGTGTGTATGAACATGTCAGTGTGTGTATGAGGAACAGCTGTGTGTGTATGAACATGTCAGTGTGTGTATGAGGAACAGCTGTGTGTGTAAGAACATGTCAGTGTGTGTATGAGGAACAGCTGTGTGTGTATGAACATGTCAGTGTGTGTATGAGGAACAGCTGTGTGTGTATGAACATGTCAGTGTGTGTATGAGGAACAGCTGTGTGTGTATGAACATGTCAGTGTGTGTATGAGGAACAGCTGTGTGTGTAAGAACATGTCAGTGTGTGTATGAGGAACAGCTGTGTGTGTATGAACATGTCAGTGTGTGTATGAGGAACAGCTGTGTGTGTATGAACATGTCAGTGTGTATGAGGAACAGCTGTGTGTGTATGAACATGTCAGTGTGTGTATGAGGAACAGCTGTGTGTGTATGAACATGTCAGTGTGTGTATGAGGAACAGCTGTGTGTGTAAGAACATGTCAGTGTGTATGAGGAACAGCTGTGTGTGTATGAACATGTCAGTGTGTGTATGAGGAACAGCTGTGTGTGTATGAACATGTCAGTGTGTGTATGAGGAACAGCTGTGTGTGTATGAACATGTCAGTGTGTGTGTGAGGAACAGCTGTGTGTGTAAGAACATGTCAGTGTGTGTATGAGGAACAGCTGTGTGTGTAAGAACATGTCAGTGTGTATGAGGAACAGCTGTGTGTGTATGAACATGTCAGTGTGTGTATGAGGAACAGCTGTGTGTGTAAGAACATGTCAGTGTGTGTATGAGGAACAGCTGTGTGTGTAAGAACATGTCAGTGTGTGTATGAGGAACAGCTGTGTGTGTAAGAACATGTCAGTGTGTGTATGAGGAACAGCTGTGTGTGTATGAACATGTCAGTGTGTGTATGAGGAACAGCTGTGTGTGTATGAACATGTCAGTGTGTGTATGAGGAACAGCTGTGTGTGTATGAACATGTCAGTGTGTGTATGAGGAACAGCTGTGTGTGTATGAACATGTCAGTGTGTGTATGAGGAACAGCTGTGTGTGTATGAACATGTCAGTGTGTGTGTGAGGAACAGCTGTGTGTGTATGAACATGTCAGTGTGTGTATGAGGAACAGCTGTGTGTGTAAGAACATGTCAGTGTGTGTATGAGGAACAGCTGTGTGTGTAAGAACATGTCAGTGTGTGTATGAGGAACAGCTGTGTGTGTAAGAACATGTCAGTGTGTGTATGAGGAACAGCTGTGTGTGTAAGAACATGTCAGTGTGTGTATGAGGAACAGCTGTGTGTGTATGAACATGTCAGTGTGTGTATGAGGAACAGCTGTGTGTGTATGAACATGTCAGTGTGTGTATGAGGAACAGCTGTGTGTGTAAGAACATGTCAGTGTGTGTATGAGGAACAGCTGTGTGTGTATGAACATGTCAGTGTGTGTATGAGGAACAGCTGTGTGTGTATGAGGAACAGCTGTGTGTGTATGAACATGTCAGTGTGTGTATGAGGAACAGCTGTGTGTGTATGAACATGTCAGTGTGTGTATGAGGAACAGCTGTGTGTGTAAGAACATGTCAGTGTGTGTATGAGGAACAGCTGTGTGTGTATGAACATGTCAGTGTGTGTATGAGGAACAGCTGTGTGTGTATGAACATGTCAGTGTGTGTATGAGGAACAGCTGTGTGTGTATGAACATGTCAGTGTGTGTATGAGGAACAGCTGTGTGTGTATGAACATGTCAGTGTGTGTATGAGGAACAGCTGTGTGTGTATGAACATGTCAGTGTGTGTATGAGGAACAGCTGTGTGTGTATGAACATGTCAGTGTGTGTATGAGGAACAGCTGTGTGTGTAAGAACATGTCAGTGTGTGTGTGAGGAACAGCTGTGTGTGTATGAACATGTCAGTGTGTGTATGAGGAACAGCTGTGTGTGTAAGAACATGTCAGTGTGTGTATGAGGAACAGCTGTGTGTGTATGAACATGTCAGTGTGTGTATGAGGAACAGCTGTGTGTGTATGAACATGTCAGTGTGTGTATGAGGAACAGCTGTGTGTGTAAGAACATGTCAGTGTGTGTATGAGGAACAGCTGTGTGTGTATGAACATGTCAGTGTGTGTATGAGGAACAGCTGTGTGTGTATGAACATGTCAGTGTGTGTATGAGGAACAGCTGTGTGTGTATGAACATGTCAGTGTGTGTATGAGGAACAGCTGTGTGTGTAAGAACATGTCAGTGTGTGTATGAGGAACAGCTGTGTGTGTAAGAACATGTCAGTGTGTGTATGAGGAACAGCTGTGTGTGTATGAACATGTCAGTGTGTGTATGAGGAACAGCTGTGTGTGTAAGAACATGTCAGTGTGTGTATGAGGAACAGCTGTGTGTGTATGAACATGTCAGTGTGTGTATGAGGAACAGCTGTGTGTGTATGAACATGTCAGTGTGTGTATGAGGAACAGCTGTGTGTGTAAGAACATGTCAGTGTGTGTATGAGGAACAGCTGTGTGTGTATGAACATGTCAGTGTGTGTATGAGGAACAGCTGTGTGTGTATGAGGAACAGCTGTGTGTGTATGAACATGTCAGTGTGTGTATGAGGAACAGCTGTGTGTGTATGAACATGTCAGTGTGTGTATGAGGAACAGCTGTGTGTGTATGAACATGTCAGTGTGTGTATGAGGAACAGCTGTGTGTGTATGAACATGTCAGTGTGTGTATGAGGAACAGCTGTGTGTGTATGAACATGTCAGTGTGTGTATGAGGAACAGCTGTGTGTGTAAGAACATGTCAGTGTGTGTATGAGGAACAGCTGTGTGTGTATGAACATGTCAGTGTGTGTATGAGGAACAGCTGTGTGTGTATGAACATGTCAGTGTGTGTATGAGGAACAGCTGTGTGTGTATGAACATGTCAGTGTGTGTATGAGGAACAGCTGTGTGTGTAAGAACATGTCAGTGTGTGTGTGAGGAACAGCTGTGTGTGTATGAACATGTCAGTGTGTGTATGAGGAACAGCTGTGTGTGTAAGAACATGTCAGTGTGTGTATGAGGAACAGCTGTGTGTGTATGAACATGTCAGTGTGTGTATGAGGAACAGCTGTGTGTGTATGAACATGTCAGTGTGTGTATGAGGAACAGCTGTGTGTGTATGAACATGTCAGTGTGTGTATGAGGAACAGCTGTGTGTGTATGAACATGTCAGTGTGTGTATGAGGAACAGCTGTGTGTGTAAGAACATGTCAGTGTGTGTATGAGGAACAGCTGTGTGTGTATGAACATGTCAGTGTGTGTATGAGGAACAGCTGTGTGTGTATGAACATGTCAGTGTGTGTATGAGGAACAGCTGTGTGTGTATGAACATGTCAGTGTGTGTATGAGGAACAGCTGTGTGTGTAAGAACATGTCAGTGTGTGTATGAGGAACAGCTGTGTGTGTAAGAACATGTCAGTGTGTGTATGAGGAACAGCTGTGTGTGTATGAACATGTCAGTGGTTGAGTGTGGTATGAGGAACAGCTGTGTGTGTATGAACATGTCAGTGTGTGTATGAGGAACAGCTGTGTGTGTAAGAACATGTCAGTGTGTGTATGAGGAACAGCTGTGTGTGTATGAACATGTCAGTGTGTGTATGAGGAACAGCTGTGTGTGTATGAACATGTCAGTGTGTGTATGAGGAACAGCTGTGTGTGTATGAACATGTCAGTGTGTGTATGAGGAACAGCTGTGTGTGTATGAACATGTCAGTGTGTGTATGAGGAACAGCTGTGTGTGTATGAACATGTCAGTGTGTGTGTGAGGAACAGCTGTGTGTGTATGAACATGTCAGTGTGTGTATGAGGAACAGCTGTGTGTGTATGAACATGTCAGTGTGTGTATGAGGAACAGCTGTGTGTGTAAGAACATGTCAGTGTGTGTGAGGAACAGCTGTGTGTGTATGAACATGTCAGTGTGTGTATGAGGAACAGCTGTGTGTGTATGAACATGTCAGTGTGTGTATGAGGAACAGCTGTGTGTGTAAGAACATGTCAGTGTGTGTGTGAGGAACAGCTGTGTGTGTAAGAACATGTCAGTGTGTGTAGTGAGGAACAGCTGTGTGTGTATGAACATGTCAGTGTGTGTATGAGGAACAGCTGTGTGTGTAAGAACATGTCAGTGTGTGTATGAGGAACAGCTGTGTGTGTAAGAACATGTCAGTGTGTGTATGAGGAACAGCTGTGTGTGTAAGAACATGTCAGTGTGTGTATGAGGAACAGCTGTGTGTGTATGAACATGTCAGTGTGTGTATGAGGAACAGCTGTGTGTGTATGAACATGTCAGTGTGTGTATGAGGAACAGCTGTGTGTGTATGAACATGTCAGTGTGTGTATGAGGAACAGCTGTGTGTGTAAGAACATGTCAGTGTGTGTGTGAGGAACAGCTGTGTGTGTATGAACATGTCAGTGTGTGTATGAGGAACAGCTGTGTGTGTATGAACATGTCAGTGTGTGTATGAGGAACAGCTGTGTGTGTATGAACATGTCAGTGTGTGTATGAGGAACAGCTGTGTGTGTATGAACATGTCAGTGTGTGTATGAGGAACAGCTGTGTGTGTAAGAACATGTCAGTGTGTGTATGAGGAACAGCTGTGTGTGTATGAACATGTCAGTGTGTGTATGAGGAACAGCTGTGTGTGTATGAACATGTCAGTGTGTGTATGAGGAACAGCTGTGTGTGTATGAACATGTCAGTGTGTGTATGAGGAACAGCTGTGTGTGTAAGAACATGTCAGTGTGTGTATGAGGAACAGCTGTGTGTGTAAGAACATGTCAGTGTGTGTATGAGGAACAGCTGTGTGTGTATGAACATGTCAGTGTGTGTATGAGGAACAGCTGTGTGTGTAAGAACATGTCAGTGTGTGTATGAGGAACAGCTGTGTGTGTATGAACATGTCAGTGTGTGTATGAGGAACAGCTGTGTGTGTAAGAACATGTCAGTGTGTGTATGAGGAACAGCTGTGTGTGTAAGAACATGTCAGTGTGTGTGTGAGGAACAGCTGTGTGTGTAAGAACATGTCAGTGTGTGTATGAGGAACAGCTGTGTGTGTAAGAACATGTCAGTGTGTGTATGAGGAACAGCTGTGTGTGTAAGAACATGTCAGTGTGTGTATGAGGAACAGCTGTGTGTGTAAGAACATGTCAGTGTGTGTATGAGGAACAGCTGTGTGTAAGAACATGTCAGTGTGTGTATGAGGAACAGCTGTGTGTGTATGAACATGTCAGTGTGTGTATGAGGAACAGCTGTGTGTGTATGAACATGTCAGTGTGTGTATGAGGAACAGCTGTGTGTGTATGAACATGTCAGTGTGTGTATGAGGAACAGCTGTGTGTGTAAGAACATGTCAGTGTGTGTGTGAGGAACAGCTGTGTGTGTAAGAACATGTCAGTGTGTGTATGAGGAACAGCTGTGTGTGTATGAACATGTCAGTGTGTGTATGAGGAACAGCTGTGTGTGTATGAACATGTCAGTGTGTGTATGAGGAACAGCTGTGTGTGTAAGAACATGTCAGTGTGTGTATGAGGAACAGCTGTGTGTGTAAGAACATGTCAGTGTGTGTATGAGGAACAGCTGTGTGTGTATGAACATGTCAGTGTGTGTATGAGGAACAGCTGTGTGTGTATGAACATGTCAGTGTGTGTATGAGGAACAGCTGTGTGTGTATGAACATGTCAGTGTGTGTATGAGGAACAGCTGTGTGTGTAAGAACATGTCAGTGTGTGTATGAGGAACAGCTGTGTGTGTAAGAACATGTCAGTGTGTGTGAGGAACAGCTGTGTGTGTAAGAACATGTCAGTGTGTGTATGAGGAACAGCTGTGTGTGTATGAACATGTCAGTGTGTGTATGAGGAACAGCTGTGTGTGTATGAACATGTCAGTGTGTGTATGAGGAACAGCTGTGTGTGTATGAACATGTCAGTGTGTGTATGAGGAACAGCTGTGTGTGTATGAACATGTCAGTGTGTGTATGAGGAACAGCTGTGTGTGTAAGAACATGTCAGTGTGTGTGTGAGGAACAGCTGTGTGTGTAAGAACATGTCAGTGTGTGTATGAGGAACAGCTGTGTGTGTATGAACATGTCAGTGTGTGTATGAGGAACAGCTGTGTGTGTATGAACATGTCAGTGTGTGTATGAGGAACAGCTGTGTGTGTAAGAACATGTCAGTGTGTGTATGAGGAACAGCTGTGTGTGTAAGAACATGTCAGTGTGTGTATGAGGAACAGCTGTGTGTGTAAGAACATGTCAGTGTGTGTATGAGGAACAGCTGTGTGTGTATGAACATGTCAGTGTGTGTATGAGGAACAGCTGTGTGTGTATGAACATGTCAGTGTGTGTATGAGGAACAGCTGTGTGTGTAAGAACATGTCAGTGTGTGTGTGAGGAACAGCTGTGTGTGTAAGAACATGTCAGTGTGTGTATGAGGAACAGCTGTGTGTGTAAGAACATGTCAGTGTGTGTATGAGGAACAGCTGTGTGTGTATGAACATGTCAGTGTGTGTATGAGGAACAGCTGTGTGTGTATGAACATGTCAGTGTGTGTATGAGGAACAGCTGTGTGTGTAAGAACATGTCAGTGTGTGTTGAGGAACAGCTGTGTGTGTAAGAACATGTCAGTGTGTGTATGAGGAACAGCTGTGTGTGTAAGAACATGTCAGTGTGTGTATGAGGAACAGCTGTGTGTGTATGAACATGTCAGTGTGTGTATGAGGAACAGCTGTGTGTGTATGAACATGTCAGTGTGTGTATGAGGAACAGCTGTGTGTGTAAGAACATGTCAGTGTGTGTATGAGGAACAGCTGTGTGTGTAAGAACATGTCAGTGTGTGTATGAGGAACAGCTGTGTGTGTATGAACATGTCAGTGTGTGTATGAGGAACAGCTGTGTGTGTAGAACATGTCAGTGTGTGTATGAGGAACAGCTGTGTGTGTATGAACATGTCAGTGTGTGTATGAGGAACAGCTGTGTGTGTATGAACATGTCAGTGTGTGTATGAGGAACAGCTGTGTGTGTATGAACATGTCAGTGTGTGTATGAGGAACAGCTGTGTGTGTATGAACATGTCAGTGTGTGTATGAGGAACAGCTGTGTGTGTATGAACATGTCAGTGTGTGTATGAGGAACAGCTGTGTGTGTATGAACATGTCAGTGTGTGTATGAGGAACAGCTGTGTGTGTATGAACATGTCAGTGTGTGTATGAGGAACAGCTGTGTGTGTAAGAACATGTCAGTGTGTGTATGAGGAACAGCTGTGTGTGTATGAACATGTCAGTGTGTGTATGAGGAACAGCTGTGTGTGTAAGAACATGTCAGTGTGTGTATGAGGAACAGCTGTGTGTGTAAGAACATGTCAGTGTGTGTGTGAGGAACAGCTGTGTGTGTAAGAACATGTCAGTGTGTGTATGAGGAACAGCTGTGTGTGTATGAACATGTCAGTGTGTGTATGAGGAACAGCTGTGTGTGTAAGAACATGTCAGTGTGTGTATGAGGAACAGCTGTGTGTGTATGAACATGTCAGTGTGTGTATGAGGAACAGCTGTGTGTGTAAGAACATGTCAGTGTGTGTATGAGGAACAGCTGTGTGTGTATGAACATGTCAGTGTGTGTATGAGGAACAGCTGTGTGTGTATGAACATGTCAGTGTGTGTATGAGGAACAGCTGTGTGTGTATGAACATGTCAGTGTGTGTATGAGGAACAGCTGTGTGTGTAAGAACATGTCAGTGTGTGTATGAGGAACAGCTGTGTGTGTATGAACATGTCAGTGTGTGTATGAGGAACAGCTGTGTGTGTAATGAACATGTCAGTGTGTGTGTGAGGAACAGCTGTGTGTGTAAGAACATGTCAGTGTGTGTGTGAGGAACAGCTGTGTGTGTATGAACATGTCAGTGTGTGTATGAGGAACAGCTGTGTGTGTAAGAACATGTCAGTGTGTGTATGAGGAACAGCTGTGTGTGTATGAACATGTCAGTGTGTGTATGAGGAACAGCTGTGTGTGTAAGAACATGTCAGTGTGTGTATGAGGAACAGCTGTGTGTGTATGAACATGTCAGTGTGTGTATGAGGAACAGCTGTGTGTGTATGAACATGTCAGTGTGTGTATGAGGAACAGCTGTGTGTGTAAGAACATGTCAGTGTGTGTATGAGGAACAGCTGTGTGTGTATGAACATGTCAGTGTGTGTATGAGGAACAGCTGTGTGTGTAAGAACATGTCAGTGTGTGTATGAGGAACAGCTGTGTGTGTATGAACATGTCAGTGTGTGTATGAGGAACAGCTGTGTGTGTAAGAACATGTCAGTGTGTGTATGAGGAACAGCTGTGTGTGTAAGAACATGTCAGTGTGTGTATGAGGAACAGCTGTGTGTGTATGAACATGTCAGTGTGTGTATGAGGAACAGCTGTGTGTGTAAGAACATGTCAGTGTGTGTATGAGGAACAGCTGTGTGTGTATGAACATGTCAGTGTGTGTATGAGGAACAGCTGTGTGTGTAAGAACATGTCAGTGTGTGTATGAGGAACAGCTGTGTGTGTAAGAACATGTCAGTGTGTGTATGAGGAACAGCTGTGTGTGTATGAACATGTCAGTGTGTGTATGAGGAACAGCTGTGTGTGTATGAACATGTCAGTGTGTGTATGAGGAACAGCTGTGTGTGTATGAACATGTCAGTGTGTGTATGAGGAACAGCTGTGTGTGTATGAACATGTCAGTGTGTGTGTGAGGAACAGCTGTGTGTGTATGAACATGTCAGTGTGTGTATGAGGAACAGCTGTGTGTGTATGAACATGTCAGTGTGTGTATGAGGAACAGCTGTGTGTGTAAGAACATGTCAGTGTGTGTGTGAGGAACAGCTGTGTGTGTAAGAACATGTCAGTGTGTGTATGAGGAACAGCTGTGTGTGTAAGAACATGTCAGTGTGTGTATGAGGAACAGCTGTGTGTGTAAGAACATGTCAGTGTGTGTGTGAGGAACAGCTGTGTGTGTAAGAACATGTCAGTGTGTGTGAAGTCTAAAATGTCATCTTTTAATATAATTTTATTATTTAATATTATGTATCTGTATTATTATTCTTTATTAAAATTCATAATCAGTTGTATTATCTTATGAAGTTTAAAATGCATAGTTAGACTATAGATTGCATGGACACATGTGTAGGATTGAGTGCGAACCAAACACAAATGAATCTTCCTTGTGATGTGTTCAAACATAATTCCACACAGAACTCAACATTCCAGACCCCAAATCACCAGCCCAGAGCCATAAAATCAGGCTCCAGCCAGTCTCCGCTAACCAACGAAAACCCCCAGCTAATAACTTTATGGCCATGCAAGCTTCAAAGAGATGAGCCCAACTAAAGGAAGAACGTTGTCAGCGTTTGATAGTGTTGGAAAGAGTGATTGGCTCAGAGATGGCACAGCTCAGTGCTCGATCAAGATAACAGCAGAAGTTGCTGGACCCCCACGACAGATACAAAACAGACCATCTTCTCCTTAAGGACTTCTCCAGTATGATCGTATGCTCTTGATTCAAAAGATGGCTTGATTGAAATCTGTGTAAAATGTTTCGTATTCTTATAATACTAATGATGTCTAAACTGTGGCATCTGTTCTCTCTGTTAGTGTTGGAGAGCAAGGAGATCACAGATAACGCATGATTTACGATAAGAAGTGAGTAGAGCCACCTCCTAAATAAAGCCAGTGTCTAATTGGTCTCTTCCAGGAGGTTGGACAAACATTTTGAGTTTAAAATCTTAGACCTGAACAAGTTTTTTTAGTCTACGGGAGGAGAAGAGAACATGAAAAAGTAGATTCGAAAACCATCATGGAGAAGCCATGACGGAGAAACCAGACAGACGAGTAACCATGGAGACACGCAGAGACGAAAGAACCCAACTCAAGATCAGAAGAACATGGGTTAAACGAATTCATTCAAGCCATCTAACTACTCTCGTCTCAATTTTCTTTATTTTCTTAGTTCTCTTATTTTCCGTTGTGAGTCTCGGTTATAAGTTAAGTTTCACGGCAAGATTTCGGTCCACGTTTCTTCTGGAAAGCCAGCTTCAACAAAGACTTTCATTCATCCGCCAGCACACCACGTGATTGGCCGCCCCAGACATCCATCCCAGCACGAGGACACCAGCCAACAAACTCGGGAAACCCCTTTTACGCAGACAAAGGGAATCCCAAAGACTCTTAAACTGAACTGGTGTATTAAGAAACGAAGGGTTAAATTAATGCTTGATGGTTCGTTCAGGTTATGTCTTATAAGTGCATAGAATCTTGAGATTTCATCATCTCACTCTTAAAACTTAATCTTTCCTCACTCTCTTCTTTTCTGCAACTCGTATGAATGTGTGCGTGTGTTTGTGTTAGATATTAGTTTTATGTGTTAGAATAATCAATAAAGTCTTGTTTGTATTTTAAAGAGAAATATTACTTGCGTTATGTGCTTACAAATTTAATGTCTTAAACTGCTGATCTAAGTTACCTTGCTAACTATAGTTTCACTATAGTTTGGATATTTATATCCGTTGCAGAATTACAGCCAGTTCAAATGAGCCGCGAACGAGTCATTTGCTCGGTTGTAATAAGTGATTCTTTCGAATTCCCTATAAATTAATCAATAATTCCTTTGAGCTAAATTGATCTGTCAGAATTACTAAATTATCTTACACATGTGTTTAAGGATTATCTTTTAGACACAGGGAGGGGAGCTGGTAGAGTTACATTTTACTGGACAACGGCAGAGAAACACGGAAACGCATGGACCTGGCATGAATATAACATCTTCTCAGAGTTTCTCTCCTGACATATAAGAATAAAGATTTTTCTTGGCAAGATAACTGGTGTCCGGTTCCGTGAATCAAATAACGGGGGAAAGGCTTAATTCCAAGTCTACAGTCTGTAATTCAGCTTCCTTCAGTTTGAATTCAATAATTCCACATCGATGGGCTTCCCGTCCTTCTTCAGCTGTTTCTTCTTCTGGCTCCTCTGACACATGAAACACACACCTGATCATTAAGTGTGACAGCACTGAGACGCCCCGTGGTGAGGAGCAGAGAGTTCGCTCAGAGTGCTGCGCTAATCACTCCGCAGAAGTAGCAGTGCTTCGCCTTCTGAGAATATAGTTCCCAGTGTGTATACGGTTAGAAGACGGCTGTGTCTCATGTGACCTTGTTATTTGTTCTCGCTGTGACTATACAAATTATCTGCAAATTATCAGAGCTGGTGCTACTCGACCTCAGTGCTGCATTTGACACTGTCGATCATAACATACTTCTGGACAGGCTGGAGAACTGGGTGGGGCTTTCTGGGATAGTCCTAAAATGGTTCAGGTCATACTTAGATGGGAGAGGTTATTATGTGAGTATAGGAGACCATAAGTCTGAGTGGACGCCCATGACATGCGGAGTACCTCAAGGCTCAATTCTTGCGCCACTCCTGTTCAACCTGTATATGCTCCCAATGAGCCAAATAATGAGAAAGAACCAAATCTCTTACCACAGCTCTGCAGACGACACACAGCTCTACTTAGCCCTATCGCCTAACGATTACAGCCCCATTGACTCCCTGTGCCAATGCATCGATGAAGTCAACAGTTGGATGTGCCAAAACTTTCTTCAGTTAAACAAAGACAAAACTGAAGTCATTGCGTTTGGAAACAAAGATGAAGTTCTCAAGGTGAACGCATACCTTCACTCTAGGGGTCAAACAACTAAACATCAAGTCAGGAATCTTGGTGTGTCACTAGAGTCAGACCTTAGTTTCAGTAGTCATGGCAAAGCAATAACTAAATCAGCATACTATCATCTGAAAAATATTGCAAGAATTAGATGCTTTGTTTCCAGACAAGACTTAGAGAAACTTGTGCATGCTTTCATCACCAGCAGGGTGGATTACTGTAATGGACTCCTCACTGGCCTTCCCAAAAAGACCATAAGACAGTTGCAGCTCATACAGAACGCTGAGCAGAACCAGAACATATGGCGAGTCCGCTTTTAGCTATTATGCCAGCCGCAGCTGGAACAGCTTCCAGAGGAGATCAGATGTGCTCCTACAGTCACTTTCAAATCCAGACTCAAAACACTTCTGTTTAGCTGTGCATTTACTGAATGAGCACTGTGCCAATGTTCGTCCGACTGTGCTGTACTGTATTTTATTTTATTTTTCTAAACTGTTATTCTTATTTCTTTTTATTATTTTAATTTCTTCTAAATAAAGCACTTTGAATTACCATTGTGTATGAAATGTGCTATATAAATAAACTTGCCTTGCCTATTCAAATCACAACATGTTCACTCAGAGTCGGAGTAAATCACTCCGCAGAAGTAGCAGTGCTTCGCCTTCTGAGAATATAGTTCCCAGTGTGTATAAGGTTAGAAGACGGCTGTGTCTCATGTGACCTTGTTATTTGTACACTGTGACTATACAAATCACAACATGTAAATAGGAAAATGTTGGCATTATTTTGTCATTTATTGGGAGCAGTATGCTAGCTGGAGCCGTTTACCTCCAGTCTTTGTGCTAAGCTAGGCTAGCGGCGGGTGCGTCAGACAGAGTTACGGAGATGAGAAGGGTGTGTGTGGACTTATTTAACTCTGGGGGATACGGCGATTAAGATAAAGTCCCAAAAGGTCGACGTGTTCCTTTAAGCCCAATTTATACTTCTGCGTCGAACTCACGCTGTGTAGCCGTGTCGTAGGCTGTGTATAGCACACACACTTTCTAAAACACTCTCTCTCTCACACACACACAAACACATACTTTCTCAAACACTCTCTCTCTCACACACACACACTCTCTCTCTCTCTCTCTCTCTCTCTCTCTCTCTCTCTCTCTCTGACACACACACACACACACACACACACACACACACACACACACACACACACAGAGAGAAGACTCTCATATGAAGTATTCTCTCTCTCATCGACACACTGACGACACAGAACTCAGAGTTTCCGGAAACAGTGGAAGTTGCTTGATTGAGTTTTATTGAAACCGAACAAACAAAAAATAAAAGTTATAAATACAAACATCAGACCAGCGGCCGTGGCTCTTAAGGTCAGCCAGACCTAAACCCTCACCAGCAAATCCCAAATGGAAAAAAACATCTGAAGTTATAATATCAGTATATCAGTTTTTAAAAAACACAATTCAACTACTTCTAGAAATGCTAAACAGACATTAAACAGCAAATCCTGCTACAAAACTCTTTCCTTCTGTGGATTCTTTTCTCCACTTCTGCAAAAACAACGGGGGGAAAATAACCGAAACGCTGAAACGAAGCTCTAGTCTACAGCCGTTATGTACACGCGAGTCCCTAAGCCACTAGCACTGAGAGAGAGAGAGACGAGAACGGGGACAACACTTTCTGGAAGGCCATTTCATGATTCAAACGTCCTCGCACACGGAAGTATCAGTGTCTTCTTTAAAATGTTCATTGTGGAGTTTAAAACGAGGAAGATGTGGGAATAAAAGTGGTCAGTGAGGGCCACGCACAGGATCTACAGGGCTATTGGAGGATAGAAAAGTCAAACAAACACTGCTGGCCAATCACCATCTTGATTCTCAGGAGGGGGCGGGAGTAGCGCTGGCTAAACTAGCGACTTCGCTACCGAGTCGACAGTGAGATGTTAAAAATGTGAGCCTTTGAGCGGAATCGTGAACGCCTCTGATTGGCTATTGTGTTCACGAGCTCATCAGATGTGACTGTGATTGGCCACAATGATCAGCGCTTCATAAACATGTAAATATACATCAGTGAGGCTCTTCAGCGAGCGCTAACACACACACAAGCGTTGGAGTGTTTTGAAAGCAGGAGCACTATAATGAATTAAAATGAATTGAATGAATTATCAAATTATAAGGTCTTTTTTGTTTCTTTACCTTTTTTTGTTCTTTTGTTTGTATAAATAAAAAAGAAAGAGAAATTTTACAAAATACACAGACCAAAAAAAGGTAATTTGATAATTCATTATACTCTCACAACACTCGCGTGTGTGTTAGCACTCGCTGAAGAGCCTCACTGATGCATATTTACAACTAATTATGAAGCGCTGATCATTGTAGCCAATCACAGTCACATCTGATGAGCTCGTGAACACAACAGCCAATCAGAGGCGTTTACGATTCCGCTCAAAGCCTCACATTTTTAACATCTCAGTGTCGACTCGGTAGCGCAGTCGCTAGTTTATCCAGCGCTAGGCGTGAGGGTTCCGCCTCTACTTCCACTGCTGGCCGTAGGAGTCCTGAGAGAACTCGAGCGTGTCGTTGCTGTAGCCGTAGCTGGAGGCGTAGTCGGAGCCCTGCTGCAAGGGCTGCTGGGCGATGGGTTGCGAGCCCCAGTTCTGCTGGTTCGTCTGGCGCCGTTTCGAGTCCGGCTGGTTGAACACGTCGGCCTTGCGTTTCCCGCCCACGTTCCCGCCGCGGTTTCCTCGCGCGCCTCTGGTGCCGCGACCCCTGGGCGGCTGGAAGGGCCCGCCACGCCCCCCGCGTCCACGCCCCGCCCCCATCGGGGCCCCGCCCCTCGGAGCATACCCGCCCCTGCCGCGGGTGGGCGGAGCCGCACGGGCTCTGGGAGGGGGCGGAGCTCCACGGCTGCCGCGACTGCCCCGCCCCCTCATGGTGTAGCCGTCGTCGTAACCGTAGTAGGGGTCGTCGTAGCCGCCCCGGTAGTCGTGGTAATCGTAACCGTAGTAGTCGTCGTAGTACTCCTCGTAGCCGTAGTAATCGGGCGGGTAAGAGTATCCGCCGCGCGCGCCACGTCCGCGCCCACGCCCTGGAGGCGGCATGCGGGGGGGAGGGTAGTAGTAGTAGTCGTCATACCTGGAAACACACACACCGTTGAGACAAAACAGACACAGTTGAATATTCTGTAGACAAATGTCTACCCGTAAACCTCACTAAACCTCCTTTTAGGGACGTCCTCATTTGTAAAAACAGAATAAAAATTGTTTAGCTAACACTTTACAATAAGGTCAACAGGAAACAGACACAGCTGGATATTCTCAAGACAAAATTCTACCCATAGACTGTATAAAATATGTGTGTAGTGTGTGACGTCACTCGTAGTGTTTCTGAAGAGCGTTTTTGAAGCCCAAAGTGGGCGGAGCCGGCCGCCGCCATCTTGGCCGCGCGTCACTCGCGGATAAACGACAATGGGCAGCGAAGCGGATTAGCTGAGGTGACGTCGGACAGAAGTGTGTGTGTGTGTGTGTGTGTGTGTGTGTGTGTGTGTGTGTGTCTCACCCGGTGTTTCTGCTGGTCTGTCGGGCAGAAGTGTGTGTGTGTGTGTGTGTGTGTGTGTGTGTGTGTGTGTGTGTGTGTGTGTCTCACCCGGTGTTTCTGCTGGTCTGTCGGGCAGAAGTGTGTGTGTGTGTGTGTGTGTGTGTGTGTGTGTGTGTGTGTGTGTGTGTCTCACCCGGTGTTTCTGCTGGTCTGTCGGGCAGAAGTGTGTGTGTGTGTGTGTGTGTGTGTGTGTCTCACCCGGTGTTTCAACTGGTCTGTCGGGCAGAAGTGTGTGTGTGTGTGTGTGTGTGTGTGTGTGTGTGTGTGTGTGTGTGAGAGAGAGTCTCACCCGGTGTTTCTGCTGGTCTGTCGGGCAGCTTGTCTCTCTTTCCTCTTCTTATCTGGAGGCTTGGCCAACACGATCTCGATCTCCTCACCGCCCAGCTCTTTACCGTTCATCTCCTGCATCGCCTGCACACACACACACACACACACACACACACACACACACACACACACACACGAGAGACGTAAACTGACAGAGAAGCAGTGGCTGATGAATATCTGATTGTTGTTTATTACGAGCTGATGATACACAGATCTACTCACGCTGCGGAAACATCTCATAACTCAAGCCTCAAGTTTAATTTAATTTGTTAGCATGTGCTTTTTGTATATTTATATACAGTCGTCAACATTTGAAGTGGATCCAAACCTTTCATCAAAGTTATACATGAATTCTGAACTTTTTTGATCCACTTCAAACGTTGACGACTGTATATTCCCACTTAAGTTGGTGAGTTAGATTTATTGTAGCCGTGTTAAACAATAATTCCTTTTTGATAAAAGTAAAACTCAACCTCAGCTCAACTCAGCTCAACCTCAGCCCAACTCAACCTCAGCCCAACTCAACCTCAGCCCAACTCAACCTCAGCCCAACTCAACCTCAGCCCAACTCAACCTCAGCCCAACTCAACCTCAGCCCAACTCAACCTTAGCTCAACTCAACCCAGCCCAACTCAACCTCAGCCCAACTCAACTCAACCCAGCCCAACTCAACTCAACCTCAGCCCAACTCAACCCCAGCCCAACTCAACTCAACCTCAGCCCAACTCAACCTCAGCCCAACTCAACCCAGCCCAACTCAACCTCAGCTCAACTCAACCCAGCCCAACTCAACCTCAGCCCAACTCAACTCAACCTCAGCCCAACTCAACCACAGCCCAACTCAACTCAACCTCAGCCCAACTCAACCTCAGCCCAACTCAACCCAGCCCAACTCAACCTAGCTCAGCTCAACCCACCTCAGCTCATCCTCAACTCCAGCCCAACTTAGCTCAACTCAACTCAGCTCAACCAACCTCAGCTCAACTTCAACTCCAGCCCAACTCAACTCAGCTCAGCTCAACTCCAGCCCAACTCAACTCAGCTCAGCTCAACTCAACTCAACCAACCTCAGCTCAACTCAACCCAGCCCAACTCAACTCAACCCACCTCAGCTCATCCTCAACTCCAGCCCAACTTAGCTCAGCTCAACTCAACTCAGCTCAACCAACCTCAGCTCAACGTCAACTCCAGCCCAACTCAACTCAGCTCAGCTCAACCAACCTCAGCTCAACTTCAACTCCAGCCCAACTCAGCCCAACTCAACTCAGCTCAACTCAGCTCAACCAACCTCAGCTCAACTTCAACTCCAGCCCAACTCAGCTCAGCCTCAACTCCAGCCCAGCTCAACTCAACTCAACCCAGCCCAACTCAACTCAACCTAGCTCAGCTCAACCCACCTCAGCTCATCCTCAACTCCAGCCCAACTCAACTCAACTCAGCTCAACCAACCTCAGCTCAACTTCAACTCAGCCCAACTCAATTCAGCTCAACTTCAACTCCAGCCCAACTCAACTCAACCCAACTCAACTCAACCTCAGCCCAACTCAACCCCAGCCCAACTCAACTCAACCTCAGCCCAACTCAACCTCAGCCCAACTCAACCCAGCCCAACTCAACCTCAGCTCAACTCAACCCAGCCCAACTCAACTCAACCTCAGCCCAACTCAACCAGAGCCCAACTCAACTCAACCTCAGCCCAACTCAACTCAACTCAACCTAGCTCAGCTCAACCCACCTCAGCTCATCCTCAACTCCAGCCCAACTTAGCTCAGCTCAACTCAACTCAACTCAGCTCAACCAACCTCAGCTCAACTTCAACTCCAGCCCAACTCAACTCAGCTCAGCTCAACTCAGCTCAACTCAACTCAACTCAACTCAACTCAACTCAACTCAACTCAACTCAACTCAGCCCAGCCCAGCCCAGCTCAACTCAACTCAACCCAGCTCAGCTCAACCCACCTCAGCTCATCCTCAACTCCAGCCCAACTTAGCTCAGCTCAACTCAACTCAGCTCAACCAACCTCAGCTCAACGTCAACTCCAGCCCAACTCAACTCAGCTCAGCTCAACCAACCTCAGCTCAACCAACCTCAGCTCAACCAACCTCAGCTCAACTTCAACTCCAGCCCAACTCAGCCCAACTCAACTCAGCTCAACTCAACTCAACTCAACTCAGCTCAACCAACCTCAGCTCAACTTCAACTCCAGCCCAACTCAGCTCAACTCAGCTCAGCCTCAACTCCAGCCCAGCTCAACTCAACTCAACCCAGCCCAACTCAACTCAACCTAGCTCAGCTCAACCCACCTCAGCTCATCCTCAACTCCAGCCCAACTCAGCTCAACTCAACTCAGCTCAACCAACCTCAGCTCAACTTCAACTCAGCCCAACTCAATTCAGCTCAACTTCAACTCCAGCCCAACTCAACTCAACCCAACTCAACTCAACCTCAGCCCAACTCAACCCCAGCCCAACTCAACTCAACCTCAGCCCAACTCAACCTCAGCCCAACTCAACCTCAGCCCAACTCAACCCAGCCCAACTCAACCTCAGCTCAACTCAACCCAGCCCAACTCAACCTCAGCCCAACTCAACCACAGCCCAACTCAACTCAACCTCAGCCCAACTCAACCCAGCCCAACTCAACTCAACTCAACCTAGCTCAGCTCAACCCACCTCAGCTCATCCTCAACTCCAGCCCAACTTAGCTCAGCTCAACTCAACTCAACTCAGCTCAACCCACCTCAGCTCATCCTCAACTCCAGCCCAACTCAACTCAGCCCAGCCCAGCTCAGCTCAACCAACCTCAGCTCAACTTCAACTCCAGCCCAACTCAACTCAGCTCAGCTCAACCAACCTCAGCTCAACTTCAACTCCAGCCCAACTCAACCCAGCCCAACTCAACTCAACCCAGCTCAACCCACCTCAGCTCATCCTCAACTCCAGCCCAACTTAGCTCAGCTCAACCAACCTCAGCTCAACTTCAACTCCAGCCCAACTCAGCCCAACTCAGCTCAACCTCAACTTCAGCCCAGCCCAACCAACCTCAGCTCAACTTCAACTCCAGCCCAACTCAGCCCAACTCAGCTCAACCAACCTCAGCTCAACTTCAACTCCAGCCCAACTCAGCTCAACCTCAACTCCAGCCCAGCCCAACTCAGCTCAACTCAACCCAGCCCAACTCAACTCAACCTAGCTCAGCTCAACCCACCTCAGCTCATCCTCAACTCCAGCCCAACTCAGCTCAACCAACCTCAGCTCAACTTCAACTCAGCCCAACTCAACTCAGCCCAGCTCAACTCAACTCAGCCCAACTCAACTCAACTCAGCCCAGCCCAGCTCAACTCAACTCAGCTCAACCAACCTCAGCTCAACTTCAACTCCAGCCCAACTCAGCTCAACTTCAACTCCAGCCCAGCCCAACTCAGCTCAACCCAGCCCAACTCAACTCAGCTCAACTCAACTCAGCTCAACCAACCTCAGCTCAACTTCAACTCAACCTAGCTCAGCTCAACCCACCTCAGCTCATCCTCAACTCCAGCCCAACTCAGCTCAACTCAACTCAGCTCAACCAACCTCAGCTCAACTTCAACTCAGCCCAACTCAATTCAGCTCAACTTCAACTCCAGCCCAACTCAACTCAACCCAACTCAACTCAACCTCAGCCCAACTCAACCCCAGCCCAACTCAACTCAACCTCAGCCCAACTCAACCTCAGCCCAACTCAACCTCAGCCCAACTCAACCCAGCCCAACTCAACCTCAGCTCAACTCAACCCAGCCCAACTCAACCTCAGCCCAACTCAACCACAGCCCAACTCAACTCAACCTCAGCCCAACTCAACCCAGCCCAACTCAACTCAACTCAACCTAGCTCAGCTCAACCCACCTCAGCTCATCCTCAACTCCAGCCCAACTTAGCTCAGCTCAACTCAACTCAGCTCAACCCACCTCAGCTCATCCTCAACTCCAGCCCAACTCAACTCAGCCCAGCCCAGCTCAGCTCAACTTCAACTCCAGCCCAACTCAACTCAGCTCAGCTCAACCAACCTCAGCTCAACTTCAACTCCAGCCCAACTCAACCCAGCCCAACTCAACTCAACCCAGCTCAACCCACCTCAGCTCATCCTCAACTCCAGCCCAACTTAGCTCAGCTCAACCAACCTCAGCTCAACTTCAACTCCAGCCCAACTCAGCCCAACTCAGCTCAACCTCAACTTCAGCCCAGCCCAACCAACCTCAGCTCAACTTCAACTCCAGCCCAACTCAGCCCAACTCAGCTCAACCAACCTCAGCTCAACTTCAACTCCAGCCCAACTCAGCTCAACCTCAACTCCAGCCCAGCCCAACTCAGCTCAACTCAACCCAGCCCAACTCAACTCAACCTAGCTCAGCTCAACCCACCTCAGCTCATCCTCAACTCCAGCCCAACTCAGCTCAACCAACCTCAGCTCAACTTCAACTCAGCCCAACTCAACTCAGCCCAGCTCAACTCAACTCAGCCCAACTCAACTCAACTCAGCCCAGCCCAGCTCAACTCAACTCAGCTCAACCAACCTCAGCTCAACTTCAACTCCAGCCCAACTCAGCTCAACTTCAACTCCAGCCCAGCCCAACTCAGCTCAACCCAGCCCAACTCAACTCAACCTAGCTCAGCTCAACCCACCTCAGCTCATCCTCAACTCCAGCCCAACTCAGCTCAGCTCAACTCAACTCAGCTCAACCAACCTCAGCTCAACTTCAACTCAGCCCAACTCAATTCAGCTCAACTTCAACTCCAGCCCAACTCAACTCAGCCCAGCCCAGCTCAGCCCAGCCCAGCTCAACTCAACTCAACTCAGCCCAACTCAACTCAGCCCAGCCCAGCTCAGCTCAACTCTTAATAGCCATTGCAGAAATAATGAAATTGTTGGGCATGTTTGGTCACAGGGCTGCAGGTTCAATGGAAGATTAAAGCTCATAATATTCAGTATGACGATCACACACTTCCACTTGAAGAATGCCAGAACAGGTGCAGTGTGGGTCGTACCTGGACGGCAGCGTCGCGCTCCTCGAAGTGGACGAAGGCGTAGTCCTTCAGCTTCTTCACGCGCTCCAGTTTCCCGAACTGAGAGAAGGTTTTCTCCAGCAGCTCCTCGGTCACCGGCGTGGCCAGCTTACGCACAAACAACACCTTCACCTGATGGACAGATCATCGTTACACTTACCGTACAAAATCGATACTTTTAAAACGGTACCGGTCCCTAAGCGATGCCTAAACCGATGCTTTAAAAAAAAAGAAAGCCTCAAAACGATGGTGAATGACATTAAAGAAGATTAAAGATTGTGAAAGTTATTTAGATTTATGGCTTTGATTTTCTCACATTTTTAGAGTAAATTTTGATTTTGAAAATATAAATTTCATATAAAAATTGAAAATAGTATTTTTGCGCATTTTTCATAACAATAAACGTAACATTCTGTAACTTTAAGTTCACTTTTTAAACTTTTTCCACTTCTCCATTACACCCCCTGCACATTAACTGTTGTGTTTTTGATTAGTTCTTTAACTGAGATTCATTCACCATACAGAATTTCATTGTACTATATGTATGACAATAAAAAAAAAAGTTCAAGTTGAAGTAAATAATATGTAGTATAAAGCCATCAGCAGTAGTGTGTGTGTGTGTGTGTGTGTGTGTGTCTGACCTTGGCCATGACCTCGGGGTCGGGCTCGGCGACGGGGTCGGCCCACTCCACGGTCACCGGGTTCCCCCACACCTTCACCTTCCCGCTCATGAGCCGGCGCCGGGCCTGGGCCGCAGACTTATGGTCCTCGTACTCCAGAAAACAGAAGCCGCGGTTCTTCTTCTTATCGTCCGGCTGCGTGTAGAGGATCACCTCCTGCAGGCCCTCTGCACGCACACACACACACACACACATACATAACATCACAGTACATGTGTTCAGTTAGCAGACTCTCTTATCTAAAGCGACTTAGAAATGAGAGCAATAGAAGCAGTTAAACTAACAATAGGACAACAATATGCAAGTGCTGTGACCCTTCCCAGTTTAATCTAACGCAGTACATGTGAGTGTGTATATATATATATTAGGGGTGCACGATATTGACAAAAAGTGATATTGCGATATCGATAATGAATATTGCGATATCGATATTAATTTCGATATTTTTAAACATATGTAAAACTACAAAAGTTATGGGAAAACGCATCAAAATAGATTCATAACAAATAAAACAAGTTTTCTTACAACATAAGGTTTATTGAGCGCATTCGAGACGGATTTGAATCTGATCGCTGAAACCACTTCAGGAGGAGATCTGGGCCGCATTCAGACGAAACTGGACGAAGTGTAAATGCATCTGGTTGTTGAAACCACATATGTAAAATGTACTCCTCCCAAAAACACTAAAAAATAAACGTGTGAGAACGTGTTATAGGCTACATGTCATGTTATGGCCAGATATGACGACGCTATGTCTGCAACACGCATCACCGCATGAGCAGCTCTACCGGTCAAGCCAACGCGCAAACTATCGCAAATCAAAGTGAAAGTAAGTTGCAGACGCTTTACACACAAGTATCGTCATTAAAAGTAAAGAAGTGAAATTATCTTACCAGGGCTGTTGCCGTTCTCTATTATTGCGGTATTTGATTTTGACATTTTAGCTGATGATCAATAAAATGCAGCTCATAACTGTGTTCGGTGACGTGAACTCCATTAAATCTGCATATAGCGCGGCAATTGAAGATCGGATTTATATCCGTTTTGCAAAAAAACACATTTATGTGAACAGGTGTAAAAGGAATCGTTTTGATAAATTAGATAGCTATCCGATCTGTGATAACGCATGAAGTGGCCAGGTGGCCTGATGTTTATACTTGCGCGCTGGTGTGTGCGTCGAGCCGGCAAGTGTGTGTGTTGTGGGGACTGTGTGGTAGAGCAAGGGAGAAGTGAAACAAAGTGTCTCCCCTGTTCTTTCTGACCACTGTTGGAAATCTGTAGCATGAAAAGTTAACCCTCTCCTTGATTTCATGTTTATGGAGAAGTAGAACCAGGAAATCAGTCGGGGGAAATGCAACGGTGCATGTCGGACGGGACGCATCATAAACAAAATATCGCATAAATATCGCGAGACTTTCGATATGATATCGAGCAACGTGATATCGCGATAACGATATTGATTCGATATATCGTGCACCCCTAATATATATATATATATATATATATATATATATATATATATATATATATATATATATATATATATATATATACACACAAATTTTTTTCTTGTTCGCGTCGTGCCTAACAGCGCCCTTCAGCCATGACTTATTCACAATACAGCACAGCCTTTCGTACCTTATTGCTTACATATATATATATAATTTTTTTTTTTTTACACACACACACACACACACACCAGCCTCGGTCTCAAGAAACTAGTGTTGTCACAATACAAAAATGATGACTTCAATACGATACCAGAGTAAAATACCTCGATACTGATACTCAGTCGATACTACGGCAAATAACTAAAACAGAAATTACAATTAATTTGTATAAATTAACTTAAAAAAACTAAAAACTCCCGTGACCAGCATGTTCCTGTCCTGCTTCTTGACCATTCCCTCCCCTTTTACATCTACCATGTTCAGATTGGCCAAGCTTTCACAATTCTGAACAGATTGCGATGACCAAAATCTCATTTTAATGGTACGAGTCATTCATATTTTTTAAACATAATTTTATAATTACAATACAGAGATTTTATAATTTGTTTTAATCTTTGTTATTAAAAAAAAGCAAAAAAATGCAAATTTACAAACAATATGACAAATACTATAAGAGACAAATAAAATAAACAATTTCTTTTCACAAACGTTTACGTTCACTAAAGACGTGTTTACATGAGCACTCGCAGGACGTGCATTTTTAGAGTTTTGACTATTCAAACCTAATAATCCGCAGAAGAGAAACATCCCACGCTTTATATTCTCATGCAAGCAAGTTTCTTTATTGCTTACTTTGGCGAGCGCTGCGCAAATATATACTGACTCTGTCACACATCGATGCATAAAGAAATGCTCTTATATTTAGAGTGCTGTCACTCCTAACGTGCTGGTACTAATAAAATGTAATATCGTATTCTTTTTAATAGCAGGGTATCGCGATGCCATTCTAGTGCCAGTATATGGTGTAACACACACACGCTTCAGGAACACACCGGTGACTTTGCCGAAGTCCTCCAGGATACTCTCCCGGGTCTTGTTCTTGGGAATGGACCCGACGAACAGACGGTTATTGGCCACAGAGATGCAGACGCCCAGGTACTTCCCCGAGCGGATCTCGTAGTTATCACACTGATGGGGAACACACACACACACACAGAGACACACACACACTGTAAAGCCTCGTCTGATTATATATGCATGTCATCCAGCAATAATCGTTGATGTTGATTGAAGACATTGAGTAAAATGTGCAAGCCTGTCGTGAGCATGTTGTGTTGAATATTATACAAGTACATGAACAGTGTTGTTTAATAATATCATCACTATTGTCTTGAGCTGCTTTACAGCAGAGTTCGCCTCACTACTGATGGTTTGACTGGATTCTGTTATTCTCCTGTTGATGACTGAAGCTGCTGTGAAACGATCTGTACTGTAGAATGTTTCTGGACTGTATAGCGCTGTGAAGTGGCACATGAACGCGCACCAGTTTGACAGCTTCCTGCGCGGCGTCTTTGCTGCAGAACGTGATGAAGGCGTAGCCGCGGTTCTGCCCGGTGAGCGGATCCATCATGAGCCTCAGATCCCAGATCGCACCGGCCTTCTCAAACAGCGGAACCAGCTCGTCCTCGTACAGGTCACGCGGGATCTTACCCACAAACACCTGCAGGAACACACACACACACACAGGTCAGCTCGAGCATTCAGCACAGACAGAAGCAATGGTGTGTGTGTGAGAATGAGACCTCGGTGCCGATGCCGGGCTGTGGGCCGGAGAACACTTCATCTGGTGGTGGGCCGCCGTACTTCCGCTGACCCGTGGTGACGTCCAGTGTGTATCCGGTCCGGTCCAGCAGAGCCTGCAGGGAGAGAACACGGGTCAGAACACGAGAACACGGGTCAGAACACGAGAACACGGGTCAGAACACGGGTATGAACGATCAAACGTCTAGTGATACGACGCAACGATCAGACGTCTAGCGATACGACGCAACGATCAAACGTCTAGCGATACGACGCAACGATCAAACGTCTAGCGATACGACGCAACGATCAAACGTCTAGCGATACGACGCAACGATCAAACGTTTAGCGATACGACGCAACGATCAAACGTCTAGCGATACGACGCAACGATCAAACGTTTAGCGATACGACGCAACGATCAAACGTCTAGCGATACGACGCAACGATCAAACGTCTAGCGATACGACGCAACGATCAGACGTCTAGCGATACGACGCAACGATCAGACGTCTAGCGATACGACGCAACGATCAAACGTCTAGCGATACGACGCAACGATCAAACGTCTAGCGATACGACGCAACGATCAGACGTCTAGCGATACGACGCAACGATCAAACGTCTAGCGATACGACGCAACGATCAAACGTCTAGCGATACGACGCAACGATCAAACGTCTAGCGATACGACGCAACGATCAAACGTCTAGCGATACGACGCAACGATCAAACGTCTAGCGATACGACGCAACGATCAGACGTCTAGCGATACGACGCAACGATCAGACGTCTAGCGATACGACGCAACGATCAAACGTCTAGCGATACGACGCAACGATCAAACGTCTAGCGATACGACGCAACGATCAAACGTCTAGCGATACGACGCAACGATCAAACGTCTAGCGATACGACGCAACGATCAAACGTCTAGCGATACGACGCAACGATCAGACGTCTAGCGATACGACGCAACGATCAGACGTCTAGCGATACGACGCAACAATCAGACGTCTAGCGATACGACGCAACGATCAGACGTCTAGCGATACGACGCAACGATCAGACGTCTAGCGATACGACGCAACGATCAAACGTCTAGCGATACGACGCAACGATCAGACGTCTAGCGATACGACGCAACGATCAAACGTTTAGCGATACGACGCAACGATCAGACGTCTAGCGATACGACGCAACGATCAAACGTCTAGCGATACGACGCAACGATCAAACGTCTAGCGATACGACGCAACGATCAAACGTCTAGCGATACGACGCAACGATCAAACGTCTAGCGATACGACGCAACGATCAAACGTCTAGCGATACGACGCAACGATCAGACGTCTAGCGATACGACGCAACGATCAGACGTCTAGCGATACGACGCAACGATCAGACGTCTAGCGATACGACGCAACGATCAGACGTCTAGCGATACGACGCAACGATCAAACGTCTAGCGATACGACGCAACGATCAGACGTCTAGCGATACGACGCAACGATCAAACGTCTAGCGATACGACGCAACGATCAGACGTCTAGCGATACGACGCAACGATCAAACGTTTAGCGATACGACGCAACGATCAGACGTCTAGCGATACGACGCAACGATCAAACGTCTAGCGATACGACGCAACGATCAAACGTCTAGTGATACGATGCAGATCAAACGTCTAGCGATACGACGCAACAATCAAACGTCTAGCGATACGACGCAATCAAACGTCTAGTGATACGATGCAGATCAAACGTCTAGCGATACGACGCAACAATCAAACGTCTAGCGATACGACGCAGATCAAACGTCTAGCGATACGCGCAGATCAGACATCTAGCGATACGCGCAGATCAGACATCTAGCGATACGACGCAGATCAAACGTCTAGCGATACGACGTAGCGATCAAACGTCTTGCGATACAACGCAACGATCAAACGTCTAGCGATACGACGCAACAATCAAACGTCTAGCGATACGACGCAGATCAGACGTCTAGCGATACGACACAACGATCAGACGTCTAGCGATACGACACAACGATCAAACGTTTAGCGATACGACAACGATCAAACGTCTAGCGATACGACGTAGCGATCAAACGTCTTGCGATACAACGCAACGATCAAACGTCTAGCGATACGACGCAACAATCAAACGTCTAGCGATACGACGCAGATCAGACGTCTAGCGATACGACACAACGATCAGACGTCTAGCGATACGACACAACGATCAGACGTTTAGCGATACGACAACGATCAAACGTCTAGCGATACGACGTAGCGATCAAACGTCTAGCGAAACAACGCAACGATCAAACGTCTAGCGATACGACGCAACAATCAAACGTCTAGTGATACGACGCAGATCAGACGTCTAGCGATACGCGCAGATCAGACGTCTAGCGATACGACACAATGATCAAACGTCTAGCGATTCGACGCAGATCAGACGTCTAGCGATACGAAGCAACGATCAAACGTCTAGCGATACGACGTAGCGATCAAACGTCTAGCGATACGACACAATGATCAAACGTCTAGCGATTCGATGCAGATCAAACGTCTAGCGATACGAAGCAACGATCAAACGTCTAGCGATACGACGTAGCGATCAAGCGTCTAGCGATACGACAACGATCAAACGTCTAGCGATACAACGCAACGATCAAACGTCTAGCGATATGACGCAACAATCAAACGTCTAGTGATACGACGCAGATCAGACGTCTAGCGATACGACGTAGCGATCAAACATCTAGCGATACAACGCAACGATCAAACGTCTAGCGATACGACGCAACAATCAAACGTCTAGCGATACAACGCAACGATCAAACGTCTAGCGATACAACGCAACGATCAAACGTCTAGCGATATGACGCAACAATCAAACGTCTAGCGATACGACAACGATCAAACGTCTAGCGATACGACGTAGCGATCAAACATCTAGCGATACAACGCAACGATCAAACGTCTAGCGATACAACGCAACGATCAAACGTCTAGCGATACAACGTAACGATCAAACGTCTAGCGATATGACGCAACAATCAAACGTCTAGTGATACGACGCAACGATCAAACGTCTAGCGATACGACGCAGATCAGATGTCTAGCGATACGACAACGATCAAACGTCTAGCGATACGACGTAGCGATCAAACGTCTAGCGATACAACGCAACGATCAAACGTCTAGCGATACGACGCAACAATCAAACGTCTAGCGATACGACGCAGATCAAACGTCTAGCGATACGACACAACGATCAAACGTTTAGCGATACAATGCAACGATCAAACGTCTAACGATACGACGCAACAATCAAACGTCTAGCGATACGACGCAACAATCAAACGTCTAGCGATACGACGCAGATCAGACGTCTAGCGATACGACAACGATCAGACGTCTAGCGATACAACGCAGATCAAACGTCTAGCGATACGACGTAGCGATCAAACGTCTTGCGATACGACGCAACAATCAAACGTCTAGCGATACGACGCAACAATCAAACGTCTAGCGATACGCGCAGATCAGATGTCTAGCGATACGACAACGATCAAACGTCTAGCGATACGACGCAGATCAAACGTCTAGCGATACGACGTAGCGATCAAACGTCTTGCGATACAACGCAACGATCAAACGTCTAGCGATACGACGCAACAATCAAACGTCTAGCGATACGACGCAGATCAGACGTCTAGCGATACGACACAACGATCAGACGTCTAGCGATACGCGCAGATCAGATGTCTAGCGATACGACAACGATCAAACGTCTAGCGATACGACGTAGCGATCAAACGTCTAGCGAAACAACGCAACGATCAAACGTCTAGCGATACGACGCAACAATCAAACGTCTAGTGATACGACGCAGATCAGACGTCTAGCGATACGCGCAGATCAGACATCTAGCGATACGCGCAGATCAGACGTCTAGCGATACGACACAATGATCAAACGTCTAGCGATTCGATGCAGATCAAACGTTTAGCGATACGACGCAACAATCAAACGTCTAGTGATACGACGCAGATCAGACGTCTAGCGATACGCGCAGATCAGACATCTAGCGATACGCGCAGATCAGACATCTAGCGATACGACAACGATCAAACGTCTAGCGATACGACGCAGATCAAACGTCTAGCGATACGACGTAGCGATCAAACGTCTTGCGATACAACGCAACAATCAAACGTCTAGCGATACGACGCAGATCAAACGTCTAGCGATACGACGTAGCGATCAAACGTCTTGCGATACAACGCAACAATCAAACGTCTAGCGATACGACGCAGATCAAACGTCTAGCGATACGACACAACGATCAGACGTCTAGCGATACGCGCAGATCAGATGTCTAGCGATACGACAACGATCAAACGTCTAGCGATACGACGTAGCGATCAAACGTCTAGCGAAACAACGCAACGATCAAACGTCTAGCGATACGACGCAACAATCAAACGTCTAGTGATACGACGCAGATCAGACGTCTAGCGATACGCGCAGATCAGACATCTAGCGATACGCGCAGATCAGACGTCTAGCGATACGACACAATGATCAAACGTCTAGCGATTCGATGCAGATCAAACGTCTAGCGATACGAAGCAACGATCAAACGTCTAGCGATACGACGTAGCGATCAAACGTCTAGCGATACGACAACGATCAAACGTCTAGCGATACGACGCAACGATCAAACGTCTAGTGATACGACGCAGATCAGACGTCTAGCGATACGACGTAGCGATCAAACATCTAGCGATACAACGCAACGATCAAACGTCTAGCGATACGACGCAACAATCAAACGTCTAGCGATACAACGCAACGATCAAACGTCTAGCGATACGACAACGATCAAACGTCTAGCGATATGACGCAACAATCAAACGTCTAGTGATACGACGCAGATCAGACGTCTAGCGATACGACGTAGCGATCAAACATCTAGCGATACAACGCAACGATCAAACGTCTAGCGATACGACGCAACAATCAAACGTCTAGCGATACAACGCAACGATCAAACGTCTAGCGATATGACGCAACAATCAAACGTCTAGCGATACGACAACGATCAAACGTCTAGCGATATGACGCAACAATCAAACGTCTAGCGATACGACAACGATCAAACGTCTAGCGATACGACGCAACGATCAAACGTCTAGTGATACGACGCAACGATCAGACGTCTAGCGATACGACGCAACGATCAAACGTCTAGTGATACGACGCAACGATCAGACGTCTAGCGATACGACGTAGCGATCAAACATCTAGCGATACAACGCAACGATCAAACGTCTAGCGATACGACGCAACAATCAAACGTCTAGCGATACAACGCAACGATCAAACGTCTAGCGATACGACGCAACAATCAAACGTCTAGCGATACGACGTAGCGATCAAACATCTAGCGATACAACGCAACGATCAAACGTCCAGCGATACGACGCAACAATCAAACATCTAGCGATACAACGCAACGATCAAACGTCTAGCGATACAACGCAACGATCAAACGTCTAGCGATACAACGCAACGATCAAACGTCTAGCGATATGACGCAACAATCAAACGTCTAGCGATACGACAACGATCAAACGTCTAGCGATACGACGTAGCGATCAAACATCTAGCGATACAACGCAACGATCAAACGTCTAGCGATACAACGCAACGATCAAACGTCTAGCGATACAACGCAACGATCAAACGTCTAGCGATATGACGCAACAATCAAACGTCTAGCGATACGACACAACGATCAGACGTCTAGCGATACGCGCAGATCAGATGTCTAGCGATACGCCAACGATCAAACATCTAGCGATACGACGTAGCGATCAAACATCTAGCGATACAACGCAACGATCAAACGTCTAGCGATACGACGCAACGATCAAACGTCTAGCGATACGATGCAGATCAAACGTCTAGCGATACGACACAATGATCAAACGTCTAGCGATACGATGCAGATCAAACGTCTAGCGATACGACGCAACAATCAAACGTCTAGCGATACGATGCAGATCAAACGTCTAGCGATACGACACAATGATCAAACGTCTAGCGATTCGACGCAGATCAGACGTCTAGCGATACGATGCAAATCAGACGTCTAGCGATACGAAGCAACGATCAAACGTCTAGCGATACGACGTAGCGATCAAACGTCTAGTGATACAACGCAACGATCAAACGTCTAGCGATACGACAACAATCAAACATGGATCAAACGTCTAGCGATACGACAACGATCAAACAACGATCAAACGTCTAGTGATACGATGCAGATCAGATGATAAAACGTCTAGCGATACGACGCAGATCAGACGTCTAGTAGGGCTGTTGGAACGAATTCCGAAATTCGAATATAATTCGAATATTAAAAAAATCAGTACTATTCGAATGCTGAAGTTCCTATTCGAATATTGCTTTTTTTATGTACATTTTAAAAATTAAAAAAATTATGCAATCTTGCCTTTCTCGCGCGCATGTGAAAATGAAATGCTTTTGTTTCGTCAGATGAACAATAACGTTTTTGAATCGTAACACAATTGTGCACGTTATCCACGCTGTATCATAACAATACTGTCAAAAATCGCAGAGAGCAATGTCTGCACGGAAACGGAGATCACCACTCCTGACAATTTGAGAAGCGATGTGTTGAAGGTGTTTGGATTTCAAACCCTAAATGGAAAAACTGACAACGTTACACCCTGACAAGCTAGGCGATCTGTCCTAGGAACCCCCGCTAAAACAGGCAAGAATTATTCTTTTCTGATCTCCTCATCACGGGGCTTAACTGTTACCAGCTGTCCGCCAAGTAAGATAATGTATAGCGAGGCGGTTGTTATAGCGAATAACAACCCCGACAGGCTGAACTTATTACACGGCTACCTACAAAATAAATAAATAATTTTACACAAAATATTGATTTAAAAAGGAGTTTATTGATTTAAAAACGATTGTATTGCTTCCGCTAAAGAAAATAGTCCGTTCCGCGTCCATAGCAACGCTGTTTTTCATGGCAACGATGCGTCATGATTCATATAATAATAGGAAACATTTGAGCATTTAATATTCGAATATTATTCAAATATTAAATAAAATAAGGAATGGAATTCGAATAGTATTATAGAGGAAGATTGACAGCCCTAACGTCTAGCGATACGACGCAACGATCAAACGTCTAGTGATACGATGCAGATCAGATGATAAAACGTCTAGCGATACGATGCAGATCAAACGTCTAGTGATACGATGCAGATCAGATGATAAAACGTCTAGCGATACGATGCAGATCAAACGTCTAGCGATACGATGCAGATCAAACATCTAGCGTTACGACGCAACAATCAAACGTCTAGTGATACGATGCAGATCAGATAAAACGTCTAGCGATACGACGCAGATCAGACGTCTAGCGATATGACGCAGATCAGACGTCTAGCGATACGATGCAGATCAGATAAAACGCCTAGCGATACGACGCAGATCAGACGTCTAGCGATATGACGCAGATCAGACGTCTAGCGATACGATGCAGATCAGACGTCTAGCGATACGACAATCAAACGCCTAGCGTTACGATGCAGATCAGACGTCTAGCGATACGACGCAACGATCAAAAGTCTAGCGATACGATGCAGATTAGATGATAAAACGTCTAGCGATATGACGCAGATCAAACGTCTAGCGATATGACGCAGATCAGACGTCTAGCGATACGATGCAGATCAGACGTCTAGCGATACGACAATCAAACGCCTAGCGTTACGATGCAGATCAGACGTCTAGCGATACGACGCAACGATCAAACGTCTAGTGATACGATGCAGATTAGATGATAAAACGTCTAGCGATATGACGCAGATCAAACGTCTAGCGATATGACGCAGATCAGACGTCTAGCGATACGATGCAGATCAGACGTCTAGCGATACGACAATCAAACGCCTAGCGTTACGATGCAGATCAGACGTCTAGAGATATGACGCAGATCAGACGTCTAGCGATACGATGCAGATCAGACGTCTAGCGATACGACAATCAAACGCCTAGCGATACGATGCAGATCAGACGTCTAGCGATATGACGCAGATCAGACGTCTAGCGTTACGATGCAGATCAGACGTCTAGCGATACGACAATCAAACGCCTAGCGTTACGATGCAGATCAGACGTCTAGCGATACGACAATCAAACGCCTAGCGATACGACGCAGATCAGACGTCTAGAGATATGACGCAGATCAGACGTCTAGCGTTACGATGCAGATCAGACGTCTAGCGATACGACAATCAAACGCCTAGCGTTACGATGCAGATCAGACGTCTAGCGATATGACGCAGATCAGACGTCTAGCGATACGATGCAGATCAGATGTCTAGCGATACGACACAATCAAACGTCTAGCGTTACGATGCAGATCAGACGTCTAGCGATACGATGCAGATCAGATGTCTAGCGATACGACGTAGCGATCAAACGTCTAGTGATACAACGCAACGATCAAACGTCTAGCGATACGACAATCAAACGCCTAGCGTTACGACGCAACGATCAAACATCTAGCGATACGATGCAGATCAGATGTCTAGCGATACGACACAATCAAACGTCTAGCGATACGATGCAGATCAGACGTCTAGCGATACGATGCAGATCAGATGTCTAGCGATACGATGCAGATCAGACGTCTAGCGATACGATGCAGATCAGACGTCTAGCGATACGATGCAGATCAGACGTCTAGCGATACGACGCAGATCAGATGTCTAGCGATACGACGCAACGATCAAACGTCTAGCGATACGATGCAGATCAGACGTCTAGCGATACGATGCAGATCAACTGTCTAGCGATACGATGCAGATCAGACGTCTAGCGATACGATGCAGATCAGATGTCTAGCGATACGACGCAACGATCAAACGTCTAGCGATACGATGCAGATCAAACGTCTAGCGATACGATGCAGATCAGACGTCTAGCGATACGATGCAGATCAGACGTCTAGCGATACGATGCAGATCAGATGTCTAGCGATACGACGCAACGATCAAACGTCTAGCGATACGATGCAGATCAGACGTCTAGCGATACGATGCAGATCAGACGTCTAGCGATACGATGCAGATCAAACGTCTAGCGATACGATGCAGATCAGACGTCTAGCGATACGATGCAGATCAGATGTCTAGCGATACGACGCAACGATCAAACGTCTAGCGTTACGATGCAGATCAGACGTCTAGCGATACGACGCAGATCAGACGTCTAGCGATACGACGCAGATCAGACGTCTAGCGATACGACGCAGATCAGACGTCTAGCGATACGACGCAGATCAGACGTCTAGCGATACGACGCAGATCAGACGTCTAGCGATACGACGCAGATCAGACGTCTAGCGATACGACGCAGATCAGACGTCTAGCGATACGACGCAGATCAGACGTCTAGCGTTACGATGCAGATCAGACGTCTAGCGATACGACAATCAAACGCCTAGCGTTACGATGCAGATCAGACCTCTAGCGATATGACGCAGATCAGACGTCTAGCGTTACGATGCAGATCAGATGTCTAGCGATACGATGCAGATCAGATGTCTAGCGATACGACACAACGATCAAACGTCTAGCGATACGACACAATCAAACGTCTAGCGATACGACGCAACGATCAAACGTCTAGCGATACGACGCAGATCAAACGTCTAGCGATACGACGCAGATCAGACGTCTAGCGATACGACGCAGATCAGACGTCTAGCGATACGACGCAGATCAGACGTCTAGCGATACGACGCAGATCAGACGTCTAGCGATACGATGCAGATCAAACGTCTAGCGATACGATGCAGATCAGACGTCTAGCGATACGATGCAGATCAAACGTCTAGCGATACGATGCAGATCAGACGTCTAGCGATACGATGCAGATCAGACGTCTAGCGATACGATGCAGATCAGACGTCTAGCGATACGATGCAGATCAAACGTCTAGCGATACGATGCAGATCAGACGTCTAGCGATACGATGCAGATCAGACGTCTAGCGATACGACGCAGATCAGATGTCTAGCGATACGACGCAACGATCAGACGTCTAGCGTTACGATGCAGATCAGACGTCTAGCGATACGACAATCAAACGCCTAGCGATACGACGCAGATCAGACGTCTAGCGATATGACGCAGATCAGACGTCTAGCGATACGACAATCAAACGCCTAGCGTTACGATGCAGATCAGACGTCTAGCGATACGACAATCAAACGCCTAGCGTTACGATGCAGATCAGACGTCTAGCGATACGACAATCAAACGCCTAGCGTTACGATGCAGATCAGACGTCTAGCGATATGACGCAGATCAGACGTCTAGCGTTACGATGCAGATCAGACGTCTAGCGATACGATGCAGATCAGATGTCTAGCGATACGATGCAGATCAGACGTCTAGCGATACGATGCAGATCAGACGTCTAGCGATACGATGCAGATCAGACGTCTAGCGATACGATGCAGATCAAACGTCTAGCGATACGATGCAGATCAGACGTCTAGCGATACGATGCAGATCAGACGTCTAGCGATACGACGCAGATCAGATGTCTAGCGATACGACGCAACGATCAGACGTCTAGCGTTACGATGCAGATCAGACGTCTAGCGATACGACAATCAAACGCCTAGCGATACGACGCAGATCAGACGTCTAGCGATATGACGCAGATCAGACGTCTAGCGATACGACAATCAAACGCCTAGCGTTACGATGCAGATCAGACGTCTAGCGATACGACAATCAAACGCCTAGCGTTACGATGCAGATCAGACGTCTAGCGATACGACAATCAAACGCCTAGCGTTACGATGCAGATCAGACGTCTAGCGATATGACGCAGATCAGACGTCTAGCGTTACGATGCAGATCAGACGTCTAGCGATACGATGCAGATCAGATGTCTAGCGATACGATGCAGATCAGATGTCTAGCGATACGACACAACGATCAAACGTCTAGCGATACGACACAATCAAACGTCTAGCGATACGATGCAGATCAGACGTCTATCGATACGATGCAGATCAGACGTCTAGCGATACGATGCAGATCAGACGTCTAGCGATACGATGCAGATCAGACGTCTAGCGATACGATGCAGATCAGACGTCTAGCGATACGATGCAGATCAGACGTCTAGCGTTACGATGCAGATCAGACGTCTAGCGATACGATGCAGATCAGACGTCTAGCGATACGATGCAGATCAGACGTCTAGCATTACGACACAACGATCAAACGTCTAGCGATACGATGCAGATCAAACGTCTAGCGATACGACACAATCAAACGTCTAGCGATACGATGCAGATCAAACGTCTAGCGATACGATGCAGATCAGATGTCTAGCGATACGACGCAACGATCAAACGTCTAGCGATACGATGCAGATCAGACGTCTAGCGATACGATGCAGATCAAACGTCTAGCGATACGATGCAGATCAGACGTCTAGCGATACGATGCAGATCAAACGTCTAGCGATACGACACAACGATCAAACGTCTAGCGATACGACACAATCAAACGTCTAGCGATACGATGCAGATCAGACGTCTAGCGATACGATGCAGATCAAACGTCTAGCGATACGACGCAACGATCAAACGTCTAGCGATACGATGCAGATCAAACGTCTAGCGATACGATGCAGATCAGACGTCTAGCGATACGACACAACGATCAAACGTCTAGCGATACGACGCAACGATCAAACGTCTAGCGATACGATGCAGATCAGACGTCTAGCGATACGATGCAGATCAAACGTCTAGCGATACGATGCAGATCAGACGTCTAGCGATACGACACAACGATCAAACGTCTAGCGATACGACACAATCAAACGTCTAGCGATACGATGCAGATCAGACGTCTAGCGATACGATGCAGATCAAACGTCTAGCGATACGATGCAGATCAAACGTCTAGCGATACGACGCAACGATCAAACGTCTAGCGATACGATGCAGATCAAACGTCTAGCGATACGATGCAGATCAGACGTCTAGCGATACAACACAACGATCAAACGTCTAGCGATACGATGCAGATCAGACGTCTAGCGATACGATGCAGATCAGACGTCTAGCGATACGACGCAGATCAGATGATAAAACGTCTAGCGATACGACGCAACGATCAAACGTCTAGCGATACGACGCAACGATCAAACGTCTAGCGATACGATGCAGATCAGACGTCTAGCGATACGATGCAGATCAGATGATAAAACGTCTAGCGATACGATGCAGATCAAACGTCTAGCGATACGACGCAACGATCAAACGTCTAGCGATACGATGCAGATCAAACGTCTAGCGATACGATGCAGATCAGACGTCTAGCGATACAACACAACGATCAAACGTCTAGCGATACGATGCAGATCAGACGTCTAGCGATACGATGCAGATCAGACGTCTAGCGATACGACGCAGATCAGATGATAAAACGTCTAGCGATACGACGCAACGATCAAACGTCTAGCGATACGATGCAGATCAGACGTCTAGCGATACGATGCAGATCAGACGTCTAGCGATACGATGCAGATCAGACGTCTAGCGTTACGATGCAGATCAGACGTCTAGCGATACGATGCAGATCAGACGTCTAGCGATACGATGCAGATCAGACGTCTAGCATTACGACACAACGATCAAACGTCTAGCGATACGATGCAGATCAAACGTCTAGCGATACGACACAATCAAACGTCTAGCGATACGATGCAGATCAAACGTCTAGCGATACGATGCAGATCAGATGTCTAGCGATACGACGCAACGATCAAACGTCTAGCGATACGATGCAGATCAGACGTCTAGCGATACGATGCAGATCAAACGTCTAGCGATACGATGCAGATCAGACGTCTAGCGATACGATGCAGATCAAACGTCTAGCGATACGACACAACGATCAAACGTCTAGCGATACGACACAATCAAACGTCTAGCGATACGATGCAGATCAGACGTCTAGCGATACGATGCAGATCAAACGTCTAGCGATACGACGCAACGATCAAACGTCTAGCGATACGATGCAGATCAAACGTCTAGCGATACGATGCAGATCAGACGTCTAGCGATACGACACAACGATCAAACGTCTAGCGATACGACGCAACGATCAAACGTCTAGCGATACGATGCAGATCAGACGTCTAGCGATACGATGCAGATCAAACGTCTAGCGATACGATGCAGATCAGACGTCTAGCGATACGACGCAACGATCAAACGTCTAGCGATACGATGCAGATCAAACGTCTAGCGATACGATGCAGATCAGACGTCTAGCGATACGACACAACGATCAAACGTCTAGCGATACGACACAATCAAACGTCTAGCGATACGACACAATCAAACGTCTAGCGATACGATGCAGATCAGACGTCTAGCGATACGACAACGATCAAACGTCTAGCATTACGACGCAACGATCAAACGTCTAGCGATACGATGCAGATCAGACGTCTAGCGATACGACACAATCAAACGTCTAGCGATACGACGCAACGATCAGACGTCTAGCGATACGATGCAGATCAGACGTCTAGCGATACGACAACGATCAAACGTCTAGCATTACGACGCAACGATCAAACGTCTAGCGATACGATGCAGATCAGACGTCTAGCGATACGACACAATCAAACGTCTAGCGATACGACGCAACGATCAAACGTCTAGCGATACGATGCAGATCAGACGTCTAGCGATACGACAACGATCAAACGTCTAGCGATACGACGCAACGATCAAACGTCTAGCGATACGATGCAGATCAGACGTCTAGCGATACGACACAATCAAACGTCTAGCGATACGATGCAGATCAAACGTCTAGCGATACGATGCAGATCAGATGTCTAGCGATACGACGCAACGATCAAACGTCTAGCGATACGATGCAGATCAGACGTCTAGCGATACGATGCAGATCAAACGTCTAGCGATACGATGCAGATCAGACGTCTAGCGATACGATGCAGATCAAACGTCTAGCGATACGACACAACGATCAAACGTCTAGCGATACGACACAATCAAACGTCTAGCGATACGATGCAGATCAGACGTCTAGCGATACGATGCAGATCAAACGTCTAGCGATACGACGCAACGATCAAACGTCTAGCGATACGATGCAGATCAAACGTCTAGCGATACGATGCAGATCAGACGTCTAGCGATACGACACAACGATCAAACGTCTAGCGATACGACGCAACGATCAAACGTCTAGCGATACGATGCAGATCAGACGTCTAGCGATACGATGCAGATCAAACGTCTAGCGATACGATGCAGATCAGACGTCTAGCGATACGACGCAACGATCAAACGTCTAGCGATACGATGCAGATCAAACGTCTAGCGATACGATGCAGATCAGACGTCTAGCGATACGACACAACGATCAAACGTCTAGCGATACGACACAATCAAACGTCTAGCGATACGACACAATCAAACGTCTAGCGATACGATGCAGATCAGACGTCTAGCGATACGATGCAGATCAAACGTCTAGCGATACGATGCAGATCAAACGTCTAGCGATACGACGCAACGATCAAACGTCTAGCGATACGATGCAGATCAAACGTCTAGCGATACGATGCAGATCAGACGTCTAGCGATACAACACAACGATCAAACGTCTAGCGATACGATGCAGATCAGACGTCTAGCGATACGATGCAGATCAGACGTCTAGCGATACGACGCAGATCAGATGATAAAACGTCTAGCGATACGACGCAACGATCAAACGTCTAGCGATACGACGCAACGATCAAACGTCTAGCGATACGATGCAGATCAGACGTCTAGCGATACGATGCAGATCAGACGTCTAGCGATACGACGCAGATCAGATGATAAAACGTCTAGCGATACGATGCAGATCAAACGTCTAGCGATACGACGCAACGATCAAACGTCTAGCGATACGATGCAGATCAAACGTCTAGCGATACGATGCAGATCAGACGTCTAGCGATACGACGCAACGATCAAACGTCTAGCGATACGATGCAGATCAGACGTCTAGCGATACGATGCAGATCAGACGTCTAGCGATACGACGCAACGATCAAACGTCTAGCGATACGATGCAGATCAGACGTCTAGCGATACGATGCAGATCAAACGTCTAGCGATACGACGCAACGATCAAACGTCTAGCGATACGATGCAGATCAAACGTCTAGCGATACGATGCAGATCAGACGTCTAGCGATACAACACAACGATCAGACGTCTAGCGATACGATGCAGATCAGACGTCTAGCGATACGATGCAGATCAGACGTCTAGCGATACGACGCAGATCAGATGATAAAACGTCTAGCGATACGACGCAGATCAGACGTCTAGCGATACGATGCAGATCAGACGTCTAGCGATACGACGCAGATCAGATGATAAAACGTCTAGCGATACGACGCAACGATCAAACGTCTAGCGATACGATGCAGATCAGACGTCTAGCGATACGATGCAGATCAGACGTCTAGCGATACGACAACGATCAAACGTCTAGCATTACGACGCAACGATCAAACGTCTAGCGATACGATGCAGATCAGACGTCTAGCGATACGACACAATCAAACGTCTAGCGATACGACGCAACGATCAGACGTCTAGCGATACGATGCAGATCAGACGTCTAGCGATACGACAACGATCAAACGTCTAGCATTACGACGCAACGATCAAACGTCTAGCGATACGATGCAGATCAGACGTCTAGCGATACGACACAATCAAACGTCTAGCGATACGACGCAACGATCAAACGTCTAGCGATACGATGCAGATCAGACGTCTAGCGATACGACAACGATCAAACGTCTAGCGATACGACGCAACGATCAAACGTCTAGCGATACGATGCAGATCAGACGTCTAGCGATACGACACAATCAAACGTCTAGCGATACGACGCAACGATCAGACGTCTAGCAATACGATGCAGATCAGATGATAAAACGTCTAGCGATACGATGCAGATCAGACGTCTAGCGATACGATGCAGATCAGACGTCTAGCGATACGACACAATCAAACGTCTAGCGATACGACGCAACGATCAAACGTCTAGCGATACGATGCAGATCAGACGTCTAGCGATACGACAACGATCAAACGTCTAGCATTACGACGCAACGATCAAACGTCTAGCGATACGATGCAGATCAGACGTCTAGCGATACGACACAATCAAACGTCTAGCGATACGACGCAACGATCAGACGTCTAGCAATACGATGCAGATCAGACGTCTAGCGATACGATGCAGATCAGACGTCTAGCGATACGATGCAGATCAGACGTCTAGCGATACGACACAATCAAACGTCTAGCGATACGACGCAGATCAGACGTCTAGCGATACGATGCAGATCAGACGTCTAGCGATACGATGCAGATCAGACGTCTAGCGATACGATGCAGATAAAACGTCTAGCGATACGATGCAGATCAGACGTCTAGCGATACGATGCAGATAAAACGTCTAGCGATACGACGCAGATCAGACGTCTAGCGATACGATGCAGATCAGACGTCTAGCCATACGACGCAGATCAGACCTTTATTTTGACACTTTCCACATTCTCACGTCACGTCCGTCTACGCATTTCCGCCAGAGCGCACATTTTCGTTTACTTATTTCGTTTTGAATCATTTAAACGAACTTAATAAGCCTGTGATATCTTCTTCGGGGCGTAAAAGGAAAATAAAAGGTGAAACTGTTTCACGTAGCCTTGCTAAAGCAGCTCGCTAGTGTTGAGGGAAAAGCTCCCTGTACTGAGTCTAATCACAACCGCAGTTAGTCATGCGTCTCTGTCAGCAGAGGAGATTAGCGTTACAAAGATTAACCGAGTGTTTTATTACGCATCATAGCAATTACATGGTTTTGTTTAACTCTGAAACATGAAATGTGGAGTTATCTGCTTTTTCCAAAAAAAACAAAAATAAATAAAAACTTAAGAAAAACATACTTTCAATGAACTTTAATTCTGTAAGTTACCTGTATTTTTTTTAAAAGTTATTATTAATCAAAACACCCCAGCTGCAGTTTGACTGATCCTGCAAATGAACTCTTCTGCTGTGAATGCCCCAAATGGGAGAGGGAGTGCAGTTTTCAAAGAGCTTAGTTAAACGCTTATGTTATATATTGGTTGCATTTGTGAGTTAATAAAAATGTAACTGGTTGTGTAAACTTGGCACATAATAGCTAAATATTGATAAATCAACCGATATAGCCCTGAATCGAATCGCAGAATGTGTGTAGGCATCCGCAAGCGTGGTCTCGCTGGCGAGAGAACGGACATCATGCCGTATGGTGATGACCTGACGTACACCCCTGTGTGATGCGGTACCTTTATCTTGGTCTCGTCGGGGCCTTTCGTCGACTCCTGCACTTTATTGCCCTGCTTCTCCCGCTGCCGGTACGTCTTCATCACGCCACACAGGAACGCACTCTTGTTCTGCAGGCAGTGTGAGGGAAGGGAAGGTTAAAGGGATAGTCCACCCAAACATTTACATTAGCCCATGATTTACTCACCCTCAAGTCATCCTAGGTGTATCTGACATTCTTCTTTATTCTTCTTCATTCTTCGAGTTATATTAAAAAATGTCCTGGCTCTTCCAAGCTTTATAATGGGAGTCAATGGGCATATTTTTTTGGAAGTCCATCAAAGTGCATCTATATATGGCTATATACACTTTTATGATGGACAGATGCACTTAGATGGACTTGTTTTATGGACTTACAAAAAAATATATACACATTGACTCCCATTATAAAGCTTGGAAGAGCCGGGAGATTTTTTAATATAACTCTGATTGTATTTGTCGAAAGAAGAATGTCATATTCACCTAGGATTACATTTTTGGATGAACTATCCCTTTAAGCAGCTGAAACAGGTGTGTGAGAGCAGAGACTGAGTGTTTGTTTACCTGCACAGGTGTGTGTGTGTGAGAGTGTGTGTGTGTGTGTGTGTGTGTGTGTGTGTGTGTGAGAGAGAGCAGAGATCGAGTGTTAGTTCACCTGCACGTGTGAGAGGTCCGACTCCTTGAACTGCTGCAGGACCGACAGCGCTCCCTCCTCATTAAACTCCCTCAGGGCATCCAGTGCTCGCTCGTCCAGATCTGCGTACGCCACCAGCCCTGCACACGCGCACACACACACACACACATCAGACGCGCTCGAACCCATCACACACACGCCACCAGACCTGAGCGCACATACACACACACACCATCAGACACGCTCGAACCCATCACACACAGGCCACCAGACCTGAGCACACACACACACACACACACACACATCAGACTCGCTCGAACCCATCACACACAGGCCACCAGACCTGAGCACACACACACACACACACACACACATCAGACTCGCTCGAACCCATCACACACAGGCCACCAGACCTGAGCACACACACACACACACACACACACATCAGACACGCTCGAACCCATCACACACAGGCCACCAGACCTGAGCACACACACACACACACACACACACATCAGACTCGCTCGAACCCATCACACACACGCCACCAGACCTGAGCGCGCACACACACACACCGCATCAGACGCGCTCGAAACTATCACACACGCGCCACCAGACCTGAGCACACACACACACCATCAGACAAGCTCGAACCCATCACACACTCCACCAGACCTGAGCACACACACACACACACACACACACACACACGCTCAAACCCATCACACACACCACCAGACCTGAGCACACACACACCATCAGACACGCTCGAACCCATCACACACTCCACCAGACCTGAGCACGCACACACACACACACTAGGGATGTCCCGATCCGATCACATGATCGGAAATCGGGCCCGATCACGTGTTTTCAGACTCGATCGGAATCGGACGTTACCTCCCGATCAGGACTCGGATATATATATTCTCATTATTTTTTAACACATCAATATTTATGCGGTGGCACAGAGTTACGCCGGTTTCACACTGCACGCGTTAGTAAGGAACATCCTGGATCTGTTTTTTCGCTCTTCTTTATTCTTTTTTTATGTATTAAGTATCGGATCGGGACTCGGTATCGGCAGATACTCAAAATCAAATGACTCGGACTCGGACTCGAGGGCAAAAAAACCTGATCGGGACATCCCTAACACACACACCATCAGACAAGCTCGAACCCATCACACACACACGCCATCAGACCTGAGCACACACACACCATCAGACGCGCTCAAACCCATCACACACACGCCACCAGACCTGCACACACACACACACCATCAGACAAGCTCGAACCCATCACACACACGCCACCAGACCTGCACACACACACACACCATCAGACAAGCTCGAACCCATCACACACACGCCACCAGACCTGTGCACACACACACACCATCAGACAAGCTCGAACCCATCACACACACGCCGACAGACCTGAACACACACACACACACACCATCAGACACGCTCGAACCCATCACACACACACCACCAGACCTGATCACACACACACACACACACACACACACCATCAGACAAGCTCGAACCCATCACACACACGCCGCCAGACCTGATCACACACACACCATCAGACACGCTCGAACCCATCACACACACGCCGACAGACCTGATCACACACACACCATCAGACACGCTCGAACCCATCACACACACACCACCAGACCTGATCACACACACACACACACACACACACACCATCAGACAAGCTCGAACCCATCACACACACGCCGCCAGACCTGCACACACACACACACCATCAGACACGCTCGAACCCATCACACACACACCACCAGACCTGATCACACACACACACACACACACACACACCATCAGACAAGCTCGAACCCATCACACACACGCCGCCAGACCTGCACACACACACACACCATCAGACAAGCTCGAACCCATCACACACACGCCGCCAGACCTGCACACACACACACACCATCAGACAAGCTCGAACCCATCACACACACACCACCAGACCTGATCACACACACACACACACACACACACCATCAGACAAGCTCGAACCCATCACACACACGCCGCCAGACCTGCACACACACACACACCATCAGACAAGCTCGAACCCATCACACACACGCCGACAGACCTGATCACACACACACACACACACCATCAGACAAGCTCGAACCCATCACACACACGCCACCAGACCTGCACACACACACACACCATCAGACAAGCTCGAACCCATCACACACACGCCGACAGACCTGATCACACACACACACACACCATCAGACAAGCTCGAACCCATCACACACACGCCGACAGACCTGATCACACACACACACACACCATCAGACAAGCTCGAACCCATCACACACACGCCGACAGACCTGATCACACACACACACACACCATCAGACAAGCTCGAACCCATCACACACACGCCGACAGACCTGATCACACACACACACACACACACACACACCATCAGACAAGCTCGAACCCATCACACACACGCCGACAGACCTGATCACACACACCATCAGACACGCTCGAACCCATCACACACACGCCGACAGACCTGATCACACACACACACACACACACACACACACACACACACACACACCATCAGACAAGCTCGAACCCATCACACACACACCACCAGACCTGATCACACACACACACACACACACACACACCATCAGACAAGCTCGAACCCATCACACACACGCCGCCAGACCTGCACACACACACACACCATCAGACAAGCTCGAACCCATCACACACACGCCGACAGACCTGATCACACACACACACACACCATCAGACAAGCTCGAACCCATCACACACACGCCACCAGACCTGCACACACACACACACCATCAGACAAGCTCGAACCCATCACACACACGCCGACAGACCTGATCACACACACACACCATCAGACAAGCTCGAACCCATCACACACACGCCGACAGACCTGATCACACACACACACACACACACACACCATCAGACAAGCTCGAACCCATCACACACACGCCGACAGACCTGATCACACACACCATCAGACACGCTCGAACCCATCACACACACGCCGACAGACCTGATCACACACACACACACACACACACACACACACACACACCATCAGACAAGCTCGAACCCATCACACACACGCCGACAGACCTGATCACACACACACACACACACACACACACACACCATCAGACAAGCTCGAACCCATCACACACACGCCGCCAGACCTGCACACACACACACACCATCAGACAAGCTCGAACCCATCACACACACGCCGACAGACCTGATCACACACACACACACACCATCAGACAAGCTCGAACCCATCACACACACGCCACCAGACCTGCACACACACACACACCATCAGACAAGCTCGAACCCATCACACACACGCCGACAGACCTGATCACACACACACACACACCATCAGACAAGCTCGAACCCATCACACACACGCCGACAGACCTGATCACACACACACACACACCATCAGACAAGCTCGAACCCATCACACACACGCCGACAGACCTGATCACACACACACACACACCATCAGACAAGCTCGAACCCATCACACACACGCCGACAGACCTGATCACACACACACACACACACACACACACACACCATCAGACAAGCTCGAACCCATCACACACACGCCGACAGACCTGATCACACACACCATCAGACACGCTCGAACCCATCACACACACGCCGACAGACCTGATCACACACACACACACACACACACACACACACACACCATCAGACAAGCTCGAACCCATCACACACACGCCGCCAGACCTGCACACACACACACACCATCAGACAAGCTCGAACCCATCACACACACGCCGACAGACCTGATCACACACACACACACACCATCAGACAAGCTCGAACCCATCACACACACGCCACCAGACCTGCACACACACACACACCATCAGACAAGCTCGAACCCATCACACACACGCCGACAGACCTGATCACACACACACACACACCATCAGACAAGCTCGAACCCATCACACACACGCCGACAGACCTGATCACACACACACACACACCATCAGACAAGCTCGAACCCATCACACACACGCCGACAGACCTGATCACACACACACACACACCATCAGACAAGCTCGAACCCATCACACACACGCCGACAGACCTGATCACACACACACACACACACACACACACACCATCAGACAAGCTCGAACCCATCACACACACGCCGACAGACCTGAGCACACACACCATCAGACACGCTCGAACCCATCACACACACACACCCCATCAGACACGCTCGAACCCATCACACACGCCACCAGACCTGAGCACACACACACACACACACACACACACACACCAGACACGCTCGAACCCATCACACACACGCCACCAGACCTGAGCACACACACACACACACCATCAGACACGCTCGAACCCATCACACACACGCCACCAGACCTGCACACACACACACCATCAGACACGCTCGAACCCATCACACACACGCCACCAGACCTGCACACACACACACACACACACACACACACACCATCAGACACGCTCGAACCCATCACACACACGCCACCAGACCTGCACACACACACACCATCAGACACGCTCGAACCCATCACACACACGCCACCAGACCTGAGCACACACACACACACACACACACACACACACACACCATCAGACACGCTCGAACCCATCACACACACCACCAGACCTGAGCACACACACACACACACACCATCAGACACGCTCGAACCCATCACACACACACCACCAGACCTGCACACACACACACCATCAGACACGCTCAAACCCATCACACACTCCACCAGACCTGAGCACACACACACACACACACACACGCTCGAACCCATCACACACACCACCAGACCTGAGCACACACACACCATCAGACACGCTCGAACCCATCACACACTCCACCAGACCTGAGCACACACACACCATCAGACAAGCTCGAACCCATCACACACACGCCACCAGACCTGAGCACGCACACACACACACACACACACACACACACACACCATCAGACACGCTCGAACCCATCACACACACGCCACCAGACCTGAGCACACACACACCATCAGACAAGCTTGAACCCATCACACACACGCCGACAGACCTGTGCACACACACACACACACCATCAGACACGCTCGAACCCATCACACACACGCCACCAGACCTGAGCACACACACACACACCATCAGACAAGCTTGAACCCATCACACACACGCCGACAGACCTGTGCACACACACACACACACCATCAGACACGCTCGAACCCATCACACACACGCCACCAGACCTGAGCACACACACACACACACACACCATCAGACACGCTCGAACCCATCACACACACGCCACCAGACCTGCACACACACACCATCAGACACGCTCGAACCCATCACACACACGCCACCAGACCTGAGCACACACACACACACACACACACCATCAGACACGCTCGAACCCATCACACACACCACCAGACCTGAGCACACACACACACACACACACCATCAGACACGCTCGAACCCATCACACACACACCACCAGACCTGCACACACACACCATCAGACACGCTCGAACCCATCACACACACCACCAGACCTGCACACACACACCATCAGACACGCTCGAACCCATCACACACACCACCAGACCTGCACACACACACACCACCAGACCTGCACACACACACACCATCAGACACGCTCGAACCCATCACACACACACCACCAGACCTGCACACACACACCATCAGACACGCTCGAACCCATCACACACACCACCAGACCTGAGCACACACACACACACACACACACCATCAGACACGCTCAAACCCATCACACACACCACCAGACCTGAGCACGCACACACACACACACTAGGGATGTCCCGATCCGATCACGTGTTTTCAGACTCGATCGGAATCGGACGTTACCTCCCGATCAGGACTCGGATATATATATTCTCATTATTTTTTAACACATCAATATTTATGCGGTGGCACAGAGTTACGCCGGTTTCACACTGCACGCGTTAGTAAGGAACATCCTGGATCTGTTTTTTCGCTCTTCTTTATTCTTTTTTTATGTATTAAGTATCGGATCGGGACTCGGTATCGGCAGATACTCAAAATCAAATGACTCGGACTCGGACTCGAGGGCAAAAAAACCTGATCGGGACATCCCTAACACACACACCATCAGACACGCTCGAACCCATCACACACACGCCATCAGACCTGAGCACACACACACACACGCCATCAGACCTGATCACACACACACACACACCATCAGACAAGCTCGAACCCATCACACACACACGCCATCAGACCTGAGCACACACACACCATCAGACGCGCTCAAACCCATCACACACACGCCACCAGACCTGCACACACACACACACCATCAGACAAGCTCGAACCCATCACACACACGCCACCAGACCTGCACACACACACACACCATCAGACAAGCTCGAACCCATCACACACACGCCGACAGACCTGATCACACACACACACACACCATCAGACAAGCTCGAACCCATCACACACACGCCGACAGACCTGATCACACACACACACACACCATCAGACAAGCTCGAACCCATCACACACACGCCGACAGACCTGATCACACACACCATCAGACACGCTCGAACCCATCACACACACGCCGACAGACCTGATCACACACACACACACACACACACACACACACACACACACCATCAGACAAGCTCGAACCCATCACACACACGCCGACAGACCTGATCACACACACACACACACCATCAGACAAGCTCGAACCCATCACACACACGCCGACAGACCTGATCACACACACACACACACACACACACACACACCATCAGACAAGCTCGAACCCATCACACACACGCCGACAGACCTGAGCACACACACCATCAGACACGCTCGAACCCATCACACACACACACCCCATCAGACACGCTCGAACCCATCACACACGCCACCAGACCTGAGCACACACACACACACACACACACACACACACCAGACACGCTCGAACCCATCACACACACGCCACCAGACCTGAGCACGCACACACACACACACTAGGGATGTCCCGATCCGATCACATGATCGGAAATCGGGCCCGATCACGTGTTTTCAGACTCGATCGGAATCGGACGTTACCTCCCGATCAGGACTCGGATATATATATTCTCATTATTTTTTAACACATCAATATTTATGCGGTGGCACAGAGTTACGCCGGTTTCACACTGCACGCGTTAGTAAGCAGCGCAGGAGCAGTGCGTATGGTGAGCAGGAGCAGGACACGTGCGTTTTGCTTTCACACTGGCAGCGTTTGTCACGCGCGGCTGAACCGCGGGTTGTGTAGGCTACAGACAGAGTAGGCTACTCTATAATGGATAAGTTGGCATTGCTTTTTTTCGTTTTCAAATACATTTAAGAGAAAAGACTTGTCAAGAAGCTTATTTTATTAATAATTTCATTTATATAACTTTTGTTTCATCTTTGATTTTATTGTTATGGCAACAAGTTTGTTTTTGGACATTTGTTTTCTTTTTAAATTGCTGTTGGTCATTTGATTGACTGTTTAAAACACAATAGATATCATCAATGCACTTTTTGGATAAAACTGCGGTGTATTTTGGCCATGATCAATGTATTGTCACTTTAATTCAGCAAAAGCGGCGCAGCAAAAATAGACTCGGCGCCGAAACGATCGCGGCACTCCTGCTCTGCTCTGCTATACGCACTGCCGCGCCGCCTCTGCGCGCGGTGTGAATGCTCTAAAGCCTGGTTTAATCTGGTAACATGGGCGGCGAAAAAAATACGCGCTGCACGCTCTGCTAACAGTGCAGTGTGAAACCGGTGTAAGAGTTAGGAGTGCAGTTCCTAAAAGCACATTACTGGCTTTGCAAACACTGTAGCACTTTTATTTTTTATTTGTTTACATGCCTGCCGGGTATTTTAAGTTGAGGTGCTATTTGTTTATATATTAGACTTTTTTTATATTTACTGTTGCACTAAGTCCAAAAGTGAAGAATTTATGTATTTGATTGTTCAAGCTACCTCACAGAAGTGCTCTGTTTGTTAACAGAGTTGTTGAATGTTAAAATAAGGTGAATTAAATAAAAAATAAGGAACATCCTGGATCTGTTTTTTCGCTCTTCTTTATTCTTTTTTTATGTATTAAGTATCGGATCGGGACTCGGTATCGGCAGATACTCAAAATCAAATGACTCGGACTCGGACTCGAGGGCAAAAAAACCTGATCGGGACATCCCTAACACACACACCATCAGACACGCTCGAACCCATCACACACACGCCGACAGACCTGATCACACACACCATCAGACACGCTCGAACCCATCACACACACGCCGACAGACCTGAGCACACACACACACACCATCAGACAAGCTCGAACCCATCACACACACGCCACCAGACCTGTGCACACACACACACCATCAGACAAGCTCGAACCCATCACACACACGCCGACAGACCTGAACACACACACACACACACCATCAGACACGCTCGAACCCATCACACACACACCACCAGACCTGCACACACACACACCATCAGACAAGCTCGAACCCATCACACACACGCCGACAGACCTGATCACACACACACACACACACACACACACCATCAGACACGCTCGAACCCATCACACACACCACCACCAGACCTGCACACACACACACACACACCATCAGACAAGCTCGAACCCATCACACACACGCCGACAGACCTGCACACACACACACCATCAGACAAGCTCGAACCCATCACACACACACACCACCAGACCTGCACACACACACACACACACCATCAGACAAGCTCGAACCCATCACACACACACCACCAGACCTGATCACACACACACACACCATCAGACACGCTCGAACCCATCACACACACGCCGACAGACCTGATCACACACACACACACACCATCAGACAAGCTCGAACCCATCACACACACGCTGACAGACTTGATCACACACACACACACACACACACACACACCATCAGACAAGCTCGAACCCATCACACACACGCCGACAGACCTGATCACACACACACACACACCATCAGACAAGCTCGAACCCATCACACACACGCTGACAGACTTGATCA
>CM040802.1:38803650-38831150 GCA_022829025.1 Squalius cephalus | reverse complement strand
TGGTTTACTTCAGAAGGGCTGAACATTGATTGGTTGTGTTACATCAAAAAAATAAATAGACTGTTGTTTTTTCTAAAAGCGCACGCAATGAGCATGTCTCATCAATGTAATTTATAAAATGATTTGACAGGATCGATGTTATGAAGGATTTTTAAATCAGACCTGAGCCGCTGACTGTGAGTGAGTGCGCATGCGTCAGCTGTGATGACGCGCTCTGCTGTGGTCATTAGGGCTCGAGCCGTTGCGCGTGACTGTGACCTCGTGGCGCAACGGTAGCGCGTCTGACTCCAGATCAGAAGGTTGCGTGTTCAAATCACGTCGGGGTCATAATATTATGCTACTCATAAACATAAACAAAGTCCCAGATTCAAGATGGAAAACTACTGATGTGTGTTTCTCTCCTCATAATATAACCATGATGATCCAGTCATATCATTCACAATATTGAATACCTCAGATCTTCAGATTGGAAGTGTGCATAAATCCTAGTTTCACACCAACAGCACATGAGAACACCGAGAACATGAGGAGATCATCTGACGACTCTAACACAGAAGGGTCAAACTGTGCTGAGGTCTTTCAGCTGTCATTAGCTCCGGATAAAATAAGTCAAGTCAAGTCAAGTCATCTTCATTTATATAGCGCTTTTAACAATGTAGATTGTCTCAAAGCAGCTTTACAGAGATAAGCGTATAATTTAAGGCAACAGAGATTGTTTCGGCTGTACAGCAGAGTTAAGTTATTTCCATCTAAAGTTAGTTTTAATTGATTTGCTTCCGTCGCAATGATCATTTGTTATTAAATTAGGGGCCGCTAAGACGACACCATTCTCTCTACACAGACTTTAAATGCGAACCTGTGAGAAACACTGATGGCGTTCACATGCGCATTTAGAATGGGTTCTATAGTTATGTGCGTTTGAATATACGCAGGTTTGGAATTCCCTACAAGCCAAGCCTAAACAGAATACTTGTCTTTCCTTATAAATTTTGATAAGGAATTTTATTTTATTTGTTGCTTTGGGGTAGGACCGCGAGACGAATTTTCCCGACAACGCCTTATCTGTAGAGTGGCAATAAGGCATCTGAACATCACTCGCTTGATCAGTAAAGAACGGTCCTTAAATCAACATTAGGAATATTTTTTAGTTACGAAAAAATTATAATCACATTCTACACTCAAGAGTATTTCACCAAAAGATTAGATTCCACATGTTGTCCCTCTCCAGCTGTTAGTTCACACGACTCGTGTTCGAGCCTCAGATTAACTCAGGGTTATGTTTCACAGCATATAACTTCAGATATCTGCATGTTTCAGCACAGGTGTATTGATAAAGCACATGTTTATTGATATTGATAGAGCACGTTTATTGATAAAGCACATGTTTATTGATATTGATAAAGCACATGTTTCTGCACAGGTGTATTGATAAAGCACATGTTTCTGCACAGGTGTATTGAAGCACAAGCTCATGCAGACGGAGAGATCAGGCACAGGAGTGATGATGGCGATGGACGAGTCGTCGTCTCTCAGTCGTCGTGTTTGAGTCGTCGGATCTTGCCCTTGTGCCGGTCGATCTCTCTCTGCAGACGCTCGATCTCCTTCTTATGGTGGTCGATCTCTTCTTCGTGGTGTTTCTTCAGCGCCGCCAGCTGCTCCTTCTCCTTCTGCCTGTCACACACACCATCATTACTCATGTGCAGAACACACACACCATCATTACTCATGAGCAGAACACACACACCATCATTACTCATGAGCAGAACACACACACCATCATTACTCATGAGCAGAACACACACACCATCATTACTCATGAGCAGAACACACACACACCATCATTACTCATGAGCAGAACACACACACCATCATTACTCATGAGCAGAACACACACACACCATCATTACTCATGAGCAGAACACACGACGGAAGCGATGAGACTGAGACTCACTTGAAGTATCGCTCCTCGTCGGCCGCCTGTTTCTTCCCGAGTGCTCCTCCTGCTTCCCGAACCGATCCGCCCGCTCCTCCTCCTTTACCGGCTCCCGAACCCAGATCACCCAGCTGGAGGAGGGGGGAGGGGAGGAGGGGGGGAGGAGGGGGGGAGGGGGGGAGGGGGGGGAGAGGAGGGAGGGGAGGAGGGGGGAGAGTGAGTGAGTGAGTCAATTAATCGATTATTCCTTCGATTAATCGGGTGTAATTTGTCCTCAAACAATGTGCAATTAAAAGTCAATTAAAACAAATATAGCAAACTGTGTCTATGTAGGCAAAAAAAGCGGCTGAAATTTAAGCTGATTGGAAAATGTAAAGTTAAGTCATTAATTAAAGATTATAGTAAAGAAAAACAAAAGCAGAACTCACATTCGCTCATCCGAACACATTATACTCCTTTATAAGAGCTCCTTTACTCTTACTTCAGCTCCATGTAGAATTTTAACTTTAAGTTTAATGTTTATCAAGAGTTAATGCTCTCGATGCGCATGCGCCGTCAGCGTCAACAGTGGAAACAGTCACGTGACATTCTAGCGTTTGTAGATAAAGATATAACTTTAATTGTAGAATACCGGTTAAATATGGAAGCTTGTTTCCTCCACAGAATAAAAATAAATTAGGTAAATGTGACTTCTCACAATATTTCTCCCTCATTAACATAATGGCAGTATATTTAAGTGACGAATATGTTTATATGCGATTAATCGATGCTCAAATGCGTTGAGTTGCTGCAGCCCTACAATATTTCACCTCAGAGAAAAGAACATGGTCTTTAATTCATGACCAATGCGGTTTATTTCAGGGAAACCAGAATGTGAATAACGACAGATATATTACATCACTCAAATCAACCGGATTTTCAATTCATTCTCGACATTCTCCCTCAGGAAAGAGTTCTTCAGTACCTGATCTGAGCCTCTCCTCAGCGCGGAGGTGAAGTACCCTCTGACACCGGCCCTCAGCAGCAGAGCCATGACTGAACCCCGATCGCGACAACACTACAGAGTCTCAGTTTAATGTCCTTGTGCGGGATCAGATCAGAACACGGAAACAACTGACCAGAGAATAAACTGGACGTCTTCAAAACACAGCGTCATCAGCGCCACCTGGCGGCCGGAGACCACCGCACTGCGCATGCGCAGACTCAGCCCGCTGAAACCGTGCTTTGTTTGGAGCAGAATCAATGTATTCTTCATATTTTAAAGTTAGCACACTAAATTCCAAAATAGGGTTTTCTTACACGCGTAAATGTTTCGTTTTCAAGAAGATTTTGTCTGTAACTCTGATGGAATAAAAAGCTAGCAGTTTTTGAATACACTAGTGTAAATCTGAATTATCAGGGGTCACGTGAGCATTTACATCGATCACTAAGCGCATATGCGTTATCACCAATTATGTTATGGAGGTTATGTTTAACAAACTTATATGCTCATATTAGCCAATAACTTCCTGCATGAAAAGATCGTTTCTGTACATGGGCACAAATGTCGCCAATACAGTGTGTCTCGTTTTAAATTAAATATTTGAAAGTTATAACAATGAAAGTTTAATTCAATGACTGAACCGATTTGGAAAGGTTCGTATGGATGTGTCTTTTTAATTTTTTTTGTTCATCTGTGATTTTTCCTCTTTCTAAAAACATTACTGAGATGATTATCTACAACAATTCAATGTGAAAATCAATCAAATACAAAGAATAATAGATTAAAGCATTATACACTGTTCTATTCTATTCTATTATTGCACTGTCTCTGTTCAGAACATTCTGTGGCAGCATTACTCACTCATCGCGCACACAATATGAATTGTGTTGTCAAGGCGACGAGTTCCGGAAGCAGTTGACCTCGCGTCATCATCATCATCATCAGCAGCAGCGGGAAAGACTAGTGACATCACTGAACAAAAGAGTACAGCTCAAACTCTGATTCATTCATAAAAAATAAAATAAAAACTCTGATTCATTCAACTCATGCATCAGATCAAGTTTTAGAAGGCACTGTCTGTTCAGAGAGGGAGAGAGCCTGGCTGTGCCACAGGTTACTCCACATACTGGTTTGGACCAGTTAAAATAGTAAGCCAGAGTTGCGAAGTGGATGTTTCTGGGTCCCCGTGCACTACAGAAGATGTGTGTGATGGCTCCCACTCAAACAGTTGATAACACACCCTCTGTGTGCTGTGACAGTGATGGATGCGGTCAGCAGGGGGCAGCGCTTCCTAACAGATCCAGTCCTGAGATGCACTAACCTCACCTCATGTTCAGCAGATGCAGTTCAACAACTCAGTTAACTAGTCTCTCCTGTATACTAGACTCTCCTCTAGGGGGCAGCGCTTCCTAACAGACTAGAATATTAGTATAGTGTGTTGATCATAGATTGGGTTCAGTTTCTTCTGAAGCCTCTCTACATTTCTGTTTTGTTGGGTTTGGGTCTTTTGCTGCAGAAATTCAATAAAAAAAGATCCATGCTTTATAGAATGTACGGTTAATGAAAAAACGAAGATTATTGCTGCAATAAAGACTTTATTTGCAAAAGGACGTTACTGCAAGATAACAACAACATGCAATATAGCTGCCATTTATTATGTGAAAATGCAAAATACGAACAGAAAAAGCAGCAGAAGAATAAAAAAAGAAAGAAGCCGGTCTTCTGCATTCGGCCACATGTATTGCCACATATATTTGCATAATTCAATCAGCTGTTTCTCAGTAACAACAGAATAAAACACAGGGGATATCTGTGTGTCTCAGCTCACAGTATCAGCAGCGGTTCACCTGGACTTCAGCCTGTGAGGATCAGATCATGTGTTATCTGTTCTTACAGTGTTAAAGCATTGGTAAATGTGGCAGTAAAAATCCATTGTTTTGGTCGTATTTGAGCTTGTGTGTAAAAGAAGTTCAAGCATTTTAAATGTGTGTTAATTGTATGCATTTTGTGTTAAAGCAATGTTAATAGTATAGCTTACACAGACGGATGTAGTGCTGACTGTGTTAAGAGTTTTGGAGAATCTGTCATAGCAATCGTAAAAAACTGTAGCTATAGACTCTCCTCTTAACTAGTCTCTGAGTCCGTCCAGGACGGGTGTTTATATCGTCCTAAGGCAAGATTTCTCCAAGAGCCACAGATGGAGAATCACAGAGATGAGTGAGACCATCACCACATGTTGTTCGGGAGGGTTTCAGGAGAAGTCCTCCTCGCTCGAGCATCGCCTCTGATCTCCAAACTCATCAGGCGTGATAGGAGGAAACCCAGACCTGTTATCTTCTGGAAAGAGGTTTTTAATAAATCGTGTTTTGGAGAGAAGCATTTATTTCATAATGTGATTTCCCCACCACTTTCAATTATTTTACTTCAATGAAAGATTAGATTTGTGCAAAAAAAAAAAAAAAAAAAGAAAGATCAAAAGGAAAAAACAATGCAGATTTATTTTTATGGCCATCTTTGATCATATTGACCAACGAGGTTTAAGACTTCTGTCTATTCCCCAGTAAAAGTTGCTCTCAGTAATAGGCTTTAAGAGAAAACTCTTACCTAAGAACTTCTTTCTGCTGCTATTGTGAATACAGCTCCTAATAACTTTAAATGAACGTTCTATTAACGTTACTGGAAGAACGTTTGCTCATTACGTTGACAGAACGTTCCCTGTTCGCTGAGATCAGATCATCTCACCTGGTGTGAATCACAGGAACTGTGTAATAGTGCAGCTGAACTTCTCATTATCTATTATCTTAGCTTATCAGGAGTGACCAACGACGTCAACTCGATCTCATAGACTAGTTAAGAGGAGAGACTAGTTAAGAGGAGAGACTAGTTAAGAGGAGAGAGGAGAGACTAGTTAAGAGGAGAGACTAGTTAAGAGGAGAGACTAGTTAAGAGGAGAGACTAGTTAAGAGGAGAGAGGAGAGACTAGTTAAGAGGAGAGACTAGTTAAGAGGAGAGACTGGTTAAGAGGAGAGACTAGTTAAGAGGAGAGAGGAGAGACTAGTTAAGAGGAGAGACTAGTTAAGAGGAGAGACTGGTTAAGAGGAGAGAGGAGAGACTAGTTAAGATGAGAGACTAGTTAAGAGGAGAGAGGAGAGACTAGTTAAAAGGAGAGACTAGTTAAGAGGAGAGACTAGTTAAGAGGAGAGAGGAGAGACTAGTTAAGAGGAGAGACTAGTTAAGAGGAGAGACTAGTTAAGAGGAGAGAGGAGAGACTAGTTAAGAGGAGAGACTAATATGCATCTTTGTGAATACGTTTTTTTTTTTTAACTCTTACCTAAGAACTTCTTTCTGCTGCTATTGTGAATACAGCTCCTGATAACTTTAAATGAATGTTCTATTAACGTTACTGGAAGAACGTTTGCTCATTACGTTGACAGAACGTTCCCTGTTCGCTGAGATCAGATCATCTCACCTGGTGTGAATCACAGGAACTGTGTAATAGTGCAGCTGAACTTCTCATTATCTATTATCTTAGCTTATCAGGAGTGACCAACGACGTCAACTCGATCTCATAGACTAGTTAAGAGGAGAGACTAGTTAAGAGGAGAGACTAGTTAAGAGGAGAGAGGAGAGACTAGTTAAGAGGAGAGACTAGTTAAGAGGAGAGACTGGTTAAGAGGAGAGACTAGTTAAGAGGAGAGAGGAGAGACTAGTTAAGAGGAGAGACTAGTTAAGAGGAGAGACTGGTTAAGAGGAGAGAGGAGAGACTAGTTAAGATGAGAGACTAGTTAAGAGGAGAGAGGAGAGACTAGTTAAGAGGAGAGACTAGTTAAGAGGAGAGACTAGTTAAGAGGAGAGAGGAGAGACTAGTTAAGAGGAGAGACTAGTTAAGAGGAGAGACTAGTTAAGAGGAGAGAGGAGAGACTAGTTAAGAGGAGAGACTAATATGCATCTTTGTGAATACGTTTTTTTTTTTAACTCTTACCTAAGAACTTCTTTCTGCTGCTATTGTGAATACAGCTCCTGATAACTTTAAATGAATGTTCTATTAACGTTACTGGAAGAACGTTTGCTCATTACGTTGACAGAACGTTCCCTGTTCGCTGAGATCAGATCATCTCACCTGGTGTGAATCACAGGAACTGTGTAATAGTGCAGCTGAACTTCTCATTATCTATTATCTTAGCTTATCAGGAGTGACCAACGACGTCAACTCGATCTCATAGACTAGTTAAGAGGAGAGACTAGTTAAGAGGAGAGACTAGTTAAGAGGAGAGACTAGTTAAGAGGAGAGACTGGTTAAGAGGAGAGAGACGAGACTAGTTAAGATGAGAGACTAGTTAAGAGGAGAGAGGAGAGACTAGTTAAGAGGAGAGACTAGTTAAGAGGAGAGACTAGTTAAGAGGAGAGACTAGTTAAGAGGAGAGAGGAGAGACTAGTTAAGAGGAGAGACTAATATGCATCTTTGTGAATACGTTTTTTTTTTTTAACTCTTACCTAAGAACTTCTTTCTGCTGCTATTGTGAATACAGCTCCTGATAACTTTAAATGAATGTTCTATTAACGTTACTGGAAGAACGTTTGCTCATTACGTTGACAGAACGTTCCCTGTTCGCTGAGATCAGATCATCTCACCTGGTGTGAATCACAGGAACTGTGTAATAGTGCAGCTGAACTTCGCATTATCTATTATCTTAGCTTATCAGGAGTGACCAACGACGTCAACTCGATCTCATAGACTAGTTAAGAGGAGAGACTAGTTAAGAGGAGAGACTAGTTAAGAGGAGAGAGGAGAGACTAGTTAAGAGGAGAGACTAGTTAAGAGGAGAGACTAGTTAAGAGGAGAGAGGAGAGACTAGTTAAGAGGAGAGACTAGTTAAGAGGAGAGAGGAGAGACTAGTTAAGAGGAGAGACTAGTTAAGAGGAGAGACTGGTTAAGAGGAGAGACTAGTTAAGAGGAGAGAGGAGAGACTAGTTAAGAGGAGAGACTAGTTAAGAGGAGAGACTAATATGCATCTTTGTGAATACGTTTTTTTCTTTTTTTTTAACTCTTACCTAAGAACTTATTTTCCTGCTGCTATTTAGGAGACCTCTTTTTCTGATCTGCTGGAAACCTTCATCATAATAGATGAGCGAGATCAGATCATCTCACCTGGTGTGAATCACAGGAACTGTGTAATAGTGCAGCTGAACTTGCAGAGCATCCGGTGTCTTTATATGGACTTCCGCTGGTTCGCTGTCCTCTTTTCTCGTCGGTACCACTGCTGTTGTTGCCGATGGAAACGGTTTCCTGGCAACCAGCATCTGCTGAGCGATGACATGCAGAGGTCGTTCTCCCAGTCCAACATCAGCCACACACACACTAAACACATTAAACACAGGTTTGGTTTGCTGATGGAGTGGGTATGACGGATGAACCCTTTGAGCGGCTGCAATCATATCTGAACTCGACGAACCGTCTAACATACTGTAACTATCAGAACTCAAAACTTTCTTTCTTGAAATGAAATACAGTCTCCTTCTGTAGAAGTGAGAGATTATGAATGATGACTGGATTGAACTGAGAGACACACACTCACACACAGCAGAACATCTCAGTCACTCCATCACTGTCATCAAACGCTCTCCTTTGCTCCTCAGATCACAAAATATGTGGAAAAACATTTTTTCTTGGTAACGTGAATGTTAAACAACTGGGAATAAAGTTCCCAGTTAGAGAGATCTTTCATAAAGATATGAAAAAAAAATCATAAAAGTTATGAAAGAGAAACCAAAGTAAAACGTCGAGGCAGTGACGATCCTGACCTCTCTCTCTCTCACACACACACACACACACACACACACACAACTCACTCACTCACTCACTCACTCACTCACTCACACACACACACACACACACACACACACACACACACACACACCCACACACACCCACACCCACACACACACACACACACACACACACACACACACACAGGATTTCCAGTCAGGATTTAGACCGTACCATAGTACTGAGACAGCTCTCATTAGAGTCACAAATGATTTGCTCTTATTAAAACTATGTTGGCATTAGTGGAATTGCTTTAGCATGGTTTAAATCATACTTATCTGACCGTTATCAGTTTGTAGCAGTAAATGAAGAGATGTCTCAACGATCACAAGTTCAGTATGGCGTACCACAAGGCTCAGTACTAGGACCGCTGCTGTTCACCCTGTACATGCTACACACACACACACACACACACACACACACACACACACACACACACACACACAGACACACACACACACACACACACAGACACACACACACTCTCTGTACATGCTACCCTTGGGAGATATCATTAGGAAGCATGGCATTAGTTTTCACTGTTATGCTGATGATACTCAGCTCTATATTTCTTCATGCCCAGACGAAACTTATCAATTCACAAAATTAATGGAATGGACAGCTGATATAAAAAAAACTGGATGACTAGTAATTTCCTACTACTAAATTCTGAAAAACAAAGATTCTAATTACTGGACCAAAAACCTACGCACGTAATAATCTAGAATACTGTCTAACACTAATCGTAATCAGGCTCTCAAAAATTAGATAAAAATTTGGATTTAGATTTTTCGACCAATATATCGGTTATCTGCTCTCAAATATAAAGAATTATCGGTTATCGGTATCAGACTAAATTTTCATATCGGTGCATCCCTACTTAATATTCAACAATATTATTGATTTGACTGTACAGACGCTGCTGTATGAGAACTAAACTTTTTAGATGTTCTTAGATGTTGCCATGCGGTTGCTAAGGTATTCTGAGTAGTTGCTATGCTGTTGCTAGGGCATTACGGATGGTTTCTAGTGTGTTTCTCCCTGTCCAGAGTGAAAGGAGCCCTCGGGTCTCCGGGATCCACTGGTCTGTAGAAACGTCTCGGATCCATCATTGTCCACTGTTTTCTGCTGCAGGAGGTGAAGTGAGTCAGTGAGTAAAGCAGGGCTTCAGGACTGACTCATTAAACACACCTGAGAGTGAGTCTGCCCCAGCCTCTTTAGGGGTCGTTTCTCCGCTGAGTGATGTGGAAGAACGGATTGAGTCGAATCCCAGTGGTCTCCGTCGAGAGCTGTTCCCCGCGGAGAAGAATTGCTCTCTGAATCTGCTGGCATTTGGCCGTGACGCAGAAACACAGCTGTAATCCACTTTCACATTCACATCAGCCAGATCACATGACTCACAATATTCAACAGCGCAATTACTTTCTCTGGGCTTGAATGAAACAAGACAAAAACCCACACAAAGCTTCGAGTGGCACATTCATACCGTCATGAGGAATTAAATAACACCCCAGCACACAATTACTGAGAGTGTTTCTGCACTCACATCCAGCCCTCTCTGACACAGTGCATTATGGGTCGCCTTCTGAATGCCACTGACTAACTGCATGACACACATGAGGTTTGACTCCAACAAAAGGACGGAAATGAATGTTGAGGGGAAGCCAGCGCTGATCATCAACCCTTGCACTAGTTCACAATGCAAAAAAAAATTATTTTCTCTCTCAGGATTTTCATCTTGTCAGTACAAATATCTAAACTTTCTTTAAAATGTACCAATAGAGTTTATGGTTAAAACAAGAAATATCTGCCATGAACTAGTTTTCCCTTTGAGTTTAGAATATTGTTCTGACCCCATTGGCAGATATTTGTTCATGATTTAAGCACAAACTCACTTCATTTTAGACTTAATATGTTCAGTCATTTTGCTTCTCAAGTAAATGTATCTTGATTTAAGAATGTTTTTTTGCAGTGGCTGAAGGAGAATTCTGTCATCCTTTACTCGCTCTCATGTGCCATGACTTTATTTCTTCCTTTTCTATCGTGAGAAAATGAAAGAAACCTCTGACCATCATTCTTATGTTCCATACAGTTTTAAGGGTGAGCAAACGATCACAGAACTTCGTGGTTTGTTCCTTTAACCTTCGCCAGTATTGTTTGTTTTTATAATTAACTGTGATTGATGTAATGAGTTTGTTGGGATATCCAGTGTTTTTGCTCTCTTACTTTTATAGATTCCTGTAAACAAAGGAAATCTTTCCTGAGAGAAGGAGCCTGATGCTAATGAGCAAAATGCAGATGGTCATTAGTTTTTATCTTGTGTAATCTTTTGCTCATATTTAGACCAAAATGGAAATAGGCCCATAGTGGAAAATAAGTACATTTACATTTACATTTAGTCATTTAGCAGACGCTTTTGTCCGAAGCGACTTACAAATTAGGACTAAATTAAGCGAGTCATCATGAAGAGGCTAAAAACAACGCAAGAAGTGCTCAAAATACGAAGTTCAGGCATTGTTCAGAGTAGCATAAGGAAGGATTAAAGGAAAAGGTTTTATGAGGTTAAGTGCTCATGGAAGAGATGGGTTTTCAGCTGTCTTTTGGATGTTGTCAAACTAAAGTACAAACTATATTAACATTGATGACCCTAATTTAGACATTAAGCAAAGAACAAGACATCTTACTTCGGCAGCATTTTTCAGAAACCACTATCATTACAACTGCTGTCTGTGATGTGTGTCAGTTTCATGTACAGGTTGACTGGTGGTTTGATGCTTTCAGAACATTGATATGATTGCGTGACATGTCAACTTCTGACTCAACCGTTCACGTGAGTCTGGGGCCGGACTGAGCAATGGCGGACGTCAGGGAGTCTGCAGGAAACCTGTCTGAAAACACTCATTATTTGTGGTGCTGCTAGTGCTGCAGAAATTTTCAGTCAAGAAAGTGAAGAACAGGCAGTCAGTAATTTTAAGTTCTTTTATTTTATTAGAAACTAGACACTTTTACCTTATTGTTCTTAAAACTGTACAATCACAAGAGGAGGTAAAACACACAGAGAGACTCTGTTGCTGGAGATTCAGACAGACATCGGGAACCTCACGCTAACCGGAGACGTGAGGAACATCAGCACACACACAGAGACACACACAGGTCTAAAAAACAAGACGACCGAGGGTTTAGTGTCTCAGCAATATGGAGAAATCAGTACAAAACTCTAGGGCATTTTCCTGAAGCACAGTCAGGTATATCTCTAAGCTATTACTCTGTGTAGATATCATATTTCTCTTTCCTGAAAGTTCTTTTAGCAGCAAGACACAGCGTCTTGTTTTGTCCTTCATTTGATAGCTAATATAGTCCGAGAACAGTGTTGTCATAAAGGTTTCTATAGGGTCTATAAAGGCGATATAAAACTCTGAAAATGATTAACAAAACCTGACAAGATTCTGATGTCAGTCCTGCTTGGGCATCAAGCATCTGTCCTCATATTGCACTGATGCCAGTCAATGGTTTGGCATATCTACTGCACCGGGACTCTCTCCCGTAACGTGCGCTGGGGATTCGTTCACAAGGCCGTAGAAAGAGCCGCTGGTGGGAATGGAGGGAACACAGTGATCTGATCCAATGGAGCGAAGGAGAAAACAACAGCTCGTCCGCAAAGAGTCCAAGGCTACACAGTCACTGCTGCTCCGCCTACATTACCCAGAATGCTGAGCTCATGCTGGGATACTCCATCCTGCTGCTGTTTTGGGAATGACTGAACAGTTTCATACAGTTCTTGAAAATAAACTTCAATGAACAGATATATGGTCAAAATCATAACATGATCATAAGAACGAAGGAATAACATCAATAATAATAATAATAATAATAATGATAATAATAATAACACACTACACTAATAACAGAGGAATCATGATGCTCTTATAGTCTTTTTCAAGTTTTCAGTACAATTATTTCCCCAAAGTTTGATGGAAGCGTCCAGAAATGTTCCACGCAAAGCGCTAAAAACGAACACCACAGCGACGGCAGTTCATGTGTGTCCAATCGGCACAGCTCACAACCGCAGAGGCTCATGGGAGACGGCCGACGGGATCGCTCTGGAAGGGGCCCCAAAGGGCCAAACTCGAGCAGCCGAGAAAGCTGACGACCCTCCTCTGGGAAGATTCGCCCATCCCAAACCGGAGCTGTGGAAAAATGAACGGGCACAGGCGGGTGTCCACGCCACCTCCTGGACCAGATGGAAGAGTGTTGGGAAAAGCTCTCGATGAACCAACCAGAATCTCTCCTGGCACGAAAAACCTTCAGACGCCTTCTAATGATCATCTAGAGCTGAGAGCTACTTCTGAAGCTGGAGAGACACGTATTGAAATGACAGACGGGTACAGCACTCCCCTCTCGGGTTCCTCTCTACCTCTCCGCCCTCTACATGCTCATCCCTTCATTTCCGCTCTCTTTCCCAAATCAAATTCAGACCGAGGTGTTCAGGGTTAGATGTGGTTCCCTCACACCTCTGTCTGCAGGTCAATGATGTCTTGGCCCACAAGGGGAATGGATGCTCCGGCCTTCTCCCACTCCACGCCCTGGAGATCCAGAGGAGACGCCTGAAGCGGCTCCATGTCCTTTCGGACCCAGGCAGGAGGAGACGCCTGCGTCCGGCTCATGCTCTCCCAGGAGCGATCCATGGCTCCCTGCTGCTTATCCTGGAGAGAGACATTGAGAACAGAGTTGGAGATGGCGTACTCGGCAGGGAGTGGGAAAACCTCACAGGCAGTCAAAAGACTGGGACACTTACGCTATGGTTTGTCTTGTCACTTCCAGCAGAGGAAACGCTCCATCTGACAGACTGCAGAGAGAAAACATCATTAATCCAAAGTCCGAGCCAAGAGGTTCCCATATGTTCTCTTTTCCAGAAAGTATTCAGAGTTCAATCATGGAAAGTTCCACATATGACCATCTGGTTCAGCGGCTCACCTTGCTATCGGAGGCCGGTGACTCCCTGTCCTTCTCAGCGTGCATTTTTCTGTTGAGGTCCTGGAACATGTTCTGGTGGCGCTTTCGGGTGTGCATGATTTTCTACACGAGAGAGAAAGAAACGCTTATTATGGTACTGTTGCAGATGTGCTTTTAACTAGTGCTACAAAACTCTGAAAGTGAGTAATTACCTCAAAATCAAGTTCTGCATAACGGGATTTCTGCCTCTGTGAGAGTAAAACAGGCAAGCTTTAACATCACATCATGCAATAATCATGTAATTCACCAGACGAGGTGTTCACTGGGTATGGCATTAGCAAAAATGAACAGCGCCTCTTACCCCCTCGCTGACCTCCAAAGAGCTCATAGACAGGGTGGAGATGGTTTCACTCTTGGACATCATGGAGTTCATGGAGTCAAAGGTGTCGCCCAGACTGCTGGTCACGTGACTCTCGCTGGAGATGTTGTGGATGTTCTGAATGGGCGAGTCGCGCTCCGAGTACGATACGCTGACGCGGTCGGCGGGGAGCGTTTTGACGGCGTAGGCAGCTTGCGGTTCGGCGAAGGTTCCACTCAGATGCATGAGGCGCGCCTGCGGGAGCTCGGTGCTGATGTTGTACTTGCCGGAGCCGCTGGAGTCGTCTTTGGGTTTGGCGCGGAGGGTGGAGGTGGTGTTGGGCAGGAGCACGTAACCGCTGCCGTCAGGACAGACGCTCTCGGCCTGAGCGAGGGCCAGATCCACGTCCAGCTGCTTGAAGAGCTCGCTGTCACACACATACACAGGCTTCCCGCAGGACGGGTCGACCCCGCGACCTTTCTCTCTCCGCAGGGTGAGCGTGTGGCTGGAGTACTCGGGAACAGGGGGGAAGTGGCTCTTTCCGCTGGGGTTGGACGGAAGGGTGTGGAAGTTTGGGCCGAGGGGCAGGGGAAGCTGTGGAGGGGGCATCTTCTCCTCGGAAGAGCTCTTCATTCCACCTGAAGGGAAGCGGACACACAGGTGAGACCGAGGCATGTGCAATACAGTCCCCCTAACCCATCAGTTATCATGAAGACTTTCATGCTTTTTGTGGTTTGTTTGCTTACCTAGTCGGTTTGAGTCGCTATCCTTCTCAAAGTCAGACTGCACACGAGAAAGAAAGATAAGAAAGTCAATATTTGAAAGTCAAGTCAAGTCACCTTCATTTATATAGGATGTATTTTAACAATATAGTGTTTCACAGCAGCTTTACAGTGATAACAGGAGATTACAGTAACAGAGATAGTTTAGGCTTTACAGCAGATCTAGAATAAAGTTATTGTCCAGATAAAGTTACTTTTGATTGAGTCACTTCCGTTGTAAAGATCATTAGTTATTAACTTAGGGGCCGCTAACACACACCGTTCTCACAGAAAACTCTTAATGCGCTCCGGCTGCTCATTTGCACAACAACAGTGCCTGAGGCTCGCGAACGCAGACCTTGAAATCGGTTCCAGTGCTGACGGTGTGCACATGCTCATTACGTGTTCAGCCAATGCCAATGCTAGCATGTGAACAGCAGGGGAATGCTTACGTGCGCACTCACCATGAGCTGCGTGTGGGCGTTCTGCAGGGAGCTTCCAGAGTCGCCGTTCCCGTCATCTTTACGATCCACAACACGGCATTTCACCGCCTCCTGAACCTGAAACACACACACGTATGAGCTCTGGCACACTCACACACACATTAAACACACACATGTGCTGCGGTCGTGAGCGTGCTAACCTCGCGGCGCAGGATGCAATGCACCATGACAATGATGAATCCCTCCAGGGAGTCGAAGACAGCGAAGAGGATCTGGAAGAGAGCGGAGCGGCGGTCCGTGATGGCCAACACCGCAGACATCCAGGTCAGCGCCAGGAGAGGGAGGACCACGCAGGAGCTCCACAGCGACGCCCTGCAGGACAGCGCGTTAGCACAACATCCGGCTGGAGTGTGTGGTGTTTCATTAGGTGTGTTCAGTGTTTCTTACCCAGCCCGCTCTTTCAGCTTGACGTCTGTGATGCCGTCTTTGGACACAAGCTTGTTGAAAACCAGAATACCAATCACCATGTTGACCTGAAAACACACAGGAGACGTCAGTGAACGCTTTGCAGGTGCTGTCGATGCAATAATCAGTCAGGTCAGCTTTATTTATACAGCGCTTTTCACAGAGTGTCTAATGGTGTCAATGCAGGAGATCAACAATATTGTTGAATATTAAATGAAATGTTCACGCAGTGACCGCGAGCGTCTCCTCACCAGAACGACAGCAGCCGCCGGACCCACGAACGAGTATAAGAGACCGCCCTCGAGAGACAGCCAGCAGCTGTGGAGAGCAAGAGCACAGCGTTAAACTCACTAAAACACACACGGAGAGAGAGACGAGAGGAGCGGGATGGGGAATACTCACTAGTTGACTGTGCCGTAGCCTTTAGCTTTGGTGAAGCCGACGGAAACGGCGACGACTAAAGCGGGCAGACCTGAGAGAGATCCAGAGAGAGAGAGAGAGTTAGACACCATCCCGACAGAGATCTGGCAGAATCAGCACCAGCACACACACACACACACACACACACACACACACTCACCCCAGCCCAGGCACAGGAAGCGTTTGCGGATGATGCGGTTTCGCAGGCGGCCCGTCACGGCCATGTAGGACTGCCACGCCTCGGTCAGAACCCAGCAGAACGAGGACAAGAAGAAGAAGTGCAGCAGCGCCGCCACCAGCGCACACATGACCTGAGAGAGAGAGCGAGAGGTGAGCCGGGCCGTCAGAGCTGAGGGAGGTCAAGGTCAGGGGTCGGGGGCAGGATCGGGATCAGGGTAGGGGTCGGGATCAGGTTTGGGATCGGGATTGGGATCAGGATTATGATCAGGTTTGGGGTCGGGATCGGGATCGGGATTGGGATTGGGATTGGGATCAGGATCGGGGTCGGGATCGGGATCAGGATCGGGGTCGGGATCGGGATCGGGATTGGGACTGGGATCGGGGTCGGGGTCAGGATTGGGATTGGGATTGGGATCAAGATCGGGTCGCCTCACCTTGTTGCGCGCTTGCGTCTGACTGATCAGAATGAGGGCGTTGGAGCAGATGATTGACAGACAGAAGTTGATCAGGATCACTGAACGCTCAGAACGAATGTACCTGAGAAGAAAAAGATGATCAATGAAAACCAGTCAGTCCAACCGAGCGGTTTTAAACTGGGCTCCAGAAAGTTTGAAAACCCTAGATCCAAATGATTAATCAATCAATAAATGAATAATATCAATCAACTCATCAAAAAATGTATAAAGTCAATCATTATGATAAGTTTCTTACTTCCACACGGAGACATAGATGATGATGAGGAGGAGGAGGGTGAGGGACGACACCCCGCATCCCACGATCAACGTAACCGACGGCAACAGAGACCTATCCATGTTCTGTGGAGAAACACAGTAAGGTCAGTGTGAACACACACACACACACACACACAGATCTCCCTCAGGACAGGATGACTGGCAGAAACAGGGCAGCTCATATGAAGGAGAAGTGAAGGTGAGAGAGACGCTCCACATTCCCTCACTGCTGCTCCACATTAGCACAGTTAAACACACACACACACACACACACACACACACACACACACACACACACACGTCTTTTAAACCGTCTTTTAACTGCACAACGCGTCTAAACAGCACGCCCCGTTAATGCGTGTAAAGGGAAGCGTTCTGTCTGGACGCGTCGCGTTGCAGTGCAGAGTTGTTTTTTTCCTCTCATGCTGATAACCGAATTACAGCGCGAGGCTGCGGATGCGGTTGCCATGGCAACTGCTTCTGCGCAAAAAAAAAAAAAAAAAAAGAAGCAAAAACAACGATCCGGATCACATCTATAAATGCATTAAAGCACACAAATACACGAATGAAAGACAATCAGATCTATTATCGATCATCAGATTCCTGAAGAGAATTGAATTGAACCGATCGATCATCGAACACGCATCATCTATCAGCTGTCAATCAAATCGTCATAATTTTCAAATGAAACTCTCACATGAAAGATAATCACATCCGATCAACCGATGATGATAAACAGGGTTTTAATCAATGCTGTTCGGTTACCAGGAGGATCGCTTCATTTTCACACACACACACTCACTGACACACAAACACACACACACACACACACACACACACACACACACAGGTGATGATCGGACACTCACCGGGTCGGGGTTCGGTCGCGCGATCAGGGCGAAGGTGGACAGTCCGTCACACACACATGTGGTTCTGGAGTCGCGCGACACAGATCTGCAGGAGCGCGCGGACCAGGAGCCGAGCAGGGACGCGCTGCGCGCACACAAGCACACACACACGTTAGACACACTTTGAAATAAAGCTCTCACACACACACACACACACAGCAGAGCAGCTCATCCAGACTCACACACTCTGATGATTACCATATTCATAATCATATTTACATGCTACAGGCATTTAGAAGATATCATGTCATATCATAAAATGTTTCTTGGCCATTTTATGTTGCGCTCAGAACATTGAGTACTGGTGTTAAACAATATATATCCTTCATGCATAAATCCAGTGTAACTTTATTTTATTCTATATTGTCATTATACTGCATATTCCTTTCTGTCAATATTCAATTCTGTTGTTAATGTGTACATTTGGAAATATGCATGTAAAGACAATCGTGCCAATATAGTCTTGATGCTTTCAACGGTATTTCAAATGATCACACACACACACACACACACACACACACACACACACACACACACACACACACACACACACCATTAAATGATCTGATCACACAGAAAATCAACTGTTTAAATGTGTGAGTGTGTGTTCATGTATGCGTGAGTGTGTGTGTGAATATGTGAGTGAGTGTGAGTGTGAGTGTGTGACAGGCAATGTTTGTGTGGGCAGTGTATGGTGAAAAGAACTATTGAAAGGTTTTGAATGCCCTGTGAATATTCATAAGGTCATTAGTGATGAGTGGAGTGGGGGCGGAGACTCATTTGAATATGATTAGCGGCTGTCAGGGAGGTGTGGAGATGACACAGTGTACGAGGGCAGAAGAGTGTGTGTGACCTTTAGAGCTGCAACAACACACACACACACACACACACACACACATCACAAGAGGTTCCACCCACCTCTCGCTCTCGTCCCAGGCGATGCAGGTCTCATTAACAGTGCCCTGCAGAGAGAGAGAGAGAGAGAGAGAGAGAGAGAGAGAGAGAGAGAGAGAGAGAGAGAGAGAGAGAGAGAGAGAGAGAGAGAGAGACGGTTAGGCGGTGTTTGATCTGTGTCATATGTCACTTCCTCCATGTTCTCAACACACACACACACACACACTCACTCATCTTGCGCAGAACGAGGGATATACTCACGTTGTGCAGGTGAGGGAAGTCGATCTCGACAGGTGCCGACAGGAACCCAGGGTTGGGCTTCACCGTTACCGTGACGACCTTTGAGTTGAGCAGTGTGCTGTTGCTATGGACAACGAGATCATCATGATCAGAATCACTGTTATTGATCATGCGTTTTATCACTTTATGCTGAAATTATTATTTAACAAAAAAATTGCATTTGAGTTTTACGGGGTAATTCATTTGTAGACAATTTTAGTTTTTCTAGAAATTTTATTACATGCATTTAAGCAGAAGCTTGTAAATCAGAAGATTTTTAAGTGTGTGTGTGTATGTGTGTGTGTGTGTGTGTGTTTACCTCTGTAAGGACAGGATGGGACCCAGATTTCTGTAGAGAACGATACCGGTGACGAACCCTGTGCTCTGCTCAGCGTCTACACACACATTCAGAGCTGCATTAGCCTCAGTACACAGGTGTGTGTGTGTGTGTGTGTGTGTGTGTGTGTGTGTGTGTGTGTGTGTGTGTGTGTGTGTGAGTGTGTGTGTGTGTGAGTGTGTACCTGGCACGTCTAGACTCAGGGCGTTGCGGGACACTGTGATTTTCTCTTCTGAATTGCGAACCCAGTCGATCATCCCGCGCCAGCCCTTCAGAGGAAAGGTCAGGTCAGAGGTCATGGTTCGGGGTCGCTTCTGGATGCTCAGCTCTGAAGGGGAATCAGAAAACAACAGTCAAACACACACACACACACACACACACACACACACGTCGTCTCGCACTAGGGACCCGTCTCACACTCACCCAGATTCTCGGTGACCTCGTAGATGTCCTGGAAATCTCTCATCTGACGCCCGATCATGTCAATGAAGTTCTCCACCAGACTGAAGAACTCCTTGATGTTTGCGCCCATCTGAAGCACAACAAACCCGAGCGTGAATGATTCATCAGTGTGTGTGTGTGTGTGTGTGTGTGTGTGTGTGCGGTGTCTGCTGTCACAGATTGGCATGTGGGCGCACTCGATTTCTCTGCTTCTTTATTTGGTATGAAGACACAATGTGCATGAACACGTACGTCAGTGGAAATCACACACACACTCACCAGCTGAGCTTCCTCCCATTTCTCTCGGTGTGTGTCCTGCAGTAAGTTGCTAATGGTGTGAGCGTAATTCTGCGGGTCAAACAATGAAAGGGTTATTAGATCAGATATTCAGTTTTCCCATCATCATCACATGTGTTGCTCATGGGGACGGTGTTTACCTCCACATCTGCGTTGCTCAGGCTCATCTTGGAGCCTCTGAAGATCTCCGTGCTGTTCCTCAGGACCTCCATCACGGCTAGCAGGTCTCCGCTGTACTTCGTGCTGTCGATCGACGCCATCCTGAGTTTGGACAGAACCTCGGACACGCCGTCCACCAGCTGACCGCTCTGAGACCGGGTCACATGATCACGCGTCTGGCAAGAGAAGGACAGTTAGGAATCCAGTCCTCCAACCGTAATGCCACGGTTAACACAAAAGAGGCTTTCGCACCAGGTGGTTCTAGTAACTCAGTTCTAGGAAATAGCCATCAGGATGGTTCCCTGAGGAACGGTTTCCTGGTTGCATTCGCACCGCCAGTAGGAACTCTGAAGTGACGTGTTCATTAGTTTACGTCTAATACGTTATCAGAATAGAGAATTAAAATAAGAGGTCCATCTATCACTGTTTTTCATGTTTGCAGAGTTAGTTTCTGGAGTAAATATATAGGCTATAATCTGTGTGTTTACACAGCTTTACACAGCTTTTTATTCTGGTTTCGTGTGCGTTCAGCCAATCAGCGAACACTGACGTCACGGATAGTTCCTATAGCACTGGTTTAGACCCTACTCTGAAGGAGGAGTAAATTAGTTCCTCCAAAAGGAGTTCCTAGAACTAAAATCGTTCCTAGTTCCTGCGGTGGGAACACGCCAAAAAAACGTACTTCCACCAATAGTTCTAGGAACTGTGAAGAGGTTCCTCCGGTGCGAACGCCCCTAATGTACTAGTATTTGGCTGATGGTGCTTACCAGGGTCTGGATATCCTGGAATTCTTTGGAAACACATTTGATGTGAGTTGGGTTTTCCCAGAAGGCCAGACCCACGGCGTCCAGCGTGCATCTGCGGAGGATCAGGCCTGCAGGAGTCAAAGAGAGGAGGGTTAAAGACGGCCTCTTTCCCTAAACTCAGGCCAGCGACACACACTGGGCACAGAAGCTAGAGCGCTGGACGGGAGATCTGAGATCAGTACCTGTGGCGTCGGACGGGCAGGGCACAGCAGCCGTGTCGCCCGCCGGAGTCTTCTTCCACACCACACTGCCATAGTTCTCCTCTCCGCAGATCTCGTGAGGTTCTGACAAACACATTTATAAGCAATTAAAATCACCACCTCAAAATTGGTGCATGCATTACTGAGAGTTAAATCTGGTTTGGGGTTTCACCTGGGCACCGCTTCTCGTTGCAGTTTCGCATCTCTGATTTATCACCGTTGCAAGGCTCTCCGCCAAAGAAAGGTCCTTCACACACTCTCTGTCTGAGCTGATGACCTCCACCACAGGACTTACTGCAACTGCCCCACGAGCTCCACAGCAGCCACCTTCCGTCCACTAGAGGGCGACAACACATCTCTCATTTAAACACTTGTTTACAGATATTTAGGAAGAAAAACAACTTCTGTCAGGACCACTTTCATCAAATATGATGAAATGGCTGTATGGTTCTGTTCTGGGCAAGAACTCCCTGCATGTATAAGAGCAGGGCAATAAGAGCACTAATAAACAGAACTGAACCAACATGGATGTATTGCAGATATCATTAATTCAATATATTTTTAAGTACAACATAATTTGAGAATTTAGTCTGATTCTAAGGGGAATCAGAATGCCAAATCCTGACTGACGAGAGGAGGATCTGGGGAGGGAGGAGGGTAATCTTCTCCAGAGAATCGCGAAAGGAAGGAGCTTATATATGTATACGGTGATAGCAGTCGTATTCCTATAGGTAGACGTGGATCAGCTGAGAGTCACTGATGAGAGCTTGACTAACGTGACCTGCCAGAACTGACGCTACGCTTGATTTCATATGCATGTGTGAGGAGTACTGTACCTGGGCAGTCTCTGAGGAAGCAGTTGCTGGTTTCTAGCCATTCTCCTCTGCACTCTGAGCCTCCGTACGATGGGCCGTTACACTCACGGATTCTCTGCATTGTTCCATTAGAGCAAGAGGACGAGCAGGGAGTCCATGCAGACCAATCGTTCCAGGAACCATCAACTACAGAGGAGGGAAGATTAAAGCTGTTATTGAAAGGGCTTGATTATTGAGGTGTACAGTGCCATCTGGTGCTGAGATCTGGAATAGCGCTCAGGCTGAGAGTACTGACCCGGGCAGACAGCAATGTTGCAGAACTTGGTTTGTTTGGTGGGTCCGCGGCAGGGTTCTCCACCATTACGAGGTTGTTTGCAGGTACGTACACGATCACGGTATCCACGACCACATGTGGACGAGCACAAACTCCAGGGAGCCCATTCGTCCCACAATCCATTCACTGCACAAGCAGAGTCATTAGTCAATCACTCATCCCGTGATACGGACAAATGAATATTGACAAATGTGTGTGTGTGATTTGAAGTACCTGGGCAGACGGCAGTGTTGTTGCAGGGTCGATTCTCTCTCAAAGGGCCGGTGCATTGGCTGCTGTGACCAGACGTCATGCAGGAACGTGCGCGAGTTTGCCAGCCTTCGCCACAGCTCACAGAACACATACTCCATGAGGACCACGTGTCCTGCTGGGTTTCTTCTGCAAAAAACAGGAGCATAACAAAGAGTTTGATTCAGCACAACACTTTCACTATTCCAGACTGCTTTTCTAGTGTTGCCATACACACCTTTCTCAGGGGCCTGATTAGCCATGATGGTGCCATCAGAGTCACGCCGCTGGCCGATGATGGAGCGCAGACCTTGACTTCTCTGCCGCACTTGACCTGCATAAATCAACACAAACCCAGGTGTAAGATCTGACAGCTCTCGCATTGACTGCGGGCACTTTTATGCACAGTGAACTGACCGATGCATGGCTGAGGGTTGCAGGAGCGTCCCTCCTCAACGACGCCCTCACACACGCCATCCTCAGGCTGGCAGGCACGACTGCGCACCTGGAATCCACCACCACACTCACTACTGCACTCGGACCAGCGGCCCCATCCGTTCCAGCCTCCTGCAAACACAACACACACATATACTGGATGAGTAATGCTGAAGAGGTGGAGGACAGAACATTCACTGCAGATGAGTCATGATAATGCTGCCGTCGGTGCTGACACCTGCTGGCCAACTCTGGTTACTGCATTCAAACTTCATCAGCACAATAGAGGCATCAAATCTGCCTGCCAACTTATTGACAATCGATGCAGTATTGTTTTCTCATAAATGAAGGTTTTGATTTCAAAGAGGCTGGCTCTATAACAGCAGGGGGAAAAGTCTCAAAGACAAACAAATGCCTTTTAACCTTTTCTAAACAAAATGGAGCTTTGAAGGCCAAATGCCAGGACACTGCATGATACGGCCATTTGAAAGGGGGAATCGAGGCGCTCTTTGGATGTGTTTTTTTGTAGCCCAGCATGGTCGCTATAACAACCTCAAGCACCGAGGCATTGATTTGTTTAGCGGAGGCTCGGGGAGCTCGACTATAGAGCAGAACCACATCCAGTCAAATCAAGTCTCCTTCATTTATATAGCACTTTTAACAATATAGATTGTTTCAAAGGAGCTTTACAGTGATATTAGGAAATTAAAGGAACAGATTGTTTTGCCTTTACAGCAGCTCTAGAATAAAGTTATTGTCCAGCTAAAGTTAGTTTTTGATTGATTCACTTTGTTGCAAAGATCATTAGTTATTAACTTAGGGGCCGCTAACGCGACACAGTTTAAACTGAAAACAGAAAACTTTTAATGCATTTTGAGGAGTGCATACAAATTTGCTTGCACTTTACCAAATAAATGGGTCGCCACTGGACCCTTGCATCTCTCTCACACACTTACGCATGATCTCTGCATCGCGGCCGCTGTCTCTAGTGGTGGGCGTGCACTTCTCGGTGTAGACTCCGCCCCTGTAACAGCCACCGTTCTTCCTCTTGGGCGGTTCCCAGCACTGGCAGGGGGTCATCATGATACCACAGGGGTTTCCGTGGGTGCTGGTCGCCAGGCAATCTTCCAACCATTGGCACAGCATCTCACAGGCAGGCATACTGGGGTTCCTCTTTCCCACAACCAGAAACTCAGCGCCGAACTGGCTGCCTTCGTCACTCCCCTCGTCTTCCTCCGCGGGCTCCACACCGAGACTCGGCGTCACCTTCCGCACCTGCAGGAACTGTTTGCTGGACTCCAGGTAGGCCACGGTGGAGGAAGCGTCGCACAGGCGCACCACCTCGTCGAAGCTCTCCATGCCCAGGTACGTGCGCGAGGTCTCCAGGAAGGAGTCGAACTGGAAGGTTCGGATCTGTCGAGGGGTGCAGGTCTCAGTAGGCTTGGTGATCTTCATGTAGACGGTGTAGCGGCGAGGATCGGGGTTCTGCAGGGTCCAGGAGCACGGGGATGACGCCAGGGCGGTCTTAGAGGAGAATACGCCGAAGAACCGGCTCTGCTCCAGGGTGGCACAGGTGGCAGAGGCCGGGCCGGAGGGAGTGGAGATGCCCGGGGCGAACATCACACACATACACGCGCACAGCGCCAACGGGATGAACCGCCGCTCCATGTTCTCGCTTCAGGACGGGTGGATCCTTTGATTCGAGTTTAGTGCTTTCGACTTGCCTGGGGTTCTTTGATCTGGAAGGGTTTGATCTGTTTTCTAAGATGAATATAGGTTTGATTCTTCACTAGACTGATAGGGACATATCTGTGGGGAAAACAACAAACAGAAGGGATTCAGAGTTAGCACTTGTCAATCATAGACATTGTAATTATCATCCTGTCTGCCATCTGAATCATATCTGTAGTCGAGAGCTGCGCCCTCCATTAGTGTGCGTTCGAGAAAGAGACCTGTCAGTGCTAATGCGCACACAGCCATTACACTCAGACTATAATTGCAGTGCCCTTCACAGGAATCTCTCCCTGCATCGCTCTCTCGTTCTCTCCTGCCCACGCTTTCACACGTGGCAGAGCCGATTGCGTCAAACTGACGTCCATGAAGACTCAACTCGCACCCACGGAAGTTCAGCGCCGCTCGGATTCTTACAGGGAGAGAGAAGGACGTTTCCGCAGGACCGCTCAGCCCCTCCCTGACAGAATGCAGCGTTTGCAGAACTTTAGTGTTGTTGCCATAGCTACAGGTGCTCGAGACACAGATCTGCTGTGTGTGTGTGTGTGTGTGTGTGTGTGTGCGCCTCTCTCTTTCCAAGCACAATCCCTCGCTCTGTTCCAGAACTTCTCCCTCTTTTGCTCAAAGACACTCATTCAGCATTGAGATGAAAGAGAGAGAGTGCAGCTGTGAGAGGGACCAATGACCCCATCGTCTTCATCATTACCTTCATCTTTCTGCACTGTTACGAACTGATAATGTGGGGCTAAAAAACCTAAAGCTCAACAGTTGTATAAAATTACATAAAGTGTTGCTCTGTTTAGCGAGTCAGATGCACCTCTAATGCACTCCCATTGAATCTGAGAGACCGGAAACTATTGACTCCACAGAAAATGAGAGTACTTCAGCTCTGCCACTCAACCTCTTTTCATGCCCCAAATAGGGGGCTGAAATTGCACATTACATGTGTAGTTATGGAAACAGCTGATGATTGAGGGAGTCAGGAGGAAGAGTGAGAGAAAGATGCAGAGTTTAACCCCTGGAGGCTTCTCCCATCCTGGAGTCAGTGTCAGATTGTGCCTGATCTGAACAAACACAGAGACTTTGTATGTAATCCTGGGAAAGTCTGAGACATGCAGAGATCTGGCAAGCACAGCGGAGCCATCTGTGAGCTCAGATCAATGCACACACACACAATATTGACAATCATCACTCATTTAAGACACACACTTGCAGGACAAAAACATTAATCTACAAACTGAAATCACAATGAGTTAAACTGTGCATTGCAACGCATTCAGCAAACAAATAGTTTGAAGTGAGATGCAATCAAATAAGAAATAAATTAATTCTTTGCAATGTGCAAATAATCACAAATGACTCTCACATGTTCTCCGTATAGTTCTCAGTATACTCGCAATGCATTTTGAAAACATTGCTGCAATAAGCTTAAGTAGATATTCTACTGTTAATATAAGAAAACGTTTGCAAAGGTTTATGAAGCTCAAGACTTATTCTCTATTCTCACATACTGACTCAATACAAGACAAATAGCTTAAGATCAGCTCTACATGCACAGCGACACGATTTCAGCATTTGCTAAAAGCAACTAAAATAAACTCTCGAATTGTATCAGTACTTTACTCGCAATGCATTTTGAGAACATTGCTGCAATAAGCATAAGTATATATTCTACTGTTAACATCAGAAAACTTTTGCAAAGGTTTATGAAGCTCAAGAGTTATTCTCTTCAAATACTGATTCAATACAAGACAAATAGCGTAAGATCAGCTCAAAGACGCGAGCGTTCCAGCACCGCGGACAGCGACATAGTTTCAGCACCGCGGACAGCGATACGGGTTCAGCACCGCGGACAGCGATACGGGTTCAGAACCGCGGACAGCGACACATTTTCAGCACTAGTTTCATGTTATAATTGCATATAGTTTCATCCGTACATGCATTCAAGCACCACTGAAGAAAACATCCTCGACCACATGTGCATCAAGCAAACAGGAGCTTCTGTTACCTGTGTAAGTTACTCTAGCGTGTCAAAAAAGCGCGCTCCATCCGACAGTCTCAAAGTCTTCCGCGGGAACGCTGGATCGGGAACGGGTCCGAACGGGTCCAGGTATCCCGGGGTGGATGTCCAGTCTCGGTGCACTTCACTTCCACAAGCGCAACTGCACAAAGCGACTCTGATCAAACTCCAGAGAGTTTACTACCAACCTCTTCTGCAGCTCCTGCTGTATTCCAGTGAGAGCGAGTAACACTCAAAGGTTCTGGTTCTGATTCTGGTTCTGGTTCTCCTGTCGCGGTTGGTACTTGTACTCTCGGCTTCGGAGTCTTGCTGCTTGTGGTCTGAAGTGTGTGTTCAGTCGGAGTGGCGTGTGGCCTCCTCGCGCTGCCTTATAAACCCCTCCGCCCTGCGTGGATCGCGCGCACCACTGAATGAGACAGCGCGCGGGGGAGAGTGTGTGTGTGCGTGTGTGTGTGTGTGTGTGAGTGTGTGTGTGTGTGCGTATACAGAGAGACGAGGGAAAGTGCGCACAGATTAACGCGGGACCGGAACAAGAGACTTTCTCTCACTCGTTACATCATTAC
>CM040802.1:38783650-38791150 GCA_022829025.1 Squalius cephalus | reverse complement strand
GAGGCAGAAGTCTCCAAACTCATCCTTTCCAATCACCTACTACCTGTCCACTTGATCCTATCTAATTCAAGCCATTTCTTCTTCAGTTGCACCTGCACTCACACCTCTCTTCACACTGGTACATTTCCACAGCATTTAAGCAGGAATGGATATCCCAATTGCTTAAGACACCCACTCTAAATCCAGCACTTTTAGGAAATTACAGACCAGTATCCCTTCTTCCATTCATTACTAAAATAATTGAACGAGTTGTTTTCAATCAAGTCTCTACCTTTCTTGCACAGAACAACCTTCTGGACAACAACCAGTCTGATTTCAGAAGCGTCACTCAACTGAGACTGCCCTGCGCTCGGTTATTGAAGCTTTGAGACTCAAGAGCATCTTCCCAATCCTCAGTACTCATCTTGCTGGATCTGTCTGCTGCTTTTGACACAGTTAACCACCAGATCCTCATGTCAATCCTCATGATGAAGGGCATCTCGAGAACTGCACTCCAATGGTTCAAGTCTGACCTCTCAGTAAGTCCTTCAGGGTGTCATGGAGGGGTGAGGTGTCCAAGACCCCACATCTAGCTACTGGAGTGCCTCAGGGCTCAGTGCTGGGACCGCTTCTCTTCTCCATCTACATGTCATCACTGGTGTCTGTCATTCAGAAACATGGTTTATCCCATCACTGTTATCATCTAGCTACTGGAGTGCCTCAGGGCTCAGTGCTGGGACCGCTTCTCTTCTCCATCTACATGACATCACTAGTGTCTGTCATTCAGAAACATGGTTTACCCCATCACTGTTATCATCTAGCTACTGGAGTGCCTCAGGGCTCAGTGCTGGGACCGCTTCTCTTCTCCATCTACATGTCATCACTAGTGTCTGTCATTCAGAAACATGGTTTATCCCATCACTGTTATCATCTAGCTACTGGAGTGCCTCAGGGCTCAGTGCTGGGACCGCTTCTCTTCTACATCTACATGTCATCACTAAGATCTTTCAATCAGAAACATGGTTTACCCCATCACTGCTATCATCTAGCTACTGGAGTGCCTCAGGGCTCAGTGCTGGGACCGCTTCTCTTCTACATCTACATGTCATCACTAAGATCTTTCAATCAGAAACATGGTTTATCCCATCACTGTTATCATCTAGCTACTGGAGTGCCTCAGGGCTCAGTGCTGGGACCGCTTCTCTTCTACATCTACATGTCATCACTAAGATCTTTCAATCAGAAACATGGTTTATCCCATCACTGTTATCATCTAGCTACTGGTGTGCCTCAGGGCTCAGTGCTGGGACCGCTTCTCTTCTCCATCTACATGTCATCACTAGTGTCTGTCATTCAGAAACATGGTTTATCCCCATCACTGTTATCATCTAGCTACTGGAGTGCCTCAGGGCTCAGTGCTGGGGCCGCTTCTCTTCTCCATCTACATGTCATCACTAGGATCTGTCATTCAGAAACATGGTTTACCCCATCACTGTTATCATCCAGCTACTGGAGTGCCTCAGGGCTCAGTGCTGGGACCACTTCTCTTCTCCATCTACATGTCATCACTAGTGTCTGTCATTCAGAAACATGGTTTATCCCCATCACTGTTATCATCTAGCTACTGGAGTGCCTCAGGGCTCAGTGCTGGGACCGCTTCTCTTCTACATCTACATGTCATCACTAAGATCTTTCAATCAGAAACATGGTTTACCCCATCACTGTTATCATCTAGCTACTGGTGTGCCTCAGGGCTCAGTGCTGGGACCGCTTCTTTTCTCCATCTACATGTCATCACTAGTGTCTGTCATTCAGAAACATGGTTTACCCCATCACTGTTATCATCTAGCTACTGGAGTGCCTCAGGGCTCAGTGCTGGGGCCGCTTCTCTTCTCCATCTACATGTCATCACTAGTGTCTGTCATTCAGAAACATGGTTTATCCCCATCACTGTTATCATCTAGCTACTGGAGTGCCTCAGGGCTCAGTGCTGGGGCCGCTTCTCTTCTCCATCTACATGTCATCACTAGTGTCTGTCATTCAGAAACATGGTTTATCCCATCACTGTTATCATCTAGCTACTGGAGTGCCTCAGGGCTCAGTGCTGGGACCGCTTCTTTTCTCCATCTACATGTCATCACTAGTGTCTATCATTCAGAAACATGGTTTATCCCCATCACTGTTATCATCTAGCTACTGGAGTGCCTCAGGGCTCAGTGCTGGGACCGCTTCTCTTCTCCATCTACATGACATCACTAGTGTCTGTCATTCAGAAACATGGTTTATCCCCATCACTGTTATCATCTAGCTACTGGAGTGCCTCAGGGCTCAGTGCTGGGACCGCTTCTCTTCTCCATCTACATGTCATCACTAGTGTCTATCATTCAGAAACATGGTTTATCCCCATCACTGTTATCATCTAGCTACTGGAGTGCCTCAGGGCTCAGTGCTGGGACTGCTTCTCTTCTCCATCTACATGTCATCACTAGTGTCTATCATTCAGAAACATGGTTTATCCCCATCACTGTTATCATCTAGCTACTGGAGTGCCTCAGGGCTCAGTGCTGGGGCCGCTTCTCTTCTCCATCTACATGTCATCACTAGTGTCTGTCATTCAGAAACATGGTTTATCCCATCACTGTTATCATCTAGCTACTGGAGTGCCTCAGGGCTCAGTGCTGGGACCGCTTCTCTTCTCCATCTACATGACATCACTAGGATCTGTCATTCAGAAACATGGTTTATCCCATCACTGTTATCATCTAGCTACTGGAGTGCCTCAGGGCTCAGTGCTGGGACCGCTTCTCTTCTCCATCTACATGTCATCACTAGGATCTGTCATTCAGAAACATGGTTTATCCCATCACTGTTATCATCTAGCTACTGGAGTGCCTCAGGGCTCAGTGCTGGGACCGCTTCTCTTCTCCATCTACATGTCATCACTAGTGTCTGTCATTCAGAAACATGGTTTATCCCCATCACTGTTATCATCCAGCTACTGGAGTGCCTCAGGGCTCAGTGCTGGGACCGCTTCTCTTCTCCATCTACATGTCATCACTAGTGTCTGTCATTCAGAAACATGGTTTACCCCATCACTGTTATCATCCAGCTACTGGAGTGCCTCAGGGCTCAGTGCTGGGACCGCTTCTCTTCTCCATCTACATGTCATCACTAGTGTCTGTCATTCAGAAACATGGTTTATCCCCATCACTGTTATCATCTAGCTACTGGAGTGCCTCAGGGCTCAGTGCTGGGACCGCTTCTCTTCTACATCTACATGTCATCACTAAGATCTTTCAATCAGAAACATGGTTTACCCCATCACTGTTATCATCTAGCTACTGGTGTGCCTCAGGGCTCAGTGCTGGGACCGCTTCTTTTCTCCATCTACATGTCATCACTAGTGTCTGTCATTCAGAAACATGGTTTACCCCATCACTGTTATCATCTAGCTACTGGAGTGCCTCAGGGCTCAGTGCTGGGGCCGCTTCTCTTCTCCATCTACATGTCATCACTAGTGTCTGTCATTCAGAAACATGGTTTATCCCCATCACTGTTATCATCTAGCTACTGGAGTGCCTCAGGGCTCAGTGCTGGGGCCGCTTCTCTTCTCCATCTACATGTCATCACTAGTGTCTGTCATTCAGAAACATGGTTTATCCCATCACTGTTATCATCTAGCTACTGGAGTGCCTCAGGGCTCAGTGCTGGGACCGCTTCTTTTCTCCATCTACATGTCATCACTAGTGTCTATCATTCAGAAACATGGTTTATCCCCATCACTGTTATCATCTAGCTACTGGAGTGCCTCAGGGCTCAGTGCTGGGACCGCTTCTCTTCTCCATCTACATGACATCACTAGTGTCTGTCATTCAGAAACATGGTTTATCCCCATCACTGTTATCATCTAGCTACTGGAGTGCCTCAGGGCTCAGTGCTGGGACCGCTTCTCTTCTCCATCTACATGTCATCACTAGTGTCTATCATTCAGAAACATGGTTTATCCCCATCACTGTTATCATCTAGCTACTGGAGTGCCTCAGGGCTCAGTGCTGGGACTGCTTCTCTTCTCCATCTACATGTCATCACTAGTGTCTATCATTCAGAAACATGGTTTATCCCCATCACTGTTATCATCTAGCTACTGGAGTGCCTCAGGGCTCAGTGCTGGGGCCGCTTCTCTTCTCCATCTACATGTCATCACTAGTGTCTGTCATTCAGAAACATGGTTTATCCCATCACTGTTATCATCTAGCTACTGGAGTGCCTCAGGGCTCAGTGCTGGGACCGCTTCTCTTCTCCATCTACATGACATCACTAGGATCTGTCATTCAGAAACATGGTTTATCCCATCACTGTTATCATCTAGCTACTGGAGTGCCTCAGGGCTCAGTGCTGGGACCGCTTCTCTTCTCCATCTACATGTCATCACTAGGATCTGTCATTCAGAAACATGGTTTATCCCATCACTGTTATCATCTAGCTACTGGAGTGCCTCAGGGCTCAGTGCTGGGACCGCTTCTCTTCTCCATCTACATGTCATCACTAGTGTCTGTCATTCAGAAACATGGTTTATCCCCATCACTGTTATCATCTAGCTACTGGAGTGCCTCAGGGCTCAGTGCTGGGACCGCTTCTCTTCTCCATCTACATGTCATCACTAGTGTCTGTCATTCAGAAACATGGTTTATCCCATCACTGTTATCATCTAGCTACTGGAGTGCCTCAGGGCTCAGTGCTGGGACCGCTTCTCTTCTCCATCTACATGTCATCACTAGTGTCTGTCATTCAGAAACATGGCTTTTCCTATCACTGCTACACTGATGACACACAACTCTACCTCTCAATCCAGCCGGATGATCCGACGTGAGCTGCTTGCATCTCAGCCTCTGAAAAGACATTTCATGCTGGACGAAGGACCATCACCTTCAACTCTACCTTATGAAGACAGAACTGCTTGTGTTCTCACACAACCGATCACTTCACCACAACATCTCCATTCAGTTGGTTCATCACCCATAACTCGGACAACAACACATCCCTACAGCTTCTGACAGTGAACATCAGTGTTTTACTGTAGCGTAAGAAGTGTTATTTTAACATCAGTGTAAACCACAGGGTTTAGGGGTTCAGGGGTTCAGGTTATCCTACATTAGGGTTATTTAACAACAGAAACCGAATAATCACATGTAAAAATAAAACACTGCTTAGTTTTCACTGTATGAATTAAATATATACTGATTCTTATTAAACTACAAAAGTTATTCAGCCAAGAGTGAGCGATTTTCTCTTTGTCTTTTGTTCATGACCCCAGTTAAACTGTTGCGATATGCATATTGCCATATATACATTTGTGATATTTCCACAATTTCGATATATTCCGCAGCCCTAATATATATATATATATATATATATATATATATATATATATATATATACATACAGTCGTGCCCAGAATTAATCATACCCCTGGTAAATATGATCAAAAATGTCTGTAAAAAATAAATCTGCATCGTTTATCCTTTTGATCTTTTCATTCAACCACGGCCCATTATAAGATTTCTAGCAGAAGGCGTCAGGTTTTGGTTTTTTATCTGTTGATATTTGATAGAATCCACGATGCCATGTGTCTGAATAAGAAGTCCAGGACCTCCAGCAGAAAAATATGCTCACAACATATAAGATCCAATGGTATATTTAACCGTAGGCATGGGGTACTTTTTATCCTTGTGTGCACCAAACACATCTAGCGTGTTTGCTGCCAAAAAGCTCTTTTTTTAGTTTGATCTGACCACAGATCCCTGTGCCGTCTGAAGATCCAGTCGTGTCTGACAACTGAATATGCTGGAGTTTGTTTCTGGAGGAGCGATGAGCATTTTTCTTGAAGCCCTCCCAAACAACATGTGGGGATGTAGGGGTTGTTTGATTTTTTTTTTATAGGCTTTCTGACCCCCAAGACTCACTAATCTCTGCAATTCTCCATCTGTGATTATTGAAGAGTCTTTGGACACTCAAACTTTCCTCCTCGCCGTGCATTAAGACAATATAGAAACACGTCCTCTTCCTGGCAGATTCGTAACATCTTTAGTTGATTATAACTTCTTAATTATTGCCCTGATGGTCAAAATGGGGATTTTCAATTCTTTAGCTATTTTTTTACAGCCACTTTCTATTTTGTGAAGCTCAACAATCTTTTGCTGCGCATCAGAACTATATTCTTTGGTTTTACTCATTGTGATGATTCAGGGGATTTGGCCTTTGTGTTTCCTCATATTTAAACTCCTGTGAAACACGAAGTCATAGCTGAACAATTTCATGTTCCTAGTCACCCTGGTGTGCTAAATAAAGGTAAATATGAATGGGAATATACTTCAGAGATATTTTATTCATAAAAAATTCTAGGGGTATGAATAATTGTGGTCAACGTGTTTTGGAGAAAAACATTTATTTCATAATGTGATTTCCCCCCACTTTCAATTATTTTACTTCAATGAAAGGTTAGATACTGATTGTGTTTAGGAGTGTGTAACAGTCTTATGTTTGTGTGTGACGTCACAGCTCAGGATAGTCTCTCAAAGACTTATTTATAGTGACTCTGAATATGAAACTGAGATATGAGTGTTTCATCGTCAAACAAGAGACCCACTTTAATAACATCAGGACTCGGGACTCCCACAGCGCACACACACACACACACACACACACACACACATACACACACACACACAGACGACACACAGACGACACACAGACGACACAAGAACGTCAGCTGATCCATGGCCTACAAACAGAATCACACACAGATATGATGGTCATAATACCAAACTTTAGAGAATGAGTAAGGACAAGGAGCCTCTGAGCAAAACACACTTTCCGGGATGATTCTCAGAAAACGGGAAACACAACAAAGCGTCTTATAATGGAAGTCAAATGTAATCAGAATGTTTACCCGACAGAGCCGAGGAACGAGCACCTAATAAATATGACCAAAATAGATCATTTCATCCTGAACATTTTGATCAGCGTGTGCAAACCGGAGTTGTTTTTCTCTGCCGTATGTTGATTTTCTGGATTAAATCACTTACGAGGTGTTTTATAGATGTGTAAGTGCTGCGTGTCTGTGGAGTTTGTCAGGTATATTTGCATATTTTGTTTTAGCAGAAGTGTTCTTCAGTGTTGATGCTCAAAACACTCTTCATATTCATATTTCACTCTCGTTGCTCTTCGGAACAGAGATGCACATGAACTCAGTGATTCCTCGAGTCGGTCTGAAAGGGATCGTTCAATCATATATCCTTCTGTCATCATTTACTCGCTCTGTTGTGTCACTCGCACACGTATGACCTTCTTTCTACTTCAAAGGAAGATATTTGATCAAATGTCTTTGTGTCAATACAAACACACTGAACAACCACAGACATTCACCAGTCCATCACCAAACTGACTGAGTGACTTATTCTATTAATTAATTTTTTTATTTATTATTTTATTTATTTACATATTTTATTACTTGTTTTTACT
>CM040802.1:38776150-38778650 GCA_022829025.1 Squalius cephalus | reverse complement strand
CTCTGTCTCCTCCTCTGTCTCCTCCTCTAATGGGCCTACCCCCTTTCTCCTCCTTCTCTGTCTCCTCCTCTGTCTCCTCCTCTAATGGGCCTACCCCCTTTCTCCACCTTCTCTGTCTCCTCCTCTAATGGGCCTACCCCCTTTCTCCTCCTTCTCTGTCTCCTCCTCTGTCTCCTCCTCTAATGGGCCTACCCCCTTTCTCCTCCTTCTCTGTCTCCTCCTCTGTCTCCTCCTCTAATGGGCCTACCCCCTTTCTCCACCTCCTCTGTCTCCTCCTCTGCCTCCTCCTCTGTCTCCTCCTCTAATGGGCCTACCCCCTTTCTCCACCTCCTCTGCCTCCTCCTCTGTCTCCTCCTCTGTCTCCTCCTCTAATGGGCCTACCCCCTTTCTCCACCTCCTCTGCCTCCTCCTCTGTCTCCTCCTCTAATGGGCCTACCCCCTTTCTCCACCTCCTCTGTCTCCTCCTCTGTCTCCTCCTCTAATGGGCCTACCCCTTTTCTCCACCTTCTCTGTCTCCTCCTCTAATGGGCCTACCCCCTTTCTCCACCTCCTCTGTCTCCTCCTCTGTCTCCTCCTCTAATGGGCCTACCCCTTTTCTCCACCTTCTCTGTCTCCTCCTCTAATGGGCCTACCCCTTTTCTCCACCTCCTCTGTCTCCTCCTCTGTCTCCTCCTCCGTCTCCTCCTCCATCTCCTCCTCTAATGGGCCTACCCCCTTTCTCCTCCTTCTCTGGGCCAGCATCCTCTAACCTGGCCTTGTTAGGGGACTCTCCTCTCGGGGCGAATGAGAGGATGCTTAATTGCTTTTTACCGGACATCTTTGAAAGAGAAAGACAGATGCAATGATTGATGCATCCATGGCCAGGATATAATTATAAAAGACATGATTTTAAAAGTGACCTATAACATCGACTATGCAATACATTTTAATTTATTTAGTGCTAATAAAATTATTAAGCCTATTTGGAGAGAGAGATGTTTATAATGTGACAATATGTCAGTCATCGTGTGATAACGAAATATGACTAGGCCTAGACTACTTGTTCTGAGCAGGTGTTGTCAGTCAACAGGCTATAAAACTGTAGGCTAAGTTACAGACACTCATGAAAAACTGATGCTGATTAAACATTCTCTAACAGCAGTCAAGCTGTCACTGTTTGTGTCAAACAAGTTGTGAATTTGTTGTAACATTAAAACAGGAGATCATGACTTACTCTGTGCTCAAGGTGATGCTCAGAGTGATTTCCTCTGTAAACGAAACTTTCGGGCAGAATCACGTGAACAATTCCAGGATATGCTTTTTTTTCATTGGTTGTTGCGTTAAATCTTACCCAGATACAATAGTGCTATTTTCTGATTGGCTATTGTGTAGCCCCTTCCTTTTTTTTTGATTGGCTGATAAGTGGCAGGCTGGACTAAGACCTCCAGGGGAGACGCGCTTGACTCCTGACGAACCGTGAGAGCGGCGCGGCCAGAAAGATGTTGGGCACTGCGGCATATTAAATATATTATAAATCGTTTTTCCACGTGAGAAATACAATGTGTGTGACAAAAGACCGAAATGAGTGACTTTGCATGACACTTGAGAGCCCTGATTAGGTCAGCCGGATCCGGGCCGGATGAAGGACATGAGTTTAAAACGCTCTGGTTGGTAAACACCTCTGTGGTGATGATGCAATAGGTGGGTGTGGCTCTGAGGCTCCGCCTTCTCTTAGGAGTAAATCTTCTTGGTTCGTTTCTCAAACCCGCTGTTCTGAAGCGATCTACTGTATAAAGTGCTGTACGAGGAAACATTTATTCTGTTATTGAGAGGAAAAAGCAGCACATATTTACATATTCATCTAGATGTGGGCGGAGTCAAGATGTTCGTTAACAGTATATCGCTGCAAATGATTTTCAAACTTTTTTTTACCCCTAAACAAAGAAGGAAATGTCTGGTGCCAGTGAAGGAATGATCAACTGAACTCTCCTACGAGTGAACACAGACTTCACCACGGAGTTTCTGTAATCATGAGCTCCTGTTTAACGAGTCTCTCCAGTGCCTCACGAGTGTTGATATCCACTGACCCGTCCTCCAGAGCATGGCTGCTGTGTTAGGAGTGTGTGTGTGTGTGTGTGTGTTCTCCAGGGTCTCAGTCCTCTGCACCTGTTTAACCTCCTGGCGACATCATTTCCTGTTCTGCTTTCATAATCACCTTTCACACAGACACTCCACATCACTTCTCGTCGCCATGGACACGGAAACTTCACTAACAATGGTCTCCATGGAGACCAGGACTTCCATAGACCTTCGACCCAGACAACACAAACATCATGATCACACACACACACACACACACACACACACACACACGTGTCTAATGCACAGCACACGTGTTCCATCAGGGGCTGGAGACCCAATAAAAGTGCAACTAACACACAAACTGCTGACTCTCAGCTTCAGTGCAACGCACACACATGCTTTACCACACTTAACACTGATAACACACACACATACACAC
>CM040802.1:38766150-38771150 GCA_022829025.1 Squalius cephalus | reverse complement strand
CCCACACCATAACCCCCCCTCCACCAAACAACCCCACACCATCACCCCCCTCCCCCACCAAACAACCCCACACCATCACCCCCTCCAACAAACAACCCTCCACCAAACAACCCCACACCATAACCCCCCCTCCACCAAACAACCCTCCACCAAACAACCCCACACCATCACCCCCCTCCCCCACCAAACAACCCCACACCATAACCCCCCCTCCACCAAACAACCCTCCACCAAACAACCCCACAACATCACCCCCTCCACCAAACAACCCCACACCATCACCCCCTTCCACCAAACAACCCTCCACCAAACAAACCCACACCATCACCCCCCCACCAAACAACCCTCCACCAAACAACCCCACACAATCAACCCCACACCATAACCCCCCCTCCACCAAACAAACCCACACCATCACCCCCTCCACCAAACAACCCCACACCATCACCCCCCTCCACCAAACAACCCTCCACCAAACAACCCCACACCATCACCCCCCTCCACCAAACAACCTTCCACCAAACAACCCCACACCATCACCCCCCCTCCACCAAACAACCCCACACCATCACCCCCCTCCACCAAACAACCCTCCACCAAACAACCCCACACCATCACCCCCTCCACCAAACAACCCCACACCATCACCCCTCCTCCACCAAACAACCTTCCACCAAACAACCCCACACCATCACCCCCCCTCCACCAAACAACCTTCCACCAAACAACCCCACACCATAACCCCCCTCCACCAAACAACCCCACACCATCACCCCCCTCCACCAAACAATCCCACACCATAACCCCCCCTCCAACAAACAACCCCACACCATCACCACCCCCACCAAACAACCCCACACCATAACCCCCCCCCACCAAACAACCCCACACCATAACCCCCCTCCACCAAACAACCCCACACCATCACCCCCCTCCACCAAACAACCCCACACCATCACCCCCCACCAAACAACCCCACACCATCACCCCCCTCCACCAAACAACCCCACACCATCACCCCCTCCACCAAACAACCCCGCACCATAATCCCCCTCCACCAGACTTTACACTTGGCACAATGCAGTCAGGCAAGTAGCGTTATCCTGGCAGCCGCCAAACCCAGAATCGTCCATCGGATTGCCAGACAGGACGCTGACCCACTCTGGGATTTTACGTGGCCTACCACGTCATGGCTGAGTTGATTTGTTCCCAATTGCTTCCACTTTGTTATAATACCACTAACAGTTGACCGTGGAATATTTAGTAGTGAGGAAATTTCACGAAAGGACTAATTGCACAGATGGCAACCGATATTTTGGCAATATAGTGTATATGCTGCCACTTGGTAACATTATAAGAAAACATGGAATAGGTTTCCTCTGTTATGCCGATGGTACTCAGTTATATATTTCATCACATCCAGATGAAATCTCCAAATGATCTAAGTTGACAGAATGTTTTAAAGATATAAAATACTGGGTGACCTGTAATTTTCTCCTATTAAATTCAGAGAAGACTGAGGTATTACTTATTGGACCGAAAACCTGTAAACAGAATCTCTTGTATGAACTGTTACCTCATCCTCTACAGTTAAAGACCTGGGTGTTAAAAGCACTATACAAGTAAAAGTATACTTCCCTGCCAGGAAGACTTAATTACTACTTCACTTATTACCTTCATTTCTATCCAATTATGTCATAAAATACTCTTCGTATAAAAGGGAGGTACTTACTCATGTTTGAGTTCGCAGATGCCGATGCGACAACAACCTCCACCCTCCCCACCACCACCAGGATGGTCCTGTCCATACCTCCCAGGGGGGTCGGCTGCGCCCCTGCCTTCGTCTTCAGGCAGGAGATGCAGATCCGCTACCCTCGGATTGCGAACTATGGACAGGGCCTACGCCAAAGAACTTTATAATAATGCTTGCTGGGCTGTCAATAAATGTATGCTTCATTACTTAATTTGATCTCCCGAGTCTTTCTGGTAGAATTGAATTGAATTGAATTCATTGAGGGATGAACAGACAGGCAGAGAGATAGAACGATGGATGGATAGATAGTGTTCTGTGCGTTTGCTAGATGGTTTTCTTGTGTCCTGTCCGAGGCTCATGTGTGTTTGCAGTGAGAACAGAAGTGTTCAGAAACACAAACGTGTTCTTACTCCAGTGCCAAAGCAGCTTATCATTACATGTGGAAAACATTCAGAATTCAGAATTCAGCTGCATAGAAACTGAAGCTGCTCTAATCTGCAGTTTTACAGAGTTATAGTTCCAGATCATAAATCATGTGTGTTTATTAAGACCGTCTGCAGGTGAAACTGCAGCAAAGCCACTCCGATGAGAACATGAGACACGTCTTCTTTTCTCAATGCTGGTGCCTTTTAGGTTAAAAGCAAAACGTTTAAAAGCAAAAGAGCCCAATTTACCCAGCAAGACTTCTCTCCTGAACCCATTACACGTGGAAGTTAAAACGCTGTATGGATCTTCAGATGGACTGGAGATTCATCATTATGCACAGAATAAAGCACTACATGAAAGAAAGCAGCTTCGACGGGCAAATTAAATGCAATTACTGGCCGGCTCAACATCTCAGAGTCATCAGCAGACTCAATGTTAACATGCATTTTTAAAAACCACAAAACATACATTTCAAGTCAAATCTATTTGCACTGAGCTTTCATAATACACATTGTTTCGAATCAGCTTTACAGAAGACGATGATAGACTATCTCAGGGGTACTCAAGTTCAGATGCCAAGGGGGCCACATTTAAACCATATTAAATATGAAGGGCCACAAATTACAACTTGCATAGTAAAACTGTATTTATGACAATATTTACAGTTTTTACTTATATAGAAATTCAGTTTATTACCTATCTTGCTAGGTAAGTCTTGCTAGTCTTTGTTCTATTTAAAGTAATACTGAACATAAAATAAAAATTTAAATCTGGATAATAATTTTCTTGAGATATTAATGCAAAAAAAGAGAGTTCATACTCAGAGTATTAAAAAACCTTGCTAGGTAAGTCTTGCTAGTCTTTGTCCTAAAGTAGACTAATACTGAACATGAAAATAAAAAATATGGAACAAAAAGTGGATTAACAGTTTTCTAGCAATATTAATTATTAATATTAAGCAAAAAAAAAAAAATACTCAAATAGAGTATTAAAAACCTCCTTGCAAGGTAAGTCTTGCTAGACTTTGTCCAATTTAAAATAATACTGAACATGAAAATAAAAATGTACAATTTTGGAACAAAAATGTAGATTAACATAAAAAAGTATACTCAGAGTATTAAAAAATGTATGAAGAAAATCATTGAGCAAATACAGGCTATTTCTCAAGCCCTGATGAAAAGTAGTCCTTATTCTTAGTGGGAAATCTGAGTCTGCATTCTTCTAACCAGTGATTTCAGGTCTGGCTGTTGCTCACTGGTAGCTGCTCTAAGACAGTCTGTCAAATGTCTGTCAGTTAGACGTGAACGTTGCTTTGACTTTATTATTCCCATTGCAGAGAAAGCACTTTCTCACACGTAGATCCAAAGCAGGTCAATATTTTTAAAGCACACTGGATTAATGCAGGGTATGTGTCTTTCAGAACACACTTGGTCCAGAATGTGTCAATGCTCTCTTCTCTATGTCTCTCTTTAAGGATGTTGTTGTGCTGTTATGCTCTATGAGTTGCTCTTCAAACGCTGCCCTTTCCACGCTGAAGGGTTCTTCTGACATGACTGCGACAGACGTAGCCTGTATGTCACAAGCAAATGGATTCTCTGTGAATGCCAGTACAGGTGTGAGGGATTCAACGTCCGCAAATCGGGAGGAAAACTCGTCTTTTAGCTCCCTGAGATATGAACAGTAAGCGCTGGGTGAAAATGAGCCTGGTTCTGTCTCTTGTGACTGCAGAACAGAAAAGTGCATGAGATTTCCTTCCTGAAGTTGCTGCGCGAACAGGTCAAATTTCGCTTCAAATGCAGCCACATCGTTCAGCATCATCGGAAGAATCTTTTGTTTCCCTTGAAGCTTACGATTGAGTGTATTTAAATGTCGCGTAACATCAGTCAGAAAAGCTGCATTGTGCATGAATGTGTCGTCTTCGAGGGCTGCCAGTAAATCACGTCGGCCCTTCTCTTTCATAAATGTGCGCACAACTGGAAGTAATTCCATGAAGCGATCAAGGACATTTCCACGACTAAGCCATCTGACCTCTGCATGCATTGCCAAGTCAGGGTATGCGCTTTCAAACTCTTCGACCAAGGAGCGGAACTGTCTGTGTTTCAGAGCATGTGCAAGAATAAAATTGACTGTTCGTGTTGTCTGAAATTAATTCTATTCGTCTGGTCACTGTTGAATCAGAGAACTGCAGCTTTGAGATTTGCCTTATGATGTCTTCCTTGTTCTTAAAATCCGAAAACAGTGATTCTGCACAGTCTATAAATGTTTTTTTAAGAAATTCTCCCTCTTTGCTTATGCAATATTCCAAGCGATTCTGAATGAGGCCTCTGTAATATTGTCGGTGCTTTTAACAATGCCGCGGAACATGGATCTCTGGGCATTCAAACCAGCTAACAATGTATTTACCTTGTGACTCCTGACTGAGCTGCTATGTGGATATGCAACGCTGAAATTGGGATGAAGTTGCTCATGGTGGCGTTGCAGATTAGCTCGCTTTAAAACAGCAATTGTTTTTTGACAAATGAGACACATTGGTTTGCCACCTATGTCCGCAAAGGCGAATTCCATTTGCCACGCAGGGTTGAAAACTCTGTTTTCATCGTCAACCTTCCTTTTCTTTGAAGCCATCATTATTTAATGTACAGTACGTACACACGTATTTTCACAAGGTTATTAGATGACAGATGGGGTTTCGCGATGATGCATCGCCGACGAATAGGCAATCTTCATTTTCGCGGTTCCGTTACAACCACAACCTTAAAGGTACACACCCCAGTTTTCACATGACTTTTGTTATAGCCTTCATGAGCAGATGTTGAGGGCC
>CM040802.1:38746150-38756150 GCA_022829025.1 Squalius cephalus | reverse complement strand
AACTAAACTCAATTCAACTCAACTCTAAACTCAACTCAACTCAACTCAACTCAACTCAACTCAACTCTGAACTAAACTAAACTAAACTCAACTCAACTCTGAACTAAACTAAACTAAACTAAACTAAACTCAACTCAACTCAACTCAACTCTGAACTAAACTAAACTTAACTCAACTCAACTCAACTCTGAACTAAACTAAACTAAACTAAACTCAATTCAACTCAACTCAACTCAACTCTGAACTAAACTAAACTAAACTAAACTCAACTCAACTCAACTCAACTCTGAACTAAACTAAACTAAACTAAACTAAACTAAACTAAACTAAACTCAACTCAACTCAACTCAACTCTGAACTAAACTCTAAACTAAACTCTAAACTAAACTCAATTCAACTCAACTCTGAACTAAACTAAACTAAACTCAACTCAACTCTGAACTAAACTAAACTTAACTCAACTCAACTCTGAACTAAACTAAACTAAACTAAACTCAATTCAACTCAACTCAACTCAACTCAACTCTGAACTAAACTAAACTCAATTCAACTCAACTCTGAACTAAACTAAACTAAACTAAACTAAACTAAACTCAATTCAACTCAACTCAACTCAACTCAACTCTGAACTAAACTAAACTCAATTCAACTCAACTCTGAACTAAACTAAACTCAACTCTGAACTAAACTAAATTAAACTCAACTCAACTCAACTCAACTCAACTCTGAACTAAACTCAACTCTGAACTAAACTAAACTCAACTCAACTCAACTCTGAACTAAACTCAACTAAACTCAACTCTGAACTGAAGTGTCTTGAGCTTAGAGCGGTTAAACTGCAGCTTTATATGCAGTGAAACAGAAATTGTTGGTAATAAATACATGTTGCAAGTCTGAACGGTGTCTGATAAAGGCTGTTTATCCGAGTCAACCGTATTTTAGGATATGATTGAGCTGGTCTAGATGAACAATACATAACATAATGAAAGATCACAGAGCGCAAACTAATGCACAACCGAACCCTGAGAATAGAGCAGCGCTCATTACACGACAAAAACACCAATAAAAGCCAATCTAGCCTCAAAACACGGCTAAAATAAGACGACTTCAAATTACTGCCCATCTCAGCAGAGACGCTGGAAATATCCTCTTAATTGAGGAATAAAGTGAGAGACGGGGGGTTTTCAGTGTCAAATCAGCGTCTCATAATCGAGTCCTGCGGCGCCTCGGATCAATACACTATTTTAGTTTGATACAAGAATATAAAAACAACAAGAAAATTGGCTGCAATTTGCAATTTCTGTGAAATCTATTTCACACTCGCCCATTATGCTGCGTGTTATTTATGCAAAAACGGCGTGATTATAAGTCATTACAGACATGATGGAGTTATTTTAATCTGATCAGAGCTGGTGTTTCCTTTGGGAAAGTCAGTTACTTTCTACTTATACTTCTCTGAGTTTATACCGCTGTAGATGTGCTCAGGTCAAACAGTTGTTCCAGTGATCTTGATCCACTTCAGCGGTTTAGACCTCAATTGAAGACATTCGAGCATCAACACTCCGACCAATCAGAAGACAGATCAGTCACTCCTCATGAATAATGAATGAGCTCCTGAAACATTCTTATTTCATTCAGAGTTAGTATCGATAACTAAACTATTAGTTTGTTTAATTAATAATGAATAATTATTAGTTAATTATACTATAACTTAATAATCTATTAACTAAATCTAAAACCAGAAAACAACATTTTTGTTACTTGAAACAACCATTACCTGAATTAAAATAAATTATTTAAAAAATGAAACCAATCATTTTCTTTTATTTGAACCCAAAGTACTAAAATAACTAAAACTAAATAAACTAAACCTACTAGAAATGAATAAAAACTACACATATTAAAAAAAAAAACATCTAATAACCTAAATTATTTAAACTTTAAAGTTTAACAGAAAAAAAAAAAATTCAAAATATTAACAAAAACAGTGTATCAATAATGACATTAAAATACCATCTGCATATTCAAAATATTCAAGGTGACAAAAACCTTTACAACAAATCACATCATCTATATTTTTAATAGTCATGACGTGAAGCATCAAAATATGCAGATACTGCCGTCACTGGTTGGTGAGTAGCGACAGAATCATTTACAAAACTGGAAGCAATTATGAATTTAATTAATGCATATGTAAATGGGAGTCACAGATTCAGTGCAAAACAAAACGATGATTTTCCCAGGACAAATATCTAAACATTCTTCATTCAAGATGCCTTTACTGGAGATCAGAAGTCTCGTTTCTGAGGAAGGATCAAAATGATCAGATGGGCTCAGAAAAACAATCTTAATTAAAAGGGAAAAGAAGTTTTTCAAATATTTGTTCTTGTTTTAATCATTTTGATGACTTGCGTCTCAAGTAAATGCATTATGAACGTTCAGAGGTTTGTACTGGAAAACAAGAACATCATTTTATGCAGTTTAAATCCACTCAGTTGTTTAGTGGAAGGAAACGGGTGAGTTTGTGAGGTAATAATAACATGTGACTCACAGATTAATGGGCCGATTCCTGAAGAGAATACAGCGTCCAGAGAATCGCCCTCATGACAACAGATGGAAGAAGACGAGGGTGGAGGAGGTTTCCATTAGCGTTAGCATTACGTGTTTAAGATCTCAGTCCTCAAACTGACTCACTCCACTCCAGTCTCATGAGTGCCGTATGAACGCGCACACACGTGAAAGGTCACGGCGGCGGGTGAAAGCCAAACCTCATCTGAGAAGTGTTGAAGTGCTGAACCGTGAAGCTCAGAGAGTCACACACACTCGCCTGCAGATGTTTGAGCAGATCCACACAACATCTGCCCGATTACCCACAATCCCAGCGCACAGGAGCGCTCAAAACTAGCGGTGTAACGATTCCCTCGTGTCACAATTCCACACATATCACGATACTGAACTCATGACACCATATTATTGCGATACTCTGAGACGTATGGTAAAAGGTTAAAAAAAAAATGTACAATTGATTAAAATGCTAAATTTGGTATAACTTAGTGTGTGTAAATGAATAGGCTTGGACTTGTGCTGAAACCCAAAGCACAGGACAATAGAGAAGCCAGAATAACAATATTCATGATTCTGAAGATGAAAATACAGAATTACTGTAGATGAATATGCTTGATCTCTGTCACTGACTAGATATATGTAAAATAATGTCGGACACTTTTTACTGGTAACATCAGACATCTGGCATTACAGTATCAGGACTCAAATATTCCCCCATTGCATTATACTACATTATATTCAACATTATTTATAGTAGTTTAATGTAGTACTGACACTAAAACTCTGAAAACTTGATTTTTTTCCTCACACAGTAAGTTTTGTTTTATTTGAGGAACTTTCCACGATATTGTTGCATTTTTGTATTGCGCTATATTGTGACAGCCCTCCTCTAAACCTCAGCCAACGCTCTGGGAAAGTCTTTTCAAAGTTGCGTTTCAATAACGTTACCTCAGAGTTATCTGCTCTTTAATAATGTTCTCAAAACATTAGCACAAAAACATTATTTATACATCGTTCATGTAGCATCTTTTCTGAAATGTTTTAGTTGGACGTTTTTTAAAAGTTACTTGTTTCAGAAGGTTCAAAAGTAGCGTTCCATAATGTTTGAAGAATGATACAATGTAATGTTCCTTAACGTTCACATAACCAAGAAAAAAACATTTTTAAAAAACTGAACGTTTTGACCTTTCAGAGAACATTTGGAAATAATGTTTTCATAACTTAATTGTAACACAGTCTTAGAATATACTTTTGTTGGCTGCGAACCCAAGACACTTAATAACGTCCTCTTAAAAGAGAATCAGAACAGGACACCTTTACTTCTACAGCGCTTTATACAGTGCAGATCGTTTCACAGCAGCTTCACAGTGATAAACAGGAAAATCACAGAATCAAATATAAAAAAGACAATAGTACAATATTATTGCTCAATATTATTACTGCTTGAGAACCAGTTTTAGTCCTGATTGACAACCCTAAGATATTAAACATACGTACTGTAAAATACTGTTCATTTTGATTATTTGCTGTGCTTGTGTGACATCTGTTCACTTCTCGAAGGACATATAAAGTAGGCTTTTCACCAGATCTCCTCTCGCTCTCGCTCTAAAACCAGCAGAATCTCAAACTCAATATTTGTACAGCAGAACTCTGCTCATATCTGAGAATATTTCAGCTTCATATCTGCTCTCGCACCGGAGATAATCAACCAGAAAGTGACGGGAATTTTAAAAAATTGCACTCTCTCACACATGTTCTGCAGACTTGACTTGACTTGACTTGACTTGACTTGACTTGACTTGACTAGGTTCTCTGAACGTTCTGAAACAAGTAGTAACATTTAAAAAACGTTAGACGAACATTTCAACTAAAACATTTCAGAAATAAAATGCTTCGTGAACAATATATAAATAATGTTTTTGTACTAACGCTTTGAGAACATTATTTAAGATCTATTAATGTTACTTGAAGAAGTTTTCTTCCAGTTACATTAACAAGCAGAACCTTGACAGAATTAAGGTTAGCGAGTAAATGATGACAGAAGGATCATTTCTGGGTGAGTTTCAACGCCTGTGAGCTTCAGTGGTTTCCCCTGGATGAGTGTATCTGTGTCCGTCAGGATGAGTGTATCTGTGTCCGTCTGGATGAGTGTATCTGTGTCCGTCTGGATGAGTGTATCTGTGTCCGTCAGGATGAGTGTATCTGTGTCCGTCTGGATGAGTGTATCTGTGTCCGTCTGGATGAGTGTGTCTGTGTCCGTCTGGATGAGTGTGTCTGTGTCCGTCTGGATGAGTGTGTCTGTGTCCGTCTGGATGAGTGTGTCTGTGTCCGTCTGGATGAGTGTATCTGTGTCCGTCTGGATGAGTGTATCTGTGTCCGTCTGGATGAGTGTGTCTGTGTCCGTCTGGATGAGTGTGTCTGTGTCCGTCAGGATGAGTGTATCTGTGTCCGTCTGGATGAGTGTATCTGTGTCCGTCTGGATGAGTGTGTCTGTGTCCGTCTGGATGAGTGTATCTGTGTCCGTCTGGATGAGTGTGTCTGTGTCCGTCTGGATGAGTGTGTCTGTGTCCGTCTGGATGAGTGTGTCTGTGTCCGTCTGGATGAGTGTGTCTGTGTCCGTCAGGATGAGTGTGTCTGTGTCCGTCTGGATGAGTGTGTCTGTGTCCGTCTGGATGAGTGTGTCTGTGTCCGTCTGGATGAGTGTATCTGTGTCCGTCTGGATGAGTGTATCTGTGTCCGTCTGGATGAGTGTATCTGTGTCCGTCTGGATGAGTGTATCTGTGTCCGTCTGGATGAGTGTGTCTGTGTCCGTCTGGATGAGTGTGTCTGTGTCCGTCAGGATGAGTGTATCTGTGTCCGTCTGGATGAGTGTATCTGTGTCCGTCTGGATGAGTGTGTCTGTGTCCGTCTGGATGAGTGTATCTGTGTCCGTCTGGATGAGTGTATCTGTGTCCGTCTGGATGAGTGTCTCTGTGTCCGTCTGGATGAGTGTGTCTGTGTCCCCCTGGATGAGTGTGTCTGTGTCCGTCTGGATGAGTGTATCTGTGTCCGTCTGGATGAGTGTGTCTGTGTCCGTCTGGATGAGTGTATCTGTGTCCGTCTGGATGAGTGTATCTGTGTCCGTCTGGATGAGTGTCTCTGTGTCCGTCTGGATGAGTGTATCTGTGTCCCCCTGGATGAGTGTGTCTGTGTCCGTCTGGATGAGTGTATCTGTGTCCGTCTGGATGAGTGTGTCTGTGTCCGTCTGGATGAGTGTGTCTGTGTCCGTCTGGATGAGTGTGTCTGTGTCCGTCTGGATGAGTGTGTCTGTGTCCGTCAGGATGAGTGTGTCTGTGTCCGTCTGGATGAGTGTATCTGTGTCCATCTGGATGAGTGTGTCTGTGTCCGTCTGGATGAGTGTGTCTGTGTCCGTCAGGATGAGTGTGTCTGTGTCCGTCTGGATGAGTGTGTCTGTGTCCGTCTGGATGAGTGTCTCTGTGTCCGTCTGGATGAGTGTGTCTGTGTCCGTCTGGATGAGTGTGTCTGTGTCCGTCTGGATGAGTGTGTCTGTGTCCGTCTGGATGAGTGTGTCTGTGTCCGTCTGGATGAGTGTGTCTGTGTCCGTCTGGATGAGTGTATCTGTGTCCGTCTGGATGAGTGTGTCTGTGTCCGTCTGGATGAGTGTGTCTGTGTCCGTCTGGATGAGTGTGTCTGTGTCCGTCTGGATGAGTGTGTCTGTGTCCGTCAGGATGAGTGTGTCTGTGTCCGTCTGGATGAGTGTATCTGTGTCCCCCTGGATGAGTGTGTCTGTGTCCGTCTGGATGAGTGTGTCTGTGTCCGTCTGGATGAGTGTGTCTGTGTCCGTCTGGATGAGTGTGTCTGTGTCCGTCTGGATGAGTGTGTCTGTGTCCGTCTGGATGAGTGTATCTGTGTCCGTCTGGATGAGTGTGTCTGTGTCCGTCTGGATGAGTGTGTCTGTGTCCGTCTGGATGAGTGTATCTGTGTCCGTCTGGATGAGTGTGTCTGTGTCCGTCTGGATGAGTGTGTCTGTGTCCGTCTGGATGAGTGTATCTGTGTCCGTCTGGATGAGTGTGTCTGTGTCCGTCTGGATGAGTGTGTCTGTGTCCGTCTGGATGAGTGTGTCTGTGTCCGTCTGGATGAGTGTGTCTGTGTCCGTCAGGATGAGTGTGTCTGTGTCCGTCTGGATGAGTGTATCTGTGTCCCCCTGGATGAGTGTGTCTGTGTCCGTCTGGATGAGTGTGTCTGTGTCCGTCTGGATGAGTGTGTCTGTGTCCGTCTGGATGAGTGTGTCTGTGTCCGTCTGGATGAGTGTGTCTGTGTCCGTCTGGATGAGTGTATCTGCGTCCGTCTGGATGAGTGTGTCTGTGTCCGTCTGGATGAGTGTGTCTGTGTCCGTCTGGATGAGTGTGTCTGTGTCCGTCTGGATGAGTGTATCTGTGTCCGTCTGGATGAGTGTGTCTGTGTCCGTCAGCATCATGGCATCAGCTGAAGTGTGTTTTAACGTGTGTTTAACAGCAGAGGCATGAGCCGTGTGCGTCAGGGACTGAAGTGGATCTTCAGAATCCAGCGCATGTAAACACAACAAACTCTAACATTTAATTCTGGATCAGAACGAACTCAGTCCTTTTAACGAAACAGACCAAACAGGGTCTCACACAAACTCAATCCAAACTTCATTGCATCAAAACAAAGAGAGAAAAAATATGTAAACATATGAAATCACATTGACCATAAAGCAATAATGAAAATCACAAAAATATTCAAATATGAACACATTCAAATTAACAAACGACCCAAACAAATATGGTCCCAAAACCTACATTTCCCATAATTCCCAGGAAAATATATAAAGGACATCAGGAAATGCCGCGCTCTTTTAAAGGGGACGTATCAAGAAAATCTGAGTTTGTCCGTGTGTAAGTGCTGTAATCGGGTCCCGGTGTGACATTTGGTTCCACACGCGCCAACAGAGTCCAGTTCTAACGCACTGATGAAGATCCAGCAGAGCCTGAAGCTGTTCTGTGGTTGAGCTCAGATGAGCACTGAACACTATTGACCAGAACATGTCACCGCTGTCTTATAAAGACCTCAGGAACTGTGGACACTTGTGGAGAAGTTAAACATGATGATGAGATGATCAGTGTAACTCCACAACAACTACAGAAATGTCTCCACTAACATTCAGAAGCTCTTCCTGAGTCTCTCCGTAAGGCTGCACTCGCTACTGGTTATACTGGGATTCTGGATGAGGGAGATTGGCCTGTTCTGTTATTGCCGGAGTTTCTGAAGCTCGTGTAAAGACTCCGCCCTCTTCTGAACGGAGGCGGAGCTAAAGCTCATTTGCATTTAAAGGGACACACACAAAAACGGCATGTTTTTGCTCACACCCAAAAAGGGGCAAATTTGACAAGCTATAGTTAGCTAAATTATCTGAAGATTTGGAGCTGAAATTTCACAGACACATTCTGGAGACGTTTACATCTGGTGAAAAGAGGCATAATATGTCAGCTTTAACAACAGGCCTCTGACCGACGCTGCAGTCACACATTCGACACACAATCATTCAAAACAATATTAGATAAAAAATTAAACCCATATCTCTTTCTAATTGTAGTTTCATTAAATGACAAGCATGCGCTCTAGTAATGAAGCATTGCCGCTATCACTATTCATTTTAATGAGACAATGTATTCATAAAGAGACAATGTAGGCTGAACACACTCAATGTACACACTCACTGTAGAACACACTCACTGTAGAACACACTCACTGTACGACACACTCTTTGTGAGGCGTCACGTTACATACGTGTGTTCATCGACTCAATTATCAGTGAAATCATCATCATTATGGGTCACTGTACATCATGTGTGCGATTCAGAAAGAACAAGTGCTTTCAAACATCATTAGTGTTTTAATGTTGCTGGCTTTTAAGAGAGCTGTAATTACCGAAGCCAGACTAACCTGGAGCAAATGGAAAAATACCGCAGTAAAAACACTCTTCAGCTCTACATAAGTGTGTTATGCAAAACACAGACTCATTAAACTCATTGCATTAGTTGGGTTATTTATTAATTAAATTAGTTACCTACTGAATTCATCCAGAGGAAATAAGACCAGCTGTCAATCAAGCTGTTATAAAGTTACAGCACGACACGCCCCCTCAAGCACAAGCCCCGCCCACTATGACTGATTGACAGGAGTCACTGAGTGACTGAGTGACTTTGAGCAAATGCAGTCACTAATGGAGGTGTAGCACAACATTAAAGCGTCTATTAGCACAAATGCTGATAATTATATTTAAAACTTCAAGGCCTGGTTTCACAGACATGGGGTCCGTTCTTCGTACGTCGCTAACTCAGTTAGCTGGATTTGATTGTTGGCGATTTGGCATGATCTCGGATTGTTTTGTTCTTCGATGCTCATCCTGGACTTGCTGTCATAGCAACATGTGCGCAAACTTAAACCTGCTCGCGAGCAGCTTATTTCATGTTAACAGGATTAGATCCCGGCTTCATAAGCGGAGCTGATGCGGGAAGTCCAGCGCAGCGCGATAGTGCACTTTCTGAGATATATATATTTTCTCGTGACTCGTGAGATTGTCGTTTACATTATTCATTTGTTGGAAACACACATTTATTTTCGACTTGTCGGAGTCGGGCTTTAACTACAGCACAAACTGTTTGCATTGCCCTAAGATTATTTGCGAGTGGCTCTTTCCTTTACACTATTGGAGATGCGGAGAACTTGATGGAAAGTGCTGCTGTCGTGTCATTCGGAGTTTACCTGGCGCTTTTAGGTTTAAAACACAGTTTTAGGTTTTTTTGTGGCATTTCCAAGCCACTTAAGACCCAATGTTGTAAAGCAGTTTTTTTTTAAAGCAGTTTTTTTATTTTTTAGGCTATCATAATTTTTTATGAAGATCATGCAATCATGACCATGCCGATTTCAGATATGTCACTCAGGCTTCACTAACGTGATTGGTAGACTATAGGCTATAGACTGCCATCAAGGCCTCAATGAAGGGGATTATGTGAACAGAAAGGGGATTCACAATGTAAATGTGCAGCCCAGTTACTATTGTGATTCTTAATATTCCAGATTAGTAATATTATATCAAATAAAAAAAAGGCAGTTGACTAAAATCTTCCATATCACAAATGTGAAAGCAAAATGGCCAGGATCTGTGCATGACTTAAGAATTTTCAGAGATTCACATTTATGCACATTATTTGAAAGTGGTAAGGAAAGTTCCACAATTAAATATCAAGCTCACTGTATTACATACACTTATGCTGATCCTAACAGAACTGCATTTTTTCATAGGTGATTATGACATGTTCCTGCAGACAGGTGTTTTATGACCCCATTCCCTGACCCAAACCAGTTACAATGCAGCTCTAGCCAGGACAAGGGCACACAATGAAATGAACTT
>CM040802.1:38526150-38733650 GCA_022829025.1 Squalius cephalus | reverse complement strand
ATGGCCCAGTGTGTGTGTGTGTGTGTGTATAATGTGTTTCTCTGGTGAAACCACACGGTGCAGACGTACAGCGGTCTGATCGATCAATAAACACCAATGGAAGCCAAGAGAAAAACATACAGACAGACAGAGAAACAGTCAGACAGACCTGGGGCATTGAGTATAAACCACTGCGCTGATTTCATCCTAAAGGTGTGTGAGACGAGTTTGTTTATTAAGCGTGCAGGGCAACCACTCCGTAGAGAATTACAATGATCTAGCCTTGAGCTCATGAATGCATGAACTAACTGTTCCACACTTGTCAATGAGAGCATGTTGTAGTTTAGATATATTTTTAAGATGGAAGAATGCAGTTTTACAGATTAGAGGTCGACCGATATGGGTTTTTTCAGGCCGATGCCGATCTTTTGAAATCCAGGTCTGCCGATGGGCGATAAATGCTGCCGATTTATTTTGGCCGATTATGTGCTTGTTTTTAACCTCTATTTGAAAGATAAAATGTAACATAAATAATTACTTAATATAGACAAGATTTCTCAACAAAAACATTTATTGAACACTTGACCAATCTGCACTTGTACAAAAGACAAAAATACCTTGAGATATGTTTGATAATTGTTCCTGAATGAATTGAAAATTAATTAGCTACATTTCAGATTAATACATTTTGTTTTACTTAACATTTTAATTAACAGTAACTTAAACACTTTGCAGTTTGAATGATGTCTTGTATAAACAAAATGACGGAGTATGTTTTTATGTTTCCACTGTTCGATCGTATCCGCGCCTCACACACACACACACACACACGCACGCACACACACAAATATAAGTAAACACTTTGTGACTTTAAACACACGCCCCCCTCTCTCTCTCTCTCTCTCTCTCTCTCTCTCTCTCTCACACACACACACACACACACACACACACACACACACAACATATGCAGCCTGCTTCAGAGCTAAGGTGGAGCCACAGATTAGGTGTCCCTAAAGAACCCGCGTATCTAACAGTAGTTCCGCATTACATTAATTAATTTGTACGCGAGTATTATTTATTTTTATACCATGTATTCTCCTTGTAAATTTATACACCTAACCGTGACGCCTGTACCGTGTCGGTTCAATACGAAAACATGTACCGATCCACCACTAGTCTACAATGAAATACAGTCACACATTACACTGTTTGGCCAGCATTTTAACCGTGTTTAATCCAGCTACTAGCTAACGGTATGCTAAAGTTAGCTGCTGTCTAGCGTCACGTGCAGCGAAGCGATGTTTCTGTTATTCTGAAGCACAGAAATCTGCACTGATATTCGGTCCGCTAGATAACGGTCGTTAAGGCACCAGTGCCGTATTAGCACCGGGTCTGTCTGTAGCTAACGTTAAGTTACCCAACCCTAGCAACGACGACGCTAACAAAGCAAAGCCAGTCCTTCACTAGCCTATAGTGCGTTGGTCTCTTTTTTATTACTTATTTCTCTGCATTGAGTGACAACCCTCTCAAATATAATACACACAAACAGAACAAATAAAAGTCTCAGATTCTCTGTCTGTAATTGCAGAATTCTTGCTTACTTATTGTGCCATGATAGCAACCCTTCTGCTGTGATAAACCTCAACTACACTATCAATATCCAAAGTAGCCGAACGCCATGTCGCCTATTCATATTTTTTCTCGAAGTTGGCAGTAACATATCAAAAGTTTTTAATTAAATATAAAGGAGTTTTCTCCGAGGAACTTAGCTCCTTCCTGAGGCACTGGATGAGGTCTGCTCACTCTGCTGGAGAGTGACTCTGGGCGCAGCGTCGAACACGTGTTCCACAACAACAACAGCACTCGCTGCCCACAGATGCGCCCGCCTAATAATCGGCTTGATATACTTGGATATTGGCCGATGCCGATTATGTTAAAAAATGCAAAAAATCGTCCGATTAATCGTCCGACCCCTATTACAGATGATAAAAACGTGGCTTTCAAATGAAAGATTGGTATCAAAGAGCACACCCAGGTTCCTAACCGACAACGAGGACTTGACAGAGCAGAAATTACTAGCCATCCAGTTTTTTATATCAGCTATCCATTCTGTTAATTTAGTGAATTGATAAGTTTCGTTAGGTTTTGAAGAAATATAGAGCTGAGTATCATCAGCATAACAGTGAAAGCTAATGCCATGTTTCCTAATGATATCTCCTAAGGGTAGCATGTACAGAGTGTGTGTGTGTCTGTGTGTGTGTGTGTGTGCGTGTGTGTGTGTGTGTGTGTGTGTGAGGGTAGCACGTACAGAGTGAACAGCAGCGGTCCTAGTACTGAGCCTTGTGGTACGCCATACTGAACTTGTGATCGATGAGACATCTCATCATTTACTGCTACAAACTGATAACGGTCAGATAAGTATGATTTAAACCATGCTAATGCAATTCCACTAATGCCAACATCATTTTCGAGTCTATTCAAAAGAATGTTGTGGTCAATAGTATCAAATAAGATCGAGTAATAGAGAGATAGAGAGATACTAATAGAGAGATACAACTGCCCCTATGGGGAACGCCTCAGCGTGACCGTTGTCTGAAGCACGGGGGAGAGAAACTTCATATAACTGTTCATATTCATGTTCTTTCAGTAATGCAGTGAATATGACTTAGTGAGAATTATGTGATAGAAAAACCTTGCAATGGAAAATACACATTTTGGGATTTGTATGAAAATGGCTTGTAATTGACACAATCGATTTTAGCCTTACGTGTGTTAACTGCCAGAAGAGTTGATTAATCGCTCTAATAATAATTAGATTAGTTGAGTATCAAAAATAATTACAAGTTGAAGCCCTATAAAGAGCTCCTGTGCCGGTGTAGGAAACTCATAGATTCACAATGTACACTGTATATACTGCGTCTGGAGGCTGAGTCACACATTACTGTTCCAGTGTTCTGTCCTTCATGATGGAGGAATACAACGGCGGATATTTTTTACTGCATGTTCGTCACAGTAAGAGAAGATTCATTCATTAGATCAAACATACACACACACACACACACACACACACACACACACACACACACACACACACACACCTACGCACACACGCACGCACACACGCACACACACACATTCAATAGAAACAATAAAGTGTTCAGCAGAGCAAACATTTGTAGAAAAAATAAAGATGAAACGATCAAAAAACAGACAGACCGATCAAGAGTCTATCAGGGAAAAGCAGAACTCTTGGATTATGATAATATTTCAGGATACGCAGGCGAAAACTGGCTGACGTCACCACTTACGTGCAAAGAGGAGCTCACCTCCATACCAATTACACACACACACACACACACAGTCTCCATCCTTGAACCTGCAGGGTGTTTGAGAGCTAGAGATTCTGTGATCAAAGCCACTGTGAGTGTGAGTGTGTGTGTGTGTGTGTGTGTGTGAGAGAGAGAGAGAGAGTGAGTGAGTGTGTCTCCTGAGAGGGTGTTACATAGTTCATGAAAGCAGCAATCAGCCGCGGCTGTGCTCTAAACACACACACACACACACACACACACACACACACACACACAGGTGATTATGCTGCAGTGCTGTTCACTGGAATATTCACATACAAACCGCTGAACATCATGAGAGAGAAAATGAAGGACAGAGTGAGAGGTCAAAGTTCACAAGAGTGATTCAAGAACTCGAAAAAGAGAAACTTTGAAGAAATAATTTACTGCAGTAATGAATATTCATCATTTACTCGCCCTCAGGATGTTCAGACCCTTATGACTTTCATTCTCCTGCAGAACACAAAATAAGAAATAATGAAGCATTTCTGATTATGAACCACAACTGACAAAAAAAGTGGGTTAAAGTGGGTCAGATCCAGTACTAGCAACATGCACTTAATAAAGTGGTTGTTTTCTGATGCGACTTGCACACATCTTCAGTGATAAACCCGGGGTCATAGGGTGTTTCGGCCATAGACTAAATAAATGTGTGTAGTGTGCGTGACGTCACCAGTAGTGTTTCTGAAGGGCGTTTTTGAAGTCCAAAGTGGGCGGAGCCGGCCGTCGCCATCTTGGCAGCGTCACTCCCGGATAAACGAACACGTGCAGCGAGGCGGATTAGCTGAGGTGATGCTAACATACCGCAGACAAACGGCTAGATGTGACATCAGCGGCAATCCACCTGTCACTCAAGTGGCCACGCCCTTAATTATGCACAACTTTAAGGCTTAATGTAATTTAAACGGATGAGTTATAAAAAAATTCACCCCCCTCACAGTCGTCATGAAGGGTAAGATTAGCTTTATAGACCAAACCACTTTTTGCACCAGACTGTAAACATGTTTTTCTCTGCTGTAAATTTGGATATTTTAACATGGAGGTCTATGGGATTGAGTCTCTTCTGCAGCCGGCCTCTAGTGGCCAGTGGATGAACTGCAGTTTAACTCACTTCAGTGTTGATTCAAGAGAGAGATTGGAATTTTGTCACTTGGTTTCGGCTAAAGACCTAAAACACTGCAGGTTTGAAACAGAGACACACAAGAACTAATGAAGTTTGATGGTTTGAGTTAATGGTGTTTAGAGTGTTGCTATGTGGTTGCTAGGGTGTTTTTAACAGCAGAACTCAGACCAATCTGCATCTCTGAGCATTGATGACAGTGAGTCAGCACTGAGGGGGTCAGAGGTCAGAGCATGTGTGTGTGTGTCGCACACTGAATGCTAATGTCCTCATTACACACACGGCGGACCGGAAACACAGCTCCTCCAGCGCGACCCGCCGCGACCCTGCATTTATGAGACGCGGGACACACACGTCCTGCTGACCGCAGTGTGAATTACACAATGACCCTGACGATTTATGATTCATTATATGAACATCAGCGGTGAGAGACTCATGTTTCTGAGAGTCTCTTCTGCTCACCGAAGCATGCGGCAAAAATACAGTAAAAACTGTGAAATATTATTCCAGTGTAAATCAGATGTTCTCTATGTGAATATACAGTAAAGTGTAATTTATTCCTGAGATCAAAGCTGATTTTTCAGCATCATTACTCCAGTCTTCAGTGTCACATGACCCTTCAGAAATCACTCTAATATGAGGATTTGATGCTCAAGAAACATTGATGATTATTATCATCACATTGATGTTTTTAATGTCAATGTGATTCTCTATATCTGAGTGAACTTGAGCAGAACTGATTCATACATGCACTAAAAATCATTAAAAGGGATTCAAACACACTGAGACTTCAGACATGATGAAGAAAAGTGACGCTAGTGACGAGGAAAGCTCGAGACGCCGGGTTTGATGTAAGTGCTGGGTTACTGCACATCAGACTCATTTAAATCACATCATTAAATCAAGAGATGAAGCGGAACTGGCTCTTCTTGTCTATTAAGACCTTGATGAATTGATTGAGAGACTGACATCCTACCCATGCTGACTCATGAAGAACGACATCACTTCCTGTTGAAAAACAAAAAACAGCAAAACAAAACCCTAGCAGAGGGAAAATGACCGGATTTCCAGTGATGATGATGATGATTACGGACCCATGAGAGTAAAAGCATCAGATAATCACAGGAATCACCAAAGACTTGAGACACAAACATACGAATCTTCAGCATCACCGGATGAGTCACTTCATATCATGGCAGGGATAAGCTTTCATGCTTCAGGGTTTAATACGAGAAATTCAAAGGGAAAATGTTGAATTCTAGAAATAATCATGTGATAATGTAAGAATGAACAAATAAAAACTGCTTTATCTCAATGGAATCCTGATGGACTCAAAGAAATCAAAATCCGAATCAGTGTTTTAACAGATTGATATTATGAGTCACTTGAGTTCAGACTGATGTTAGTGTAAGAACTGAGAAATTAGATAAATGCCAGGCAGTCTACGTGAGGCCCTGAGAGGACAGAGGACCACTCTGGAAATGAACATTTGAACTCCCCCTATCGAGACGAAAGTCTCACCTCCGAGTCATCCTAATCTACATCTCTTTCCCTCAACCCTCACCCTCTCTCTCTCATGCTCAGATCACCTGAACTCACCCAAGAAAATATATAATTTAATGTGAATGATTATCACAGAGTATTGTACATTTTGGTATCATTTGAAATGTCTCAGTGCGACTGGTACAAATGTCTCATTTCCAAATAAATAAAACAAAAGGTAATAAGGTTTTTAAGAGTTTAGGGATAACTGGCACACAAAGGAAGGTGGTCTCCTGGCAAATGGTCTCACACCCCCAAAAGATGTAACCTCTGAATGTGAATTCCCATTGTTAGCAGATGTTTCCATGTGAAAGAGGTTCTGTCTATATAATGGAATGCAATGAGAAGATCGGGGCCTTTTTGTAACTCAAGTTGGCCCATGATGCTAAGGGTGACTCTTACTTAAGAGTAAACTCTTAGCATCATGTATCTTAATGTTGGGTCGGGGCCTTTCTGTATTTCAGATCAGTAAGACTCTCAGCTTCATGTATTTCTTAATGTCGGGTTTGCATCTCTTCTCTTTATTCCAGAGCATTTGATGTTTTGTATTGATTATCTTTGAATTGATTATGAAATTGGCATGATACATTTATCTGACATAATAAATTGTTACATTTGATTATTCTAACTGACATTATTTTCATTAAAGAGTTAAAAGGAATAGTCAAACATTCACTCACATTTAAAGCTGCAGTCCGCAGTTTTTCCTCTTTGTCACCATCTCTGTTCGAAATCTGCAATTGCAGTTATTTGCGGTATTATCAACCTTACGTGGGTTGTACATCGGCATGAAACAGCGCAGATGAATCCAGTGTTTTGAGGAGAGTGTGCGGCGGTCAGTCACCGCGCCGGTGTGGGTACGGGCATTCAGAATCACAGATTATACTTTATGGAAGTATGACCAATATTAGAGTTTTCAACGGAAAATGTCATCTGAACAAGTAACATCCACTTTTGTTCTGATCAACTAAGGGGAAAAAAAGCATTGCAGTAAATCAGGCTGATTAAATCTAACGATCGCTTATCATATCATATCAAACCGTGCAAATCAAAGAAGAGCAGTTATTTTTTACAAACAAAATACAATCATAGTGCTATGAAATGGTGTATGAACGGAATCCCTGTTATGCATAAAAGTGTTATAATATAACATAATATAAACATCTTACGTCAGGAACATTTTCACTTTACCGATCTGATTCAGATCCAATACTTGACAACCGAGGAGGCGGGTTTGATTTTCTCGGAGTAAGTTAGAGGTGAATTGCTTCCTCTCATAGCTAGCACAAAATAATTCATATTTACCATAATAGCAAAACGAGAAAGGCACAACAAAGGAAACTCCGTAACTGTGTAAATTATGCGAACGAGTGCACTACTGTTACGTAATTGAACTATTGAACTGTCTTACCTGTCTAGCAAAACAAAAACAAAAATAGCCGTCTCTGCGTCCGTTTTGAACCCCTTTAAAACACGGAGTTCACGCCATCTTTCAAAAGCCCTGCCGATGTTTATCCTTGTTTTCGCATGGGCCGGTTGCAGTCTCTTTTTTCTCTAGCCACTCCGAAGTCCGAAGTCTTTTGGGTTTTACAACTGGTGAATCTCTCACTGGTGATTGTCGTTTGAAACATTCTGGATCCGCTATAAGTTTATAAGTGCTGTGAGAAAAGGCTATAAATCTCCACCTCGAACATCCTCACACGCAATATAGCCTACTAGTCGGGACTCCTTCTTTATGTGGACAGATGTGACGTAATGACGCGAAGACATGCTCGAATTTCTCGTGGAAATCCACCAGTACCACTGGAATTAAAATCATTATTAAAAGCTAACCGATTTGAATCGAGCTAAGGCAAGCGGAGAGTTTTGAACACTGGCTGATTATGTTTATTATTATTTTGGATAATTTTTAACACAAAAAAGTTATGGACTGCAGCTTTAATGATGAACAGATATCATTATGACATAATTTTTCATTTATGGAGTCAGATGATATAACGAGAAAATACATATTCAAATGTATTGCATTTAATCAAAAAATACTTTGCCTCGAGAAAAAGACAGTAACACGTAAGGACCTTCCGCAATGGTCGGATGCCGGCTTTGGGTCGATCGAGTGCAAGCTTACATTAGAAAACTCTAGATTCTGATTGGACGAGACCTGATACACACATATGCTCGATTCTGCATTAATATTAATGCTTTTATAACTGAATTTCACTTTATTAGAGTATGAGGTGTTACACTGATAACTTGCAGATTTCACATCTTTTAAAGTCCCGCTGTGGTGAAACTCCAGCTTTTAATGTGGTTTATGTGTCTATGTGGTGTGTTTAATCTGCTTTAACACAAACCATGTGTAAATTCATAAGTCGACAGCATTGCTGAGTATTTTCTCCTTAAAACTGCAGTGAACCAAAGACAGTCTCAAAAACACGCTTTGAAATCGCTGGTGTTTCTGACGTCACAAACTACCTTGTAACCAATCAGATCAACGTGTGATCGTCAACCAGTGGATCTCTGAGCTGAGGGAGTGAGTGGAGGCGGGGCCCGGTTGCATGAAACCTGAGGAGGAAAAAATCCCAGAGGCAAGAGATTTCTTTAAGAGCAACACACGTCTCAACCATTACCCTTACCGGAGTGTTTACACTAAGCATTTCGCGTTTTTGGTAATGTACGGTAAAGGAAGCTGCGGTTGCTATAGTTACTACATCTCACACAATAAACAGAATAAAACAGATCGCAAACCAAACATTTGCTACAACTGCAGCTGTACCAAAATATTTGAGTTATGGTGAATAATAACATTGCCAGGGCAGACAACTCTCACGCAATTAACCCTTTCCACACACTCTCACGACACACACACACGTCCTCACGCAGAGAAACATCGCGGAGCAAAGAGGACACTGACACTGACAGACAGAGCTGGTTATTGGCATGAAACAAATCATCAGCTCTCAGATTCTGTCAATTTTATTACGGAATTCAAACAACAAATACCCTTTTAGCGCTCATCCAGCGGCACGTGAACCGATCATCTCTTACTCTTTACTACCGGTTAATAGAAATAAACACGAATGAACAATAGGTATGTAGAAAGATACAGTACAACTTATCGAAATGTATATTCCTTGTACATAATATCGATCAGTGTTTTTCACCCGCGGAAAGAGGTCAATAAAACAGCTGGAGAACACTACAACGTTAGATTTACCTGAGCATATATAGCACGCTAGTTGGCTAGAAAAAATAGCTATAGAGAGGAGTATTTAGCTAAATATGTGCATTATATTGCATATTTCTTATAATTTTATTTATATCATTAAAATATTATAACGTTGTTATTATAAAAAACAGCATTATATTTTATTTGAATTGTTATTTTTAACCTTTAACATTAATACCAGCTGACAAGGCACTCTGTATGTTTACAGCATCAGGTCAGATGTACTTTCTGTCTTGAGAAACATTAACATGCATCTACTGTAGCCTACCTCATATTTATCCAAATTAATTGATATTGAATCACGATCAAATCAGAATTGAAGAATTGAATTGAAATTTGTGTCAAGCAATAATAAAAACAGTAGCTTAGCAGTCTTTAGGCCCAAACATTAACGTTGTCACTAGACTTAATCAAATTAAGTTTAGTTACCAAATGTTTTGACAATCACTTTGACAATGACAATACACTTCTTCTGATGCAAGTTTTTAATTTATTTTTTACATCCCCCCCAAACCACCAATGTACCCCCTCGTCTTCAGTGACCATTAACTCGGCCTTTGCGATTTAGTTTAGATGATATCAGGAGCTGTTCTGGTGAAGAACTGAAGCAATTAAGGGAAAAACTTAGTGACAGCCTTAAGTTCCTCAAGTGGACCCTGATTATACATATTTCACTAGGAGAACCCTCAACCTTATAACTAAGGGTTTTCTTAAAGGTGAGTGAGTGGAGACGGGGCTCATTTGCATATTCATAGAACCGCAAGGGTGTTGAGTTGCATTCAAGATATTTTAAGGTATGAAGACTTTTTTTTTTTAAAGGAAAAAACATTTAAATATGTCATTTTTATGGATCAAAGATGAGTTTTAATGGATAAAATTATTGACTACAGGGGGACTTAATCTCAATTTTGATAAATATAGATTTATTAATATTTATGAAACGTCTCGTGATCTTGAAACGGTCTTTTTAGTTTTAGAAAAGGCTAGATTTGTTTCCATTTCTGCCAGAACTGAATATGGCATATTAAACTTATTTCAGGAACACAGCAATACAATATATTGTTTAAAAAAAAACAAGCACAGCTCTTGTCTGTCACTCCAGCTTGGGAATAATTTCCTCTGATGATATTTCAGCAACCGTGTGATGATGATGATGATGATGATGATGATGATTATGTACCTGAATCTGCTCTGGATGAAGGTGAGTTTGTCTCTGACTCACATCAGCTATAAATGAAAAGCACGTCAGCTGAGTTTGTGTCGAGGGCCGCGGGCCCAGAAGAGCCGCTCAAACCGTCTGTCAGACGTGAGTCAGCGCACGGGAACGCTGCATTCATCGCTCATTAACGCAGACACATGCTAGCTTTGTGACTTGGTAACGTGTGCTCATAAAAACACTTCAGTTGGGTCTTAAAGCGACAGCTCACCCGAACCGATCATGCTGTTCCAAACCGGTATGATAGATAAATACATAAATGGGTTTCACTTTATTTTGATGGTCCCTTTAACATGTTCTGTTGACTATAAGTAACGCTGCACCTACATGTCTACTAACTCTCATTAGAGTGTTAGTGAAGTATTAATAGACTGGTACGGTTAGGGTTAGATTAAGTTGACATGTAGTTGCAAAATTACTTATAATCAGTAGAGTGTCTGTTGGAGGACCATCACCATAAAGGGTTTGCAGATATTAAGCAGACAGTCTACTTATACTCCAATGAAAGTTAGTTGACATATAGTTGCAAAGTTACTTATAGTCAACAGCACGTTCAAAAGGGACCATCAAAATAAAGTGTTACCCATAAATGAATGATTAAACGATTGGCTGATATGGATGTCAATTTTGAAAGTCTGTGTTTGTGATATGATTGATTATCATTGCAGATGATTCAATCTCACAAACACCTGAGAGTTTCTCACAGAGATGAACGAGAGCGGATCCATTCACTGAGAGCTGAGGCCTTCCTCCACTCATTAGTGCTGTTTACTGAGACACAGTCACTCTTACTAGCTCTCAACGCCTGCTCAGTGAACTCCCGGCCACAGCTACACCATAGCAACCAACCAGAACACCCTAGCAACTGCACAGCAACCAACCAGAACACCCTAGCAACTGCACAGCAATCAACCAGAACACCAATCAACCAGAACACCCTAGCAACTGCACAGAAAACAACCATAACACCCTAGCAACCACACACTAATCAACCAGAACACCCGAGCAACTGCACAGCAATCAACCAGAACACCAATCAACCAGAACACCCTAACAACTGCACAGCAAACAACCATAACACCCTAGCAACTGCACAGAAAACAACCATAACACCCTAGCAACCACACACTAATCAACCAGAACACCCGAGCAACTGCACAGCAATCAACCAGAACACCCTAGCAACCGCATAGAAACACACTAAATACTTAAAAGGTTAATTCAGTGTCAAATCAACCAAATTCCAGAAACTTCCCTGGCTATCATTTTTTATTTTGTTAACCCTCTGGGGTCCTTCGGGTCCAAATGGACCCGAAGCGTTTAAATAAAAAATTTAAAAAAATCATAGCTTCATCGGAATGATCCGAAATTTGGTGACTTTGTTGGTACTTGGTATATGAACACCCAAAAAAATTGGGGACAGGATTTGAATAGTCTAAGTGGTTGTAAAAAAAATAGTCACACTCAGGACCTTCGGGTCCAAATGGACCCGCCATAGGAAATGAATGGGAAATTGGCAAAAATGTGACAATACAGAGTTTTTTTGTGCGTACAATCTACAAATCAGCCACGATCCAGAAAAAAAGCACACAACAGTGAAGGGGTGAATCTATAAAACATCAAGAGTGCAAAACAGACACATCCACACACACACACACACACACAAACACACTTTTATACACATACACACTAATAAATTCAGATTACAAAAATCTGTTTTGAATTTTTAAAAATCACAGCTTCATCGAAATGTTACGAAACTAGGTGACTTTTATGGTATTAGGTATGTGAACACACAAAAAATATTGAGGTCATGATCCAAGCATGCTAAGTGGTCATCACACTTCTGCTCTTTGGTCAAAAATGACCCCATAGGAAATGAATGGGAAATTGTCAAAAATATGAAAACACAGAGGTTTTTTTGCGCATACAATCTACAAATCAGCCAGGATGCAGAAAAAAAGGACTCAACAGTGAAGGGGTGAATCTCTAAAACATCAAGAGTGCAAAACAGACACATCCACACACACACACACACACACAAACACACTTTTATACACATACACACTAATAAATTCAGATTACAAAAATCTGTTTTGAATTTTTAAAAATCACAGCTTCATCGGAATGTTACGAAACTAGGTGACTTTTATGGTATTAGGTATGTGAACACACAAAAAATATTGAGGTCATGATCCAAGCATGCTAAGTGGTCATCACACTTCTGCTCTTTGGTCAAAAATGACTCCCATAGGAAATGAATGGGAAATTGTCAAAAATATGAAAACACAGAGTTTTTTTGTGCATACAATCTACAAATCAGCCAGGATGCAGAAAAAAAGGACTCAACAGTGAAGGGGTGAATCTCTAAAACATCAAGAGTGCAAAACAGACTAAATCTGTTCAGGCAAAAATCACTAGAATTCGCAAGCCTTTCTACAGAGAGCTGTAAATCCACTAGTGGTAAAAATGTGCTATTGCGTGATAAAAATGCTCAGTGTGTCCACCAGTTGGCGCCCATCTCATTTCAAAAATTGCTTTCATGAGGCCTAGGCTTGACTCTAAAATGAAATACATCTTTAATAAAAATAAAATAAAAATTATATATATATAAAAAATTTCTATTATATTTAATGGGAAAAAATGGGTCATAATTATTGCATAAATATTAATTATAAATCATAAAATTATCTCAAAACACCAAAAAAGAAAAGAAAAAATATTATAAAAAACAAGTAAAAAAAAAAATATTAAGATTTTTTTATATATATATTAATCCCGCCCTCCGGGTCCATTTGGACCCGAAGGTCCCAAGTGTGACTGTTAAACGAAGGACCCCAGAGGGTTAATATATTTTCTGAAGAAAGACAAACATAAATAGTGAGGAAAGCCAAAATATCATAATATTTCATGAATGTATATTTACAGAGTAAATAAATGTGGACTGTAATGTGGACTTTACAGAAAATGTGATTTTTTTTAGCAAAAAATGAGCAAAATTATTTCAGAAAGACGGCAGCTTGATGATTTTAGTTTTACACAGAGATCAGTGGCTCTGTTAGTAAAATATGTTGACTTTATCAATCTTTGTTGCATTATATGCCAACGGTGACGTGACGGCTCAAAGATGAGAAAAAGCACTTTTATCATGTTTTTCCCAAAGTTTGTGTGTCTGTAGCTCAAGAAGTATTACAGATATCTCAATGTCCTTTTAGATGTTGGTTCTTAACGAACTTTTCTTTTACAATCTTAATTTTTAAGGCTCTAAATGGTTCAGTTCTACAGATATGAGGATCTCAATGCGGCTCCAGGAGTGAATTGTTAAATTTGACCCATTTTCAGTGGTTGGAAACCAAATGTTGGTCACTTTGCACACAGCGGATACTTGTACTTGATTACTGATACTGGCTGCATTTAAAAAGGAATGTCTGAAGAACAAATAATTCTGAAACTATAAATGAACCCTAGCAACAGCATAGCAACCCACACTGCTAAAGTGACGTCGCCGCGGCTCTAAAACTGAGACACTTCAGCACTGGATCATGACATCACTCCACACTGACTCAATGACATTTCCCACGAATCCCTGCTTGCACACGATAATTAGATATATGGTCTGAATGAGTCACATTGGTATTTAAATGAGCCATAGAACGAAGCATTACAGGTGACAGACTCATGTATATTTTTATGTCATTTAGTCATGTTATAATGTGAAAGAGCGATTATAAATACACATATGAATGCAGATTCCGGGTGTCAAAGATAGATGTTTATCACTGATGTTAAGATCACTCTTATTCACCGTCTCATAATGCCTGTCAGTGTGTGATTGTTCAGACGCCCGCGGAGGGGGCGTGTCCTCATGAATATTCATCCTCCTCCTCTGTGATTGGCAGATGACACTGAAGGAGGGAAATGTCAGTGAGTCAGTTTGATGAGTGTTTGAGCGCTTCATTGTGTTCATCTGACAGATTTAGACGAGGATCGACACGGGATTGAGGATATATACGGGAATTATTGAATCTCAATGATTTATTTACCGATCGATTCAAAGCAGCTTCACAGTAATAAACAGGAAAATAACAGAATTAATGATGCAAAAGTCATCAAATGTGAGACAAACTCAGAGTCAGTGGTGAAGCTGCTCTACAGAAGATCAAAGAGTCATTATTCAGATCAATAACTGTGTTGTTCATAACCATCAGTTGTGATGTGATAAAGTTCAGTGTTGTTGTTGACTGGAGGTCAGAGGTCATGTGAAACCCTGCCATCTGTTCTGTATGGTTAGCAGTGAATGAGCCGGGAATAGCGCCGGTGGGCGGAAACACACACGCGTCTTGGCCGAGGAGGAACTGATGCTAAAACAATGCGCTGAAATAAACCCACTCATTACTGGCTGGTTCTGATGGGTTTATTTAGTCCTGTATCGGAGCCAGAGTTCATGATGAGGATCTTTACAGCCTTTAATTACTGCTGTAAAAACAGAAACACATCTTCTGTGTCAATGAGTCAGTGTCTGTGACATGAATGACGTTCACACGCTTCCCACACACACACGTATGAAGCCTCCTCGCTAACACACGTGTCGCATGTTTCATTCTCTCCACAGAGTCTGTCTTTTCCCAATGCAAATCAACAGTAGAAAAATCATCTAGTTTTCCCTTTTAATTAAGTGTATTTTCTGACCCCATTGGCAGATATTTGTTCTTGTTTAAATCATAAACTCAGTTTATAGATAATTTTTTATTAAACAAGCATTAATATCTTCAGGCATTTTGCTTCTTCTCCAGTAAATGTATCTTGATTTAAGAATATATAAATATTGGTGTTGGAAAACAAGACAGAAACACTGAGGAAGAACATAATTTTATTCAAAAACTTGAACTGAGTTGATCTGAATAATAATGACTCTATGATCTTCTGTAGATGCTTTACAGCTGAACCTGAGTTTGTCTTGTTATTCTCCTGATTATCGCTGTGAAACGATCTGTACTCTATAAAGCTGTAGAAATAAAGCTGATCGACTGTGATAGAGTGTTTGTGTGACACATTTACAGAACCATTACATTTACATCACATTTATGCATTTGAATGAATGAACGAACGAACGAACGAACGAACGAACGAACGAACGAAAAAACGAACAAATGAATAGGTGGACAGAGAGACAGAGAGAGAGAGAGAGAGAGAGAGAGAGATCTAAAAAAAATCTAATGAACTAAATCAATTATAGAAAGTTTTTACACATAATTTAATGTCTTTCATTCAGAATACAGTCAATTCAACAGTCAAACTTAATTGACTTAATTCATTTCCGTATACAATGCATGAATGCATGAGATTTTTTTAATTAAAGGAACACGCTGACTTTTGGGGACTTTATCTTATTCCCCGTATCCCCCAGAGTTAGATGAGTCCACACACACCCTTCTCATCTCCGTATGTGCCGTAACTCTGTCTGACGCACCCGCCGCTAGCCTAGCTTAGCACAAACACTGGAGGTAAATGCCTCCAGCTAGCATAATCACTCCGCAGAAGTAGCAGTGCTTCGCCTTCTGAGAATATAGTTCCCAGTGTGTATACGGTTAGAAGACGGCTGTGTCTCATGTGACCTTGTTATTCATACACGCTGTGACTATACGAATCACAACATGTAAATAGGAAAATGTTGGCGTTATTTTGTCACTTATTGGGAGCAGTATGCTAGCTGGAGCCATTTACCTCCAGTGTTTGTGCTAAGCTAGGCTAGCGGCGGGTGCGTCAGACAGAGTTACGGCACGCACGGAGATGAGAAGGGTGTGTGTGGACTTATTTAACTCTGGGGCATACGGGGAATAAGATAAAGTCCCAAAAAGTCGGTGTGACAGTGAGTGAGACAGACGGTTCAGATCAAACCCTGCGGATCATCTTCTCTTCTCTAATGTGAGGTAAATCAGGGTGAAAACTAGGGCTGCACGATATTGAAGAAAAGTGCGATATGCGATAACTCCTTCAATAATGTGATATTCATTATGCAATATGATAATGCTTAAAGTGTGAAAACCTTAAATTATCTTTAAAATATATATAAAATGATATAACCTACATACATGTTTCACATTCTTTTTGTGACAATAACACATCCCTACAGCTTCTGACAGTGAACATCAGTGTTTTACTGGAGCGTAAGAAGTGTTATTTTAACATCAGTGTAAACCACAGGGTTTAGGGGTTCAGGGGTTCAGGTTATCCTACATTAGGGTTATTTAACAACAGAAACTGAATAATCAAATGTAAAAATAAAACACTGCTTAGTTTTCACTGTATGAATTAAATATTTACTGATTCTTATTAAACTACAAAAGTTATTCAGCCAAGAGTGAGCGATTTTCTCTTTGTCTTTTGTTCATGACCCCAGTTATTGCAAGCCGTGGTGATATGCATATTGCCATACATACATTTGCGATATTTCGATAATTTCGATATATTCTGCAGCCCTAGTGAAAATCCTTTAAAATGCAAAAATAAAAAAGTTTGCATGTACCATATTTGATGCATCAGGCTTTTATGGCTCATATTGTCTGATATAGTAAGAATATGGAGGAATTTTTTTTTTTTTGCTCAGTTTGACTGAATATGCACTGTTATATTTATATGAAATTCGGATGCTTGTAATGCAAATCAATGAGATCTTTATAACATTGTAGCAATCAATATCAATATCTACCAATATTATGTCTTAGTAAGATCATATATAATGCTTGGTTTTATGATCAGGGCTCATAGCGGACATCTCTCTCTCTCTCTCTCTCTCTCTCTCTCTGTCTGTCTCTCTGTCTGTCTCTCTCTGTCTCTCTGTCTCTCTCTGTCTGTCTCTCTCTCTCTGTGTCTCTCTCTGTGTCTCTCTCTCTCTCTCTCTCTCTCTCATTATTATCAAGCGCTCTTCAAATCTGCATGTCATATTTACATCTCCAGAGAGTCGGAGAAATAAAGAGCCGCCGGAGTCTGTCTCTCACAGGAAGTCCATACAGGAGTGTGTGGCTGTTGCCATGGGGACAGATGTCTATCTGCTTGCCCGAGTGCCCCAACACACACACACACACACACACACACACACACACACACACACACACACACACACACACACACACACGCACACACACACACACACACACACGCACAACACACACTCTGTGACGCACACACTGACCTGCAGAGAGAAGCTCTGATCACAGTCTAATGCACTGACGTGAACATCAGCGGAACTGAAGCTGCAACACACACACACACACACACACACACACACACACACACACACACACACACACACACACCTGCAGCAACACACACACACACCTGCAGCAACACACACATACACACACACACCTGCAGCAACACACACACACACACTTGCAGCAACACACACACACACACACACACCTGCAGCAACACACACACACACACACTTGCAGCAACACACACACACACACACACACATACACACACACACACACACACACACACACACACACACACACACACACACACACACACACACACACACACACCTGCAGCTACCCAAACACACACACACACTTGCAGCAACACACACACACACACACACACACACACACACACACACACACACAGCATCTTCATCATATAATTGTTGGTAAACACGTGCATGTGTGTGTAGATCTGCATAAGCGCGTGCATGTGTGTGTAGATCTGCATTAGCGCGTGCATGTGCTGCAGGAGAGTTTAAACTTTAAAGTGCAGAAGTGAATCTAATGACCTGCTGAACTGCAGAGACTCAGAACTTCTGCAAACTCAACTCACTTCCGGTGCGTGAACGCGCAGCAGTGGCGCGCCCTGCAGGACAGACTCGGAACAGCCGGAAGCACGGACCATATGAGGAGAACCTGTCTCACACACACACACACACACACACACACACACACACACCCTCTCTCACACACACGCCTCAGTCTGAGCAGAGCATTCATTCATGTGCATGTTTATATTAATGAAGGCACAGAGGAATCCATCAGATAATGGGATATTCTCACAGAACTGAAGGAAACTGAATCACTGCAACATTAAACTCAAACTCTCTCTCAGGGCCACAGATGTGATGTTGTTCTCAGAACGTTCCGGAGCCGCTGTGTGTCTGTGACTCAAAGCCAATGAATCAGATCTGAGAACATCTCATGTTAATCATCATCATCATCATCATCTTCATCATCATCTTCATCTTCATCTTCAACTTCATCATCATGAGTCTCTGTGAGTGGATAAAGTTGTGCAGTAGAGTTGTGCTGTAGAGTTGTGAGTAGAGTTGTGAGTAGAGTTGTGCTGTAGAGTTGTGCAGTGGAGTTGTGCTGTGGAGTTGTGCTGTAAAGTTGTGAGTAGAGTTGTGCATTAGAGTTGTGCTGTAGAGTTGTGAGTAGAGTTGTGCTGTAGAGTTGTGCAGTAGAGTTGTGCTGTAGAGTTGTGCTGTAGAGTTGTGCTGTAGAGTTGTGCAGCAGAGTTGTGCTGTAGAGTTGTGCAGTAGAGTTGTGCTGTAGAGTTGTGCTGTAGAGTTGTGCTGTAGAGTTGTGCTGTAGAGTTGTGCAGTAGAGTTGTGCAGTAGAGTTGTGCTGTAGAGTTGTGCTGTAGAGTTGTGCTGTAGAGTTGTGCTGTAGAGTTGTGCTGTAGAGTTGTGCAGCAGAGTTGTGCAGCAGAGTTGTGCTGTAGAGTTGTGCTGTAGAGTTGTGCAGTAGAGTTGTGCTGTGGAGTTGTGCAGTAGAGTTGTGCAGTAGAGTTGTGCAGTAGAGTTGTGCAGTAGAGTTGTGCAGTAGAGTTGTGCTGTGGAGTTGTGCAGTGGAGTTGTGCAGTAGAGTTGTGCTGTAGAGTTGTGCAGTAGAATTGTGCTGTGGAGTTGTGCAGTAGAATTGTGCAGTAGAGTTGTGCAGTGGAGTTGTGCTGTGGAGTTGTGCTGTAGAGTTGTGCATTAGAGTTGTGCTGTAGAGTTGTGCAGTAGAGTTGTGCAGTAGAGTTGTGCAGTAGAGTTGTGCTGTGGAGTTGTGCAGTGGAGTTGTGCAGTAGAGTTGTGCTGTAGAGGTGTGCTGTGGAGTTGTGCAGTAGAGTTGTGCTGTGGAGTTGTGCAGTAGAATTGTGCAGTAGAGTTGTGCAGTGGAGTTGTGCTGTGGAGTTGTGCAGTAGAGTTGTGCATTAGAGTTGTGCTGTAGAGGTGTGCTGTAGAGTTGTGCAGTATAGTTGTGCAGTAGAGTTGTGCAGTGGAGTTGTGCAGTGGAGTTGTGCTGTAGAGTTGTGCAGTAGAGTTGTGCAGTAGAGTTGTGCAGTAGAGTTGTGCTGTGGAGTTGTGCAGTGGAGTTGTGCAGTAGAGTTGTGCTGTGGAGTTGTGCAGTAGAGTTGTGCTGTGGAGTTGTGCAGTAGAATTGTGCAGTAGAGTTGTGCAGTGGAGTTGTGCTGTGGAGTTGTGCAGTAGAGTTGTGCATTAGAGTTGTGCTGTAGAGGTGTGCTGTAGAGTTGTGCTGTGGAGTTGTGCAGTAGAGTTGTGCAGTAGAGTTGTGCAGTAGAGTTGTGCAGTAGAGTTGTGCTGTGGAGTTGTGCTGTGGAGTTGTGCAGTAGAGTTGTGCATTAGAGTTGTGCAGTGGAGTTGTGCATTAGAGTTGTGCAGTAGAGTTGTGCATTAGAGTTGTGCAGTAGAGTTGTGCTGTAGAGTTGTGCTGTAGAGTTGTGCTGTAAAGTTGTGCTGTAGAGTTGTGCTGTAGAGTTGTGCGGTAGAGTTGTGCTGTAGAGTTGTGCAGTAGAGTTGTGCAGTAGAGTTGTGCTGTAGAGTTGTGCTGTAGAGTTGTGCAGCGGAGTTGTGCTGTAGAGTTGTGCTGTAGAGTTGTGCAGTGGAGTTGTGCAGTAGAGTTGTGCTGTAGAGTTGTGCTGTAGAGTTGTGCTGTAAAGTTGTGCTGTAGAGTTGTGCTGTAGAGTTGTGCAGTGGAGTTTTGCTGTAGAGTTGTGCTGTAGAGTTGTGCAGTAGAGTTGTGCTGTAGAGTTGTGCTGTAGAGTTGTGCTGTAGAGTTGTGCAGTAGAGTTGTGCTGTAGAGTTGTGCACTAGAGTTGTGCTGTAGAGTTGTGCACTAGAGTTGTGCTGTAGAGTTGTGCAGTAGAGTTGTGCTGTAGAGTTGTGCACTAGAGTTGTGCTGTAGAGTTGTGCAGTAGAGTTGTGCAGTAGAGTTGTGCAGTAGAGTTGTGCAGTAGAGTTGTGCTGTAGAGTTGTGCAGTAGAGTTGTGAGTAGAGTTGTGCTGTAGAGTTGTGAGTAGAGTTGTGCTGTAGAGTTGTGCTGTAGAGTTGTGCAGTAGAGTTGTGCTGTAGAGTTGTGCTGTAGAGTTGTGCAGTAGAGTTGTGCAGTAGAGTTGTGCTGTAGAGTTGTGCAGTAGAGTTGTGCAGTAGAGTTGTGCTGTAGAGTTGTGAGTAGAGTTGTGCAGTAGAGTTGTGCAGTAGAGTTGTGCTGTAGAGTTGTGCTGTAGAGTTGTGCAGTAGAGTTGTGCTGTAGAGTTGTGCAGTTGAGTTGTGCAGTAGAGTTGTGCTGTAGAGTTGTGCATTAGAGTTGTGCAGCAGAGTTGTGCTGTAGAGTTGTGCAGTAGAGTTGTGCTGTAGAGTTGTGCACTAGAGTTGTGCTGTAGAGTTGTGCAGTAGAGTTGTGCTGTAGAGTTGTGCAGTAGAGTTGTGCTGTAGAGTTGTGCAGTAGAGTTGTGCTGTAGAGTTGTGCAGTAGAGTTGTGAGTAGAGTTGTGCTGTAGAGTTGTGAGTAGAGTTGTGCTGTAGAGTTGTGCTGTAGAGTTGTGCAGTAGAGTTGTGCTGTAGAGTTGTGCTGTAGAGTTGTGCTGTAGAGTTGTGCAGTAGAGTTGTGCTGTAGAGTTGTGGTGTAGAGTTGTGAGTAGAGTTGTGCTGTAGAGTTGTGCAGTAGAGTTGTGCTGTAGAGTTGTGCTGTAGAGTTGTGCTGTAGAGTTGTGAGCAGAGTTGTGAGTAGAGTTGTGCTGTAGAGTTGTGCTGTAGAGTTGTGCAGTAGAGTTGTGCTGTAGAGTTGTGCAGTAGAGTTGAGCTGTAGAGTTGTGCAGTAGAGTTGACCTGTAGTGGAGTGATGAGGATTCAGTCCACATATTTCAACAGGACATCTGGCTTTAACATTTATTGTGAATTTCTTCAATAACTAATGATGCTTGAGTGATCAAGGATCTTGCAATATATATCTATATATATATTTATACAAATGTGTATTCCTTCAATTCCTTCATCCTCATTTTCTTCACTCGCATCATCATAGTGTGTAGCTGAAGACAAGAGGAAACAAAGCACAAATAATAAAACGAGAAGCACTTCAGGTGATTTTAGTGAGTGAAGTTCGCCATCTGCTGTTCAGAAGCATGAAGAGCACCTGGAGCCTGTGTGAGATAGATAGATAGATAGATAGATAGATAGATAGATAGATAGATAGATAGATATACACTTTACCACTATGAATATAACAGAAACTTTAAAATACCAACATTAAACATTAACCCTTAAAGTCCTAGAGCATTTTTGTGGCGCCTGACTCGCCTGTACTTTTCTTTGTCTTTCTAACCCATTATATCAGTCAGCATCAAGTGCCACTTATCATTTTAAACAGGAGAACTTGGAGTTTCCATCTAGCTCATTTAAATTCCCAATTTTACATGTATTGTGTCTGAGAATGGATGAGTTTACCAGATTTCCTGGAGCTCAAACAGTGGAGCGTTGCCACTTGCATCGCCAAGGTCATGGGTTCGATTCCCAGGGAAAGCAAGAACTGATCAAATGTAAATGTGTACCTTGAAATGCAATGTAAGTCACTTTGGATAAAAGTGTAAATGTAGATTTAAAGGGGACATATCACACAAATCTGAGTTTCTCCGTGTGTAAGTGCTGTAATCGGGTCTAGTGCTTCTACCAACACAGAAAACGTGAAGTGAAACCCAGTAACTGTGTTCTGGTGAGTCTTTCTCTGCAAGCATGTTATAAAATAAGCTGATCAGATTTCGCTCTCCTTCTGACGTATGAAGAGGATCTTATTATAATATTCCCGGCCCTTAATCTGCAGGTTTACACACACCAGCCGACATTTGGTTCCACACGCGCCAACAGAGACCAGTTCTAACGCACTGATGAAGATCCAGCAGAGCCTGAAACTGTTCTGTGGTTGAGCACAGACGAGCACTGAACACTATTGACCAGAACATGTCACCGCTGTCTTATAAAGACCTCAGGAACTGTGGACACTTGTGGAGAAGTTCAACATGATGATGAGATGATCAGTGTAACTCCACAACAACTACAGAAATGTGTCCACTAACATTCAGAAGCTCTTCCTGAGTCTCTCCGTAAGGCTGCACTCGCTACTGGTTATACTGGGATTCTGGATGAGGGAGATTGGCCTGTTCTGCTATTGCAGTTTTATAATTAATAATTTTAATTACAAATAAACTTATGCAAAATAGCAGCAATGTTTATACTTATTTCAGGTTACAAATGTAGTCTATTACTTGTGGTGAACACTATTACTGTAAAAACTTCATACTGTATGTAAAACTGTGGGAACCTTTTCTGCTATCCAGCAAAGAATACTGTAAGGATGGGGGATATGACCAAAATCTCAATTTTACTTCACAGTAACAATATCATGGTTTCACAATTCTCAATATCAGTTTTGATTCCACAGCATAAACTGAATTTCAACTCTTTTGAGTTTTTTTGTTTTGTTTTTGTCCAATGCTTTTTAAGTAATTTTATGTTTATTTTATGTTAAGTTTATTACAATTAGAAAGTGTATCTAAAATGTAAAATTAGAATTAATTTAGATTCATTTGACACTATTTACCCCTTTTTTATTATTATTTTTATGTACAATAAAACTAAAAGCTGAAGATGTTTGTGGTGTATCATTCATCAGTGTTTGTTTTTCCACTCCAACGTTCCAGTAATTCCTGCCCACTAAAAGCTGCACGGATATTTGCTTACCCCACAAATTGGCCCATCTATGTAAACGATTTAGAAAAAGTTCCATCAATTCACACTTTATATCATCGCTATGATAGTGTCATATCACCCAGCCCTAACATGCAGTGATGCTTTAAACACAGATAGAAATGAACTATTCTTTCTTTTATTCTTTCATGTTAACTGAAGTGAATAATGCACTATTTTAACTTTAATCAACAAGTAGAATTGATCATGACATTCTCACCTTATAAAAAAAAAGAAAAAAAAGAAAAAAAGAAAAGAAAAGATCGCTGACCCAATGCTGAGCTAGTGAATGTCTGAACTAGTAGATGCACAAAATCAATACCCTGATAAAGAGGTTGACTGGCAAAAAGTATTTTATGTATTTTGAAAATACAAAAATACTCATCTTATATTTATAGCAACATTACGGAACTTCTCCTCTTCGGTCGCCCTACAGGTTGGAAGAGGAATTGTCCATTACCGCTGTCGTAAATAATTTCGCACGCATGCTCGCTGTTTATCCAGCACCGGCTTTAGAGTAGAGTATTTTGCATGTTTTTATGAAAGTATGATGTATTGCGACATCAGAAACGAAGAAAAACTAAATAATGACTATTGTAACGCTTGACATAAAGCAAGTCAGATTTGTAGTTTCTCATGTCTCATTCGAACTACAGAAACGCGACCCGGTTTGGCAAACTTGCAGAGTGCGGTTATAGCAGATATAAGGCTGCAGAGCGGATCCAGAAGTGCCGTTCACCCTGTTACGACTTGATGAACCACCGAAACCATTTTGGAAACATTATTTTAAGGTAAAAAATGTTACTTAGTGTTGCTTTAAATACAAGTTACATTTGATTTTTTCCAAAGGCTTTAAAATACAAAAAACAAAATAGTATTTTGTATTTCAAATACGTATTTTAATTACATGCATCTGAAATACTGCCCATCCCTGTATATAGTGTGTGTGTGTGTATGTGTGTGTTTGTGTGTTTGTGTGTGTGTGTGTGTGTGTGTGTGTATTCAGTCTGAACATGAACAACAAACACAAATAGTGCAGCAAGTGGTGTAACTATTGTGAAAATTGTCTTGTGTAATAAAAATACAAACAGTGCAAATGAATTTCACAAACTATAAGTAGTATTTACAGATACGAAACTGAACTACGCCAGATATCTCCGTCGGACGTAACTCCACTGCGACTCGTTTGAGAACACAAACTCCAGAGCCTTGTCAGATGAGTCCCGCTGTGTCATATCTGTTATTGAAATGTGTAATGCTTTCTCAGAGAGTGCTGTCATGCAGATCTGTTATTTTGTGTTTGTTTTCATGCGCGCAACTACTTTCACTTTGCGTCAGTTCAATTTTCCAAAGAAAGATGCTAATTGGTGGTGCAAAAGTAGATGATAGTCTCAACCAATCTGGGCAAGGGGGCGGGACTAAGCATCAACAATCGTTCCTGTTCGGCTACGAGAACCACAATCCACATGGTTTCTTTGACGAATCAATGCTGATCAAAACCTGATGATGTAATCACGTTCACTACGGAGCCTCTTGAGTGTCCAAAAAACACGGAAACCCGGAAAAGCCGTGAATCTCCTATTTACGGGACTTTTAAAGCACACAGAATGGATTAGCAGTTCAAAAGTTATTATACATTTAAGAACAATAGTATTTTTTAGTCACTTTTTCATCTTGCTAAAAAAATGCTTAAAATAACACTTTATTTCAACTTTACTCTCCCAGTTCAGCCCCTTTGCAAAGCATGATGGGAATGAAAGTCCTGTTTGGTTGGATTCGTCAAAGAGTAAAAGTTTCAAGTCACATTTCAACCAGAAACCTGATACAATGCTGTTAAATCCACATAAACTGCTGAAATAAAGTGAAGAGCATCAAATACTCATTAGTTTGAGTGTAGATAGATGATTAGATGAGGGAGATGTCATCACGTGTTTAAGTCACGCCTCCTCTTCCTTCAGGTTTTCCCCTTTACACCCCCGAAGGTCTAGGAAGAGTTCAGCGATCTCCCAATGTCTCACGCAAGGATGATCAGAAGCTTCGCTCTAATGTGGGCATGTGAGTGCCGTCTGTTCTTTCTTATCTAGTTAGAAAAACTTGCTCTCGTCTGTTATTCAATAGAAGTGAAAGTAAACTGAAGCCTGAAGCTATTGTTTAAAACTTCCTGTAATCGTTGGGATTCCTGGATGGCGTTGTTTTTAAAAAGCCAAACCCGCTCTCACCGAGTGGAACAGACTGTACGGAGTGTGTGTGTGTGTGAGTGATGGTGTTATCTGTGATCTCCAGGTGTTGAACACATGTTAGCGTATAGCAGAGATTGTGCGCTCGCAACACCAGCTCAAGGGTTTGCTTCCCAGGCAGCGCTTCAACTGATCAGATGTGCGGCTGGAATGTAAAGCATTTAGGATGAAAGCATCTGTCAAAAGCATGAATGTAAACGTTCACTTTAAAACCGCAGTCTTTGGACAACACCTAACACACACTTGAGTGTCACACAGGCAGTGTGCATCATAAATCACACTTCATGTAACGCAGGCCGTCACTCAGGGTGTAAAACTACAGAGATGCAGTAATAGTGTGAAGAGGATCGACACACGTGCGATCATGTGACTCTACAGATGCTGTATCACAGAGTGAAGAAGAATATAGTGTGAAATCCCACAGACAGTAAACATTCGCTGTGTCTGAACCGCACGAGGTCAGAATGAGGCACGTGGTCTGTCTGTGATGCGGTTTAAGACCATGTTTTCAGGGTTGTGATGTGGTTTCTTTAGGCCTGCCGGCTCTGCTGGCTCTGCCGTCAGGACGGGTCGCTCTCAGCTGCTGTAGAAGAGATTTCAGCAACGGATCGACTGCCTGTCAGCTGAGCAACGCTCCCGATCCGACCTGCGACACACACTGGAGCGCTGACGTGAGTCTGAGCCTCATCCTGACACATCAGATCACAATAATGACATGAGATTACATTATTAGGGCATAAAAAGTCAAATTTATCAGATAAAATGTCAATTATAAGATGCATATTTAAAATTATGAGATGCAAAGTCAAATTTACGAGATGCAAAGTCAAAATTATGAGATAAAATGTCATAATTATGAGATAAAATGTCAATAATGAGATAAAAAATGCCAAATATGAGATAAAAAATAGCAATTATGAGATACAAAGTCAAATTTATCAGATAAAATGTCAATTATAAGATGCAAATTTAAAATTATGAGATGCAAAATCAAAATTATGAGATAAAATGTCAATGATGAGATTAAAAATGTCCATTATGAGATTAAAAGAGATGCAAAGAGATATTTAATAATCTAAATCTATATAACTAATCTAAAAATTAGATTATTATTAATAGCAAGATGTCATTATGAGATTAAAAAAATATCAATTGTAAGATACAAAGTCAGATTTATGAGATAAATTGTCAAAATTATTATGAAAAAATTGTCAATTGTGAGATAAAAAGTCAAATTTGACTAGATAAAATGTAAAAAAAAAATGATAAAATGTCAATTAAGAGATGCAAAGTCAAATTTAATTAGATAAAATGTCAAAATTTTGATAAAATGTCAATTATGAGATACAAAGTCAAATTTAATTAGATAAAATGTCAAATTTTTGATAAAATGTCAATTATGAGATACAAAGTCAAATTTATGAAATAAAGAAAATTGTCATACTAAGTCATAATTATAAGATAAAATAAATGTCATATTAAGTCATAATTATGAGATAAAATAAAAAATATGATTGAAGTTGAAAGTTTGACAAAAAGGGAAAATTACGACAATCATAATTATAAGATAAGTCAAAAATAATGACATCATCATTTTCACAGTTTTATGTTATAATATTGAATTTTAAATCTCTAATTTTGAGTTTTTAATTTTATAATTATGAATCTAATTTCAACTTTTGATAAATTATGATTTACCAAAGCATGCTTTTTTTAATGTAATCTTCATCATGTTTTGTGTTTTGATGTTTTATTGATTGTTTAGAATGACTGAAGCTGTTTTCAAGACTGAATATGAAGGCTTAATGATATGAAGTCTCTCTTTCATACAGTACTGTACTAGACCAATCACAGACAAGAACAAGGCTTACCTCTTTACATATTCATGAGCTATGCACAGTCACAGACGGCACTTGTCCAATCACATTCATTAACCTCATAAATATGCAGATGAGAACCAGTCAGCCAGAGATTTAATGAGTGAAATCAGTGTAATGTTTATCATGAAGATCACATGACTGACTGTGTGTGTGTGTGTGTGTGTGTGTGTGTGTGTGTAGGATATAACGGTGGTGGATGATTCTGGAGAGACGGATCTGACCCGAGTTGGTCATGCTGATCCACAAACACTCGTGCTGAGAGGAAAACACACCAAGGTGATTTTCCAGATGGATTGTCCGGCTCTGAAGGTCAGGAATTCTTAACAGTTCATCATATATCAGTGATGTGTGAGCTGAAATATTATAAATCAAGCGTTTCTCGTTCTTCTCTCGGCAGGAGTCTGTGATGCTCTACTGTAATGGTGAGGGAAAACTCATTTACACTAGTTTCTGAATCTCTTCTGCTCACCAAAGCTGCTTTTATTTGATCAAAAATACAGTAAAAACAGTGAAATATTATTCCAGTGTAAATCATCTGTTTTCTATGTGAATATATAGTTTAGTGTAATTTATTCCTGTGATCAAAGCTGGATGTTCAGCATCATTACTCCAGTCTTCAGTGTCACATGATCCTCCAGAAATCGTCTCGGGTTACTGGATGTAACCCTGGTTCCCCGAGAGAGGGGAACGAGACGCTGCGTCGAATACAACGCTACGGGGAATGCCTTCGGCATGCGTTATCTGAAGCCACTATACAACTATTCCAATCTGGATTGGTGCGCGTCATGACGTTGCATGTGACGGTGACCCGGACGCTATATAAGGGTCACAGGAACAAGGAAATGACAGCTTCGAAAAAGGTTCAAAGCAGCTGTTCTCAGGGCGTCCCGAAGGTGGGGAGAGGGGACGCAGCGTCTCGTTCCCCTCTCTCGGGGAACCAGGGTTACATCCAGTAACCCGAGACGTTCCCCTTCGTTACGGGGAACTCCCGCTGCGTCGAATACAACGCTACGGGGAACGAGTACCAGCTAGCCCCCACAGAGAACAAACGCCCTGGGTGTGAAGCATCTGGCACACTCAAGAGCACTAAAGCAAGGGAGAGTGAAAGATCCAACTGTGCTAAGAATTTTATTCTTTCTTGTTTGGTGTACAAAGGGAAGGTCGCATCAGCAACCTCGATATTAAGGTCCAAGTAGATAGGCCTGATTAATGACAGGCAGAACACTTAACTCCTAACACCTTTTTAGTGGATAATCTCTGGAAGCCTAAGAGGCTCTCTTGCTTACACCGTACATGCAACGAAGGATGAAGAGCTGAGGAATTTTTAGAATAGCCTCCGGTACCTTGGTCACCGGGGAGAAATATCTCAAAGAAAGCTAACAAACTCCCATTTAATATAGATATACTCTGCGGAGCCGAATAGAGGCTCTAAGCAATTTAATATGATAGCCTGCAGAGACAGAGTTCATCCAGATTTTGATCACCTAATTGAAGATCATTGCTAAGGACAGGGTAAAATTTATAGATCCCACTATACTAAGAATTTTATTCTTGTCTTTTTGGTGTAAGAAAAAGGCTGAGTTAACAGCCTCAGAAGTGAGGTCCAATATATACATATGCCTAAAAAGGCAGGACACTGACTTCAAGGCACCATTAGTGGATAACTCTAAAAGCCTAGAAGGCTCTCCTGTCACACTTATAGCAACGAAGGATGAAGAGCCAGAGGAAATCATAAGATAGCCTCCGGTACCCTTATTGGTGACCGGGGAAATTTCATACTAGAAAGCTAACAGATTTCCAAATATGTAGATTTTCTTTTAATCTAAACATATTTACACTGACCTGTCAGCCTGCAAGGATAGCAGGATTCATCCTAGAAGGCTACAGGGAAATATGGAGGTCATGGGACGACCCGGGTGGACCACCCTGAGAGCATACAGAGGCCGTAGGCGCTATAGCGGCTCTGAGCGTGGACGAGAGGTCCCGATTAGAGTATAGAAGAATCCCAGTACTGAAGCCATAGGGCAGTAAAAGGCTGGGTCCAGCTAACTCAATTAAAACTTCCTGAGCCGGGGAGTTCTGGAGGTAGATGATCTGATGACCTCGGCCACCAGATCAAAATTTTAAATGGTTCTGGGCCTCTCAGGGGCCAAACCCAAGATTCCAGGACTGGGGAGACGGATGAAATAGAGTTCCCTCTGCCTGAGTAAGAAGGTCTCCCCTAGGCAGTAACTGCCATGGGGGGTCTGCCAGGAGACTGACAAGATCCGAAAACCCTATTCGAGAAGGCCAGAGTGGAGCCACGAGAATAAATCTACTCAAAATCTTCTGACCCTCTCCAGAACTCCAGGGAGCAGAGCGACCGGGGGAAAAGGCGTACAGTCGTCGCCTCGACCACGTCTGTACCATGGCATCCAGACCCAACAGGGCTGGATGCGAGAGAGAGAACCAGAGCGGGCAATGAGAATTCTCATGAGAAGCGAATAAATCTACCTCCGCCTGGCCGAACTTCTCCCATATAAGCTCCACCACCTCGGGGTGGAGCCTCCATTCCCCTGGCCTGGGCCCCTGCCTCGACAGGGTGTCTGCTCCCACATTATCAACCCCAGGTATATACATGGCCCTCACAGAGAGAAATTTGTCCTTAGACCATAATAGAATATGATGGGCCAATTTGCACAGAGGACGAGACCTCAAGCCCCCCTGATGGTTGATGTAGAAGACCACCGATATATTATCAGACCTAACAAGGACCTGATGGCCTCTGAGGTCTGGAAGGAAATGCCTAAGGGCAAAGAATACTGCCAGCATCTCCAGGCAACTGATGTGCCATGCGAGGTGATGGTCCTTCCAGACCCCGCGGGTGTACCGGCCCTCCATGACCGCACCCCAGCCCATGCGGGAAGCATCCGTGGTCAGAATTTTTCTGGGACACGAAGCTCCAAGCACCTGGCCTTGGGACAGGAACCGTATGTCTTTCCATATGACTAGAGAACGAAGTTATCTGGACGTAACTCTAATCGTACGGAAGGGGTTGCCCCTTGGGGAAAACCCCCTGGTCCTGAGCCACCACTGTAGGGCCCTCATATGAAGCAAGCCGAGTAGAATCACTACTGATGCGGTTGCCATAAGGCCCAAAATTCTTTGAAAATGTTTGACAGTGATGGCCTGGCCTAACCTGATAGCTCTAACTGCAGCCACGATACTTTAAATACGTGGCTGGGTCAAGTGAACTCGCATAGATTGCGGGTCCCACTCAGCTCCAAGAAATTTTATTCTTTGAAGAGGAGACAGAGAACTTTTCTTGACATTGAGCCTTAGCCCCAAGCACTGAAGATGACGCAAAACAACATCTCGATGTTGGATTGCTAGCGTCTCTGGTTCTGCCAGAATAAGCCAGTCATCTATATAATTTAGGATGCAGTTCCCCTGAAGTCTCAGTGGAGCAAGGGCAGCATCCATACAATTTGTGAAGGTGCAAGGGGATAGAGCTAGGCCGAAAGGAAGAACCCTATAATGGTAAGCTTTTCCCCCCAAAAAGCGAACCTAAGGAACTTTCTATGATAATGGATGATGAAATTATGAAAATAAGCATCCATGAGATCTATTGTCACAAACCAGACTTCAGATCTGATTTGCTGAATGATACTGCATGGGTATAGTGAGCATTTTGAATCTAAATCTCCTCAAAGATTTATTCAATACTCTAAGATCTATAATAGGATGAAGTCCACCATCCTTTTTCGGAACAATGAAGTAACGGCTGAAAAAACCTGAATCCCTCTCCTGATTAGGGACAATTTCTATTGCTTTTGCTAAAAGGGATTCAACTTCATTTTCCATCACCTGGCACTGATCTGAGAAAACCAGTGTGTGAAATACCCCATTGAAATCGGGTGGTCTCACTTTAAACTGGATCCTATATCCTTCTTTAACTATACCCAGGGTCCATTTAGATATATTCAGAAGGCCTGACCAGGCGTCTAAATAATCTACAAGAGGAATCAATTTCTCTGGGTTAGTCTCAGGTGATATAATGTGCTTATCGGTGGTCTGAAGCAGTTTACTGGCAGGAAGTAACCGATGAATAATCTAATAGGGGGATCAGTCCCTCAAGACTGACCTCCCTTTTTTTTTTTTCTTAGCCCGAAAGGCAGTCCTCAGACCTGACTTCGGGGCTTTTTTTTATTTTTATGAGAACGTCTCCTCTGACCCCGAGCCCTGTACAGGGGGAGGGGGAGGGGAAGAGGTGACCTCTCAGAATATGAGGAGCTGGCGGCTGTCCCATGGGGGCATGTAGGCATGCACCAGCTTGACATGCCGCCGTATAAGCCTTCCCTACCAAATTCGATATAATATTTATATTCTTTTTAATTTGGAGGGACGTGTCTAAGTCATCAGAGGTAATACGATATCTGGGAGAAACATTCTTCTACCCCCTGCATCATTAAATTCCCCAGTAATTTTCTTCTTCAATTATTCCACAATCTCAATACCTCAGTATGGAGATCGTTTGAAAAAAGAAAGACTCTCACACGAGGATTTTGACTGGGTTTGCAGGAAGCACTCTTCTTAGTCTCTTCCTGCTTATTAAATGACCATTCATTTAATTCTATTACAGCCCCAGTCTTTCTCCAGCAACTCCTCATAATGTGGTGAATAATTGTGGTTCAGTGTTGATAGTATCTGACTCCTCAAAATCAGATAAATCAAACACCGGGTCTTTAACACGGTCGGAAGAAGCCGCAGTGACGCGGGCTTCTGAACCGTGCGCGAGACCCGTAAACACTGCTCCACGTGCGAACCCGATGCAAACAGACAACGCGCTGCCTCGACAGACGCGAGCTGATGCACTAGGAACGCAAGCCTGTTTTTATTCTTTTTAAACAGGCTCAGGCGGGAGCGGAGCATTTATTTTCAGAGTAAACTCGGAGTCTACGCGCTGCCTCGGCAAACGCGAGATTCCCAGTCACAGAATGCTTTCAGTTTGCACAAAATAGACAGTGCCCTCGAGAACTGTCCGTGCAAGCTCCGCTCACAACCCAACACCACAAAGCAAGTGTGCGCCATCTTTGCTTCTTTTATTTTTCTTAAATCAAGGAGACGCACACTGCCTTCGCCATAGTAGATTTGACAGACAACACCAAATAAGACGTACAGTTTGACACAGAACGCTGCTGAAGAACAGAAGCTGTCATTTCCTTGTTCCTGTGACCCTTATATAGCGTCCGGGTCACCGTCACATGCAACGTCATGACGCGCACCAATCCAGATTGGAATAGTTGTATAGTGGCTTCAGATAACGCATGCCGAAGGCATTCCCCGTAGCGTTGTATTCGACGCAGCGGGAGTTCCCCGTAACGAAGGGGAACACTCTAATATGAGGATTGAGAAACATTTATGATTATTATCAGTGTTGAAAACAGTTCATATTTCTGTGGAAACAAGATAATATTTCATGATCCTTTGATGAATAGAAAGTTCAAAAGAACAGCATTTATTTGAAATAGAAACTTTTGCAACATAAATGTCTGTCACTTTTGATCCATGAATGGTAGTCCATCACAAGTGTAACATATGATATTATAGGTTTAATTCTATTTAACTAGATTAATAATCTGTTGTTTCAGATATTAAAATCTCAAAACAGTTATAAATGTAGATGAAGTGATTGATCAGTGTTTTCTGTTCCATCAGATCCCTGTGGTTCTCCAGGTGAGTCTGACACACACGTTCACTCATAAACATGCAGTTATTATAAAGACAGACACAGAACACACTTGACAATCAACATGAAGTGGTTATGAAATGATAAAGCAATAGCCGTCAGTATTAATGTTCTGTGTTTTCCAGCTGAACTGCAGCACAGGAATAACGCTGTGAACAGGAGCACTTCTGACGGCGTCTTCATCCTCCTGTCCATCATCTTCATCATCTTCATCTTCAGTCTGAATGGGTGAGCAGAACGAGATGTACAGTAATAACAGTAATAACAGTGATATACGGGACATGCACTGATGTGAAGCGTCTCTGTTTCAGGTCGTGTGTGTAGTCTCGCAGTGAAGACTCTGGATTCTGTGCCGTGGAGGTCAAACCCAACCGTGGAGGTCAAACCCAGAGATTATAAGATATATATGATATATATTATAGATTATATATCAGTGCAAAACCATAATGATCATGATCTGCTCAATGCTTGACAAGCCTCAGTAATGCAGGAGTATCTTTGCTAAACTTATGGATATTAATAGTGCTAAAATATTCATCAGATGCTTTTTATTGCTTTTTCTTTCTGGAAATATTTGATTATAAGAAATATTATCAACATACGATATTATATCATACATGAAACTATCATTATTATTTAGATTATTATGAATCTATTTATAATAGATTATTATTTCTCATATGTATTTAAATGCTTTATAGAATATATTATACAGTATATTATATGACGTTATATTATATATAAATTGATTATAAATAGTTTTTACATTTGAGGAAAATGTTTTCAACTACCTTGCTGACAAATTTAATGTAAAAAGTCAAACATGAAAAATGAATGTGGAATTAGTTTAGTGTTACCCTGGTCAAATGAGTGTGATCTACTGTATCATGCGTGTACGAGGACCGGGAATGAGACGAGGGATTTATTTTACTCTTTATTGCTTGTATTGTTATAGCTTGCTGAATCAACCAGAGATGCTTATGCCTTGATAAAGCAGCTAAATGTATTTCTTCTTCATAAAGGGTGAAGATATGTTTTGAAACCGAGAGGACTAACATGTCTGATGTAATATGTATGGAGGAATGTATTATATTTGGACAATTTCATTTTTATTCATATTAATGATCTTTCTTATAATAAATCATGTGCTAAAAGGCAGAGAGCGGTTCAGTTGTGTGTGTGTTCTCTGTGTTTACAGCTCGGCTGACCGACTCTGAGCCTTTCTTGCAAGAAATAAACCATTATAATCATTGGCTGAACATTTGTCTCTTATTCAGAATTGTTTATTGTTTATTTGCCACAACAGTTTCTAGAAGAAAATAGCGTCATAGTCCAGGTGATGTTCACTTTTGTTGTAAAAAAGTTATTCATTTAGTTCATTTATATATATATAGAGAGAGAGAGAGAGAGAGAGAGAGAGAGAGAGAGAGTGTGCAGGCGCAGGTCCTCCATCTGATCTGGAGTGTGTGTGTGTGTGTGTGTGTGTGCGCGCGCGTGTGTGTGTGTGTGTGTGTGTGTGTGTGTGTGTGTGTGAGAAAGAGTGTGTGCAGGCGCAGGTCCTCCATCTGATCTGGAGTGTGTGTGTGTGTGTGTGTGTGTGTGTGTGTGTGTGTGAGAGAGAGAGAGTGTGTGCAGGCGCAGGTCCTCCATCTGATCTGGAGTGTGTGTGTGTGTGTGTGTGTGTGTGTGTGTGTGTGTGTGAGAGAGAGTGTGTGCAGGCGCAGGTCCTCCATCTGATCTGGAGTGTGTGTGTGTGTGTGTGTGTGTGTGTGTGTGTGTGTGTGTGTGTGTGTGTGTGTGCGTGTGTGTGTGTGTGAGAAAGAGTGTGTGCAGGCGCAGGTCCTCCATCTGATCTGGAGTGTGTGTGTGTGTGTGTGTGTGTGTGTGTGTGTGTGAGAAAGAGTGTGTGCAGGCGCAGGTCCTCCATCTGATCTGGAGTGTGTGTGTGTGTGTGTGTGTGTGTGTGTGTGTGTGTGTGTGTGTGTGTGTGTGTGTGTGAGAAAGAGTGTGTGCAGGCGCAGGTCCTCCATCTGATCTGGAGTGTGTGTGTGTGTGTGTGTGTGTGTGTGTGTGTGTGTGTGTGTGTGTGTGTGTGTGTGTGTGTGTGTGTGTGTGTGTGAGAAAGAGTGTGTGCAGGCGCAGGTCCTCCATCTGATCTGGTGTGTGTGTGTGTGTGTGTGTGTGTGTGTGTGTGTGTGTGTGTGTGTGTGAGTGAGAAAGAGTGTGTGCAGGCGCAGGTCCTCCATCTGATCTGGAGTGTGTGTGTGTGTGTGTGTGAGAGAGTGTGTGCAGGCGCAGGTCCTCCATCTGATCTGGAGTGTGTGTGTGTGTGTGTGTGTGTGTGTGAGAGAGTGTGTGCAGGTTTGAGTTCAGCAGATGAAGCGTGTAAAACACTCACAGTGTAGGACCAGGTGAACTACATCTCCATCGCCAACCAAGATCTTACATTGTTCAAACACCAGACAGTCGCATCTTCAGAAGGAATAGAAGAGGTTTGCTGAAAACAAAGGAGACAGTGTGTCCTTCACCTCAAACTGAAGCTGTGGAAGACTTATCTGTTCCTTCACCAGATTTTGAGCAGAATTCAGAGCAGGAAAACAATGTGGACAATAACCCCAGTGCAAGTTGTTGGTCTTCTGAGAATGCCAAGAGTTCACCTGTAGGAAATCGTCAATTTCGTGCAGTGGGTAATGAGAGACTGTCAAGATTTGATAGGCCTATCAGAGTGCCTAGTAGGTACCAGGAGTAATTCAGTATAGTGCCAAGTCTAAGAGTAACTCAAGTTTATGTTGTGTGCAAGTTATGTAAAAAAAAAAAAAAAAAAGGTAGATGTCATGTATTATGTGTACATGTTGTAGTGTGATTGTGTGAACACTGTGAGGCGCCATTGCGTCACCATCTGTGTTAGATAGACACACACAAGTAAAGATAGTTCAGTTCAACCACATGCTGTTTCCTGTCTTCGATACATTACAAGGCCCTTTCGGTTTCTCCCACGTGCCTTGAGTTTGCACCCGGTATGGTCAAGGCGTCCTTATACCCTAAACAGGGATATGTCCCTAAGGTGCCCACCATTATCCCGAGGCCTATTGTGCTGCAGACTTTCTGTCCTCCCCCGTTTACTTCTTGGGACCAGGAAAAGCTGAACCTCTTGTGTCCAGTGCGAGCATCATCCGATCAATTATTTGTCTGCTTTGGATCACCCAAGAAAGGTCTTCGCGCCTCTAAGCAGACAGTTAGCAAGTGGATAGTCGAGGCTATTTCTCTTGCTTATGAGTCCTCTGGCCAGCCGTGCCCTTTGGTGGTCAGAGCTCATTCCACTAAAGCCCTTTTATCTGGGGTTTCTCTCCAAGAGGTTTGCGATGCGGCGGGTTGGTCCTCACCGCTCACATTCGTGAGATCTTATAGCCTGGACCTGGATGCTGCCCAGGGTCTCAGGTGCTTACTGCTTAGTGTTAGTTTTGACAACAGGCTGACACTCAGGCATTTGTAAGTCTGGCTGTTTGGGTATTCTCGTTCCCATGGCAACATTTCGACAAAGCGCGAGTTCCCTCGAAAGGGAACGTCTCAGGTTACGACTGTAACCATAGTTCCCTGAGAAGGGAACGAGACGCTACGTCGCCCTGCCATACTTCCTGCATTCCTGTAATCGACTTGCTTCTGGTTACAGTCGTAACTTGAGACGTTTATGTGGTCTTGACTACAACACTACAAACATATAATTATGTTATTAGTTGAAAGCTCTCTATTCAGGCTGATAGAGTTGATGATAATTCTCCATTAGAGATTCAATCTCAAGCAGGAAGAGAAAACAGGAGACAAAGGGAAATAAGAATACATTTATTAAATAAATGCAGCTGTGTGTTTGTTGAGAATGACAATCAACAGGCAGTGAGATGGAGAATCTGCAGTTTAGATGGAAACATCTCGTCTTATATCAAAGAGAAAATACAAATAAATTACACAGCAAATTAAATTACCAGCAAAGCTGTTAAAGTAATCACTGAACTTCTCATATATAAACCTTTCATATTCTTCCTCAACTAGTTCACACCACTTGGAATGAAAAAGCGAACAAACTTCATCAGAGTAGATGTTTTGCTTTTTGACATACATAGCCTAACCCAGTGGTTTTGCCTCCCTTTAAACCTTTTTTAAAATCTGTTTTTTTAAAACAGATTTTTTTTAAAATGTTTTTAAAAATGTTTTTTTTTTAATCTGTCATATATAATTATATATATATACATACATACAATTATTTATATTTATTTTATTTTTATTTATATATATATATATATATATATATATATAAAAGCGGAAATATTTTTTTAAAATTTAAAAAAACGTGCAATGATAAACAGGAATAATTGCCTTTGTTGCCCTTTATAAAGGCAGAGCGCTAACCGCTATTCACGCACTTGGATTTAGTTACAATTAACTAATTAATTATTAATTACGGTTAAACTTAATTAATTAATTAATTGTTATTGTTAATAACAAACTGTTACGGCTGTTTGTTTTTTTCACCCCACACTTTGAGAACCACTGACATAACCAATATCAAAATAATGTTTAATGTCTTTCATGTGTCTATGGATATGATAAACTTCTCTTGTTTGTAGATAGCAACTGGTTTGCTCAATTAAAAATTTACTGGATGCACTTTCCACTTGTGTAGCCCACCAAGGGAAAAAAACTTCACTCAGATATTTAGAGATTTCTTCAAAATTAAAAAGATTAGATGCATTTGCCTGATTTGCATCACAAGATAAAAGTTTATATAGTCTTTTCTTACATTTCTTAAACTTTACAAAACCATGATTTTTAAAACCATCAAAAGTCATTTCAATCTGATCAAATCTAAATAAATTTGATACAATATTTTTAAGTTTTTCTTTGTTTTTAGGATAGTTAATATTTTTTAAAAATGGGTTAAGATTATATTTTGGTTTGCCTGTAATCTTTGAGAAATCCATTGAGAATGGTTTATTTTGAATTTCATGAATAACTTTTTTGTAAATCGGGTCAATTAATTCCATGTCAACAATTTCTTTTTTTCCTTTCTTGGAGACAATTGTATAATAGCTTCTAAATGTTTGGGATTCATAAGTGTAAGTGCAATCTTTAAGACGCTTATAAGGTAAATGCTGTATATATGGGCCACTAATTCCCCAGGACTTACTACAGCCAATAATCATTATCATTCCATGCTTTTCATATAGTTTGTCTTTAATATAAATGGCTTGATTTTGGCAGGACTCCTTGTTGATCCTTTTAAAACAGAGGGTATAATAAGAGTATATCAGTACTGTTGAATACGGACAATCACTTTTATATAAAATATCATTTAGTTGTTCAAATATTTTATCTTCACTGTGTATTTTACCCCCTTGTTCTGGCTTATACATTTGTGGACATTTTTCAGTGCTATTTGGTATGTTGTCCCAATTATCCTTATCAATTGAGCCATCTTTCTTTATTAAAATCATAAAAGCAAACTGTTCTTTTTCTGAAACTGTACACATTTTCATATACTTATTAAAAATAGAATTAATATATTCTTTGTAATACAATTTTTGTATAGAATAATTAGCATTTGTTTCTAGATGAATAATATTTTTTAAGCAAGAAATCTTATTAAATTTGAAAACCAAATCTCCACAAGGTTTATACATCTTTTCAAACTGTGGAGTCACAGGAAACTCAGAACTGGGCGGGAGATTGGGATTCACATCCGCAGCGTTGGGGTTGTGGGCGGGGTTGTGGGTGGGGTTGTGGGCGGGGCTTCCCTCCATGTCCTCAGAAACCACAAGCTCTCGCCCGGCAACACACGGTGTTGCTGGCTCACACACCTGGCTAAAGTCTCTGCAGGGTCCGTGGTCCGAGGCGAGGCTTGGCGACATCTCTCTTCCTGGCTCGTCCATCGCGGCGGGCCGACCTCCACTGTCTGCCATGAGCTCGCGCGAATTGTCCGTGCAGCTCGCATGGCTAAACCCTGGGGCTGGTGTCGTCCTTGCTCTTCAGCATCTAAATAAGAGAACGACAAGATCAGTTTGGACCAATGGATACATTGGCACATTTTTATTCATTCATGTACTACACAGTACAACACACACACACACACACACACACACACACACACACACACACACAATATATATATTATTATTTTTTTACTCTCTCCTCTAATTTTTTTTAAATTTACTTACAGTAAGATGTGTGTGACCATCATATGACAGTAAAAGAGCACACACAAACCTTATTCTAATATGGAATAGTATTGGAATGGTAAAGAGTGTTGGGACGTAACAGGAGGGCCTCCACTCAAGGAGACAATATGATGAACACGTCTAAGAATGTTTCACGTATGGTTGAAATACCAAAATTAGCCTAGAAAGATAACATTCTGGGAGTCAAGACTATAAAGGAGAAAGGATGCCCTCCCTTCACTGTCACACTCTGTGTCGCTCTGTGTGACTGTACGACTGCTGGCCTTTCCTTGCAAGAAAATACACCTCATCAAAGACTATTGGATATTGTTTGTCTTTTATTCAGTGATAATAATAATAATAATAATAATAATAATAATAACTTTGACTTTTATAGCGCCTTTCAAGAAACCCAAGGCCGCTTTACAAGGGGTGGGAACTGGTTGGGGGGGGGGGGGGGGGGGGGGGGTTAGAGACCAAAGGCCTCTGTGAACAAGTATGCCTTGAGGTGCTTTTTGAAGGACAACAGTGTGGGGGCATGACGTATGTGGAGAGGTAGTTTGTTCCAGAGGGTGGGGGCAGAAACACAGAATGCTCTATCACCAAAGGTCCGTAGCCTGGTGCGAGGAGTGGCAAGCTGGTCCTTGTCAGAGGATCGCAGGGACCTTGGCTGTGAGCAACGGTGGAGGAGATCTGCGAGGTACTGGGGTGCAAGTCCATGGAGTGATTTGTAGGTTAGGAGCAGGATTTTATATGAAATGCGGGATTTGACAGGGAGCCAGTGAAGCTTCTTGAGTGTGGGGGTGATGTGCTGCCATGGCTTCGATCGTGTCAGGACCCTGGCAGCTGAGTTTTGGACATACTGCAGTCTATCCAGGGTCTTACTGGGCAGACCATACAGTACACCATTGCAGTAGTCCAAGCGGGATGTGATGAAGGCATGGATGAGTGTTTCAGTCACAGAGTCAGAGAGTGATGGCCGGAGTCTGGAGATGTTTTTGAGGTGAAAGAACGCCGACTTGGTGGTGGTTTTGATATGGGCCTGGAGTGAGAGTATGGGGTCCAGGATGACACCAAGGTTGCGTACCTCTGGGGATGGCCTGATGGTATAGCCATCCACAACCAGGAAAAGATCACCAACCTTCTTAGCCAGTGATGGGGGGGCCACCACCAAGAGCTCCGTCTTCTTATTATTAAGTTTGAGTAGGTTGGCAGTCATCCAAGTTTTTATTTTATGCAGGCAGTCGACAAGGGATATGGGAGGAAGCTGAGCCGAGGGTTTGGTGCTTATGTAGAGCTGTGTATCGTCAGCATAGCAGTGAAAACTGAGTCCATGGTGACGAATGATTTGACCAAGGGGGAGCATGTAAATGGTGAACAGAAGGGGGCCAAGTACCGATCCCTGGGGCACACCATGATTGACTGGAGCAGGGGTTGAGTTTGAGTCTTTGATGGTGATGTATTGTTTCCTACCGGAGAGGTAAGACTGAAACCAGGAAAGAGCAGAGTCAGTGAGTCCTAAGTATTCATGAAGGCGGTTGAGGAGGATGGCGTGGGAGACAGTGTCAAAAGCCGCAGAGAGGTCCAGGAGGATGAGGAGACTGATGAGGCCATTATCGGCAGCTGTGAGGAGGTCATTCATGATTTTGATGAGGGTGGTCTCGGTGCTATGGTGGGGTCTGAAGCCAGATTGGAAGGGTTCACAGAGCTCATGGTGGGACATGTGTTGCTGTAGCTGAACAGCCACAGCTCTTTCCAGAATTTTGCTGAGGAAGGGAAGGTTGGATATAGGGCGGTGGTTGCTGGGATCATCCGGGTCCAAGCCAGGCTTTTTCAGTGTGGGGATCACCACAGCAGTTTTGAAGCTGGTGGGGACCACCCCTAGTGCCAGCGAGATGTTGATGATACTAGCCATGGCAGGGCACAGGGTAGGCAAACATGCCTTTACCAAGGTAGTAGGCATGGGGTCCAGCTTGCAGAAGGTGGACTTAGCTTTAGACACCAGGTCCATGACTTGGTTGTGTTCCAGGGCGGCAAAGGAGGAGAGAGAGCACTGTGGTGGGTGGACTGAGGCAGTTGAGTTGAAGTCCAGCAGTTGATGGGCAGGAATGGACGGAATTCCTGTCTGGTGAAGCTGCTGATAAATGGTGTCCACCTTTTCCTGAAAAAACCTGCTGAATTCTGAGCAGAGTTCAGCAGCATCAGAGGGTTGGGGGGCATCTGGGGGGCGGAGAAGACGGTTGATCGTTGAGAAGAGACGCTTGGGATGGTTCTGTTGATTATTGATGAGAGTGGAGTAGTATGATGTTTTTGCCTGAGAGAGAGCTTTTTTGTAGTCCCTGACATGGTCTTTGAAGATCTCGTGATGGACAACAAGGCCAGATTTTTTGTGCAGTCTTTCAAGCCGCCGCCCAGCCGCTTTCATGAGGCGGAGCTCAGGGGTGAACCAAGGAGCTGGCTGGGTGAAGGAGATGGACCGGGTCTTCAGAGGGGCTACTGCATCCAGGCTCAGAGAGAGGGCGGTATTGTAGCGCTCCACAAGGCCATCTGCAGTATGGCAGGTAGGATGCGAGGCAAGGTGTGTTGCAAGCATGTTTGACAGCGTGGGTGTGGACACGCGCCTGATGTTCCTGAATGTGATTGTTCGTTTAGCACGGTGCTTAGGTTGTGGCATCGGTACAGAAAACTGGACGGCATGGTGGTCCGACACAGCGAGGTCAAGGCACTCGAGGTGAACAGGGGTTAAGCCAAAGGTACACACCAGGTCCAAGGTATGCCCTTTGACATGTGTGGGACCCTGCACATGCTGTGACACATTGAAACAGTCCAGGAGAGACAGGAACTCAGCAGCAAAAGGGCAACTGCTAGAGTCCACATGGATGTTAAAATCTCCCATAATGATGGTGGACGGGGACATGGGGCAGACAGCTGTGAGTAACTCAGAAAACTCAGAGAGAAAAGTGTTGGAAGCTTTTGGAGGGCGGTAGACAAGGACTACCTGGAGCTGTGCAGCCCCAGCCAACACAAAATGAATATATTCAAAAGTTGCAGAGTTTGTGGGGAGCTCCTTAACAAGAATGTCAGAGCGGTGAATAACAGCCAACCCACCACCACGGCCCTGACAGCGAGGCTTTTGGATGTAAACATAGCCTGGGGGTGTGGCATGGTTGAGTGATAGGAAATCCTGCTGAGCTTGCCATGTCTCTGTCAGGCACATGAACTCCAATTTCTTATCAATGATAATGTCGTGTATTAATCCAGCCTTATTATTCAGTGAACGGGTGTTCAGGAGCATAAAAGTTGCAATCTGGTTGGTGAAAGTAGCGACAGGGGGAGCAGTCGAGTCAACAGAGGCCAGAGGACGCAGGTTGATTAGCTCTGCGTGACGATTGCTCTGATGACGTCGCAACACGGAAGTGTGGCACCGAACACCTGACACAGCTGGAGTTGTACTCGAGTGGACAAACTTATGTCGGGTGGCCCTGTGCACATAACGAGGACGACGCAGAATATGGAGAGACTTTATGACATCCAGGCAGCTCGGGGAGATAAAGGAGTAGAGTTTCTTTAGTTCCGTTGCGGAGTATTTAAGGAAAACCATGCCAGGAGTGCGCCCAGCTTGGCTAAGTGACGTTAGCAGAGCCGCAAGCTGCGCTCCAGGTAGAGTCAGCAGTAACGACGGAGGTGGACTGGAGGTGAAGCCGGTGTAGCCTGTCCAAAGGTAAGACCACAGTTTGTCCGGTAATAGTAGTCAGCTGAGATGGTCCAGGTAACGTTGATGGAAACTAGCTGCTAATCGCACAGTAAAGTTGAAGTTGATGGCTACTTGCGGAGCCAACAGATTAAATAGAGGTGACTTGTTAACAAGGTAGCTGACGGTTGCAGAAACACAGGATTAAATCAGCGAATTTGTAAACGGGGAACGTGGACGTGAGAAGCGGCGACATTCACGCCAGCGTCCTCTCTCTGTCAGCGTCCTGGATGTGTCAGCCCCAGCCGTGATAGAATTGTGTTTGTCACCACTCCTCCCTGAAGGTTCTCGAGGTGACGGTAAAGCGACTCAAATGTGGCCTTACTCGTAGCCCAGCCTCCCTCATAGTCAAACCATTGACTAAGACAAACACATGGGCAACTAGAGTGGCTTGAATTTTTATCTGAGACTGCTTGTCTTCTTGCTCTTCGTCCTCCTCCTCCTGCTTATCCCTCCTCGATCTCTTCCTTCATGTCTTTCTGGATCCATTGTTCCAAAACTCAAACTGATTTGGGCCCTCTTATCTATCTATTGAAGGATCTGATTGATGTGTGTTAAATTTTGACTCTTAGTGTTTCCACCTGGGTAATTGTGTGCTAACTGAGCTTAAGCTGTGCTGATTGAGTGAACAATTTTGAATGCTAGTGCTTTCTATATGACAACATGGTCTAAGCAATGAGAAATTAAGGGATTTGTGTGTAGAGTTTTGCAGTGACAGTTCAACAAATCTGACTCATGTGTCAAAACAGGGAATAGTGTTTATAGTTGAGTGAAATGGGTTTGCTTTTAGATAAATGACATTATGGTTTTGAAATTTTAGTTCTAAAGCCTTGTTATAGTGTTTACAGTTTTTACCAACTGCTTACACACAAAATCTTTTCATGTCACATGATTTTTGAAACCTCTCACTCAAAGTGCAAAACTACATGCCAAATCTTCAAAACCATAAGCTATTTCTCAGCCTTTGACTCAGTTTTCAATTGCATTAAACACTTTTTGCAAAACACTACACACAATTCTCTACCTAAAACACAAAGATCTATCAGGAAGTGACTTGCTTTCCTTTTCCAAACACAACCAATCAAAATGCTACACTTATTCACCAGGTCACACAGACACACTCCTCACATGTGCAAACACTAATTGCTTAACTGATCACTAACCAATCACTGCTTTGCTGTAGTATAGGCCTAAATAGGTCAACGGTCAGATGATCTGTTTTGAACAATGGATTTTTTTTTTTTTTACTGTAACTGTATACAGTAAATTCTTCTGTTGTTGTATGTAGACCACTGTATGTGCAGCTTTGTGTTGGTTGGGGATGTACACTGTGTACATTGTTTTTGTGGGAAAAATAAAATATATTTGTTACCGTGTATTTGTGTGTTCTGAGTATAAAAACAATATTCTCAAATATTTTACAACACACTTATGTATGTACTTGTTACATCAGATTACTTTCACTGTAGAACATTGTATTGAAATGTAGATGCACTCACCTAAAGGATTATTAGGAACACCTGTTCAATTTCTCATTAATGCAATTATCTAATCAACCAATCACATGGCAGTTGCTTCAATGCATTTAGGGGTGTGGTCCTGGTCAAGACAATCTCCTGAACTCCAAACTGAATGTCAGAATGGGAAAGAAAGGTGATTTAAGCAATTTTGAGCGTGGCATGGTTGTTGGTGCCAGACGGGCCGGTCTGAGTATTTCACAATCTGCTCAGTTACTGGGATTTTCACGCACAACCATTTCTAGGGTTTACAAAGAATGGTGTGAAAAGGGGAAAACATCCAGTATGCGGCAGTCCTGTGGGCGAAAATGCCTTGTTGATGCTAGAGGTCAGAGGAGAATGGGCCGACTGAGTCAAGCTGATAGAAGAGCAACTTTGACTGAAATAACCACTCGTTACAACCGAGGTATGCAGCAAAGCATTTGTGAAGCCACAACACGCACAACCTTGAGGCGGATGGGCTACAACAGCAGAAGACCCCACCGGGTACCACTCATCTCCACTACAAATAGGAAAAAGAGGCTACAATTTGCACGAGCTCACCAAAATTGGACAGTTGAAGACTGGAAAAATGTTGCCTGGTCTGATGAGTCTCGATTTCTGTTGAGACATTCAGATGGTAGAGTCAGAATTTGGCGTAAACAGAATGAGAACATGGATCCATCATGCCTTGTTACCACTGTGCAGGCTGGTGGTGGTGGTGTAATGGTGTGGGGGATGTTTTCTTGGCACACTTTAGGCCCCTTAGTGCCAATTGGGCATCGTTTACAGTTTTTACCAACTGCTTACACACAAAATCTTTTCATGTCACACGATTTTTGAAACCTCTCACTCAAAGTGCAAAACTACATGCCAAATCTTCAAAACCATAAGCTATTTCTCAGCCTTTGACTCAGTTTTCAATTGCATTAAACACTTTCTGCAAAACACTACACACAATTCTCTACCTAAAACACACAGATCTATCAGGAAGTGACTTGCTTTCCTTTTCCAAACACAACACAACCCCCCCCCCCCCCCCCCCTTTTTAATTATTTAATTTATACATTAATTTAACCAACAACAAAAAAAGAGTAATAAAGTGTACAATAAAGTACTATCAAAACCTTATATTATAATCACATACATTTGAATAAAGTTAAAGGTGTAATCTGCCGGTTGTCCTGCAGGTGTCCTCATAAATCTGTCTTCTTACGATGCACTTGGGGATGTACGATTACTCCAGAGCACTCGTAGATCTACGAAGATTTTCAAGTGCTACTTAAGCTACGATGCTTTTGGGAAACAGACCATAATATTAAGATCAGTCGTACGATCGTTTTTACGATCAACTTAGGCTTACGATGCTTTTGGGAAACGCAGCCCTGGGCCGGGTTTCCCGATAACGATGTGTCTTAGCTCTTAAGAGCGCTTTCTACGTGCAAGATTACGAACGCTCGCAGCAATTCCACGAGTGTTTCCCAAAAATGAACTTAACATGAACGCGCGAGAACGCGCTCTACGTGCTACTTAAGAGTCGCTGTCCATTCGTGAAGTTCTGAAACATAACCTTATATGGAATCGTATTCTGAACGTTTAACCTAATAATTGTCATCTGTTGTGGATTAGCAATCAAGACAAGTCTACATAAAGCACCTACAGGCGGAGGCACTGACAAAATGGCTGAAAAAAAAACGTAAAAAAAAAGATGTAATTTTTAACAGATTTAAAGGATTTGTTTTATTTATTTTTTGTTCATTTATTTCATTTTGATTAAAATTATTAAATTAATTTATTTCAATTTTTTTGTTTTGTTTTCTGACCTTTTTAATTATTTAATTTATACATTAATTTAACCAACAACAAAAAAGAGTAATAAAGTGTACAATAAAGTACAATCAAAACCTTATATTATAATCACATTGCATTTGAATAAAGTTAAAGGTGTAATCTGCCGGTTGTCCTGCAGGTGTCCTCATAAATCTGTCTTCTTACGATGCACTTGGGGATGTACGATTACTCCAGAGCACTCGTAGATCTACGAAGATTTTCAAGTGCTACTTAAGCTACGATGCTTTTGGGAAACAGACCGTAATATTAAGATCAGTCGTACGATCGTTTTTACGATCAATTTAGGCTTACGATACTTTTGGGAAACGCAGCCCAGGACGATTGAAGCAGCAAACATTCAGTGTAAAAGTAAAAAAATGACATAACATTATTTAATATTTGAATTAGGCTACAGCTTATATAGTGTTTTGACATCGACAACCACAACCAAAAAGTGCATTTTACCTCAAACTTGCGACTAGTTAAAAGAAGGCAATCGCTTCTCGGGTCGACATTAACACACCGACAAAATATTTAAATATTAATATTAAAATAATTAAATATATTAAATATTTTTATACCACTTTTAAATAAAGGTGTTCACGAGATAGAGATACCAACCTTTCGCGATCTTCAAGTTCAAGTTCAAGTTCAAGTTCTTTATTCAGTCATAATGTTACTACAGACACAATAATAACATCACCTCAACAAAATAATAACATTCAATGCTGAATAGGAGCATGAGGAAGACCTAGTCTTATAATTTCATGCCCCTTTTTTCAATAATCTAAACTAATTTGAAACAAATGGCTCGCCGTTTTTTTTTTTTTTTTTCTGTTGAGGTACAATATTAATTCACATCTAAATAATTAAATTCAAATTTGTCAAACCTTGGTTCTTAGGCTTCACTGCCTTCATATTTTCTAAGTACATTTTTTTTATACAATTTATTGAATTGAACAATCGTCTTACATGATTTTTGCACAATGTCCAAAGAGTTCCATAATTTGATCCCAGTTACAAGAAACCCTTTTTGTTTTTGTGAGGTACGTGAATATGGTACACAAAAATTACCTTTTCTTCTATTGTTACTATCTGTGATTAGCATGAATTTGTTTTGAATATGTATTGGCACCAAATTATTTTTCACTCTCCACATCGTTTGTAGTATTTTAAATTTGACCAAATCTTTCAATTTCAAGGTCTGCAATTTTATAAACAGATTGTTTGTGTGATCACGTAAACCTTTGTAAGTCACAATTCTTATCGCTTTCTTCTGCAGTAAGAACAGCCTATCTATATAACTGGTGCATGCATTACCCCACACTTCGATACAATATGTTAAATATGGAACAATTAAGGTTAAATATAGAAGCTGTAATGAAGCTTCATCCAATGTGTGTTTAACGTTATAGAGAATACCAATATTTTTGCTAACTTTACCTTTGATATACTCAATATGAGACTTCCAGCTAAGTTTTCTGTCTAGGATAACTCCCAAAAATTTGATTTCTGAAACACATTCAATATTTACATCCTCAATAACTAATTTTGTGCATCCCTGTTTTCCCTTATTTCCAAAAACCATATAATTTGTCTTATCCCAATTTAGAAACAATTTATTACAATCAAACCATTTCTTTAACTCTGTCATTTCCCTTTCAATAATGACCATTAATTCATTTAAATCTGTCCCCGTCTTGAACACAGTTGTGTCATCAGCAAACAACAAAAAATGTATGTATTTGGAAGCCTCAAATATATCATTAATAAATAATATAAAAAGTTTAGGGCCAATTACAGAACCCTGGGGAATTCCGCATACAACAGTTTTATAGTCCGAGACATGATTTTTAAATTGAACATATTGGCTTCTATTACTTAAATAACTTTCAAGCCATTTATATGTCTGACCCCTTAATCCATAGTGTTGTAGTTTTGTCAACAATAGGTTATGATTGACAGTATCAAACGCTTTCTGCAAGTCCAGGAATATACTTACAAGATACTGTTTTTTGTCCATTGCAGCAAGAATTTCTTCAGTTAAATGAATTAGTGCAGTGGCAGTTGATCTATTGGAACGAAATCCATATTGATAATCAAAAAGTAAATAATTTTTTTCCAAAAATAAATCTAATTTATAAGTAAACCATTTTTCTATTATTTTAGAAAACTGTGAAAGTATTGAAACGGGTCGATAATTATTAAACTCGTGTTTATCTCCTTTTTTAAAAATAGGTATTATCTTTGCAGTCTTCATCTTTTGAGGAAAAACACCTGAACTAAAAGAAAGATTGAAAATATAAGTTAAAGGTTGAAGTATGCAATCTATTGTTTTTTTTACAATGCTCATATCTATTCCATCACCATCACAAGAAGTTTTAGTTTTGCACTTTCTCACAATAGCTAAGATTTCAGTTCCGATGACTTCATTAAGAAACATTGAATGTAAAATTCTACTACCTACTGTCGCACTACTACCACATGCAACATTACTGGGATTTTCAAGTCTTTTCGCAATATTAGGTCCAACATTGACAAAGAAGGAATTAAACTCATTTGCAATATCTGTTCCATTATCAATAACCTTTCCTCTGTGCTCAAAATACTCAGGTAAATCTTTACTCTGAGAATTTGGCTTCATAACCTTATTTAAAATTTTCCAAGTTTCTTTAATATTAGTCTTGTGTTCATATAATTTGTTTTTATAATAGTCTTTTTTTGCCTGTCGCATTATAGTTGTTAACTTATTCTTATATCTTTTATATTTAATTTCATAATTACTAGACTTGTATTTTATAAAATCTCGCGATCTTGCTTTCAACGTCGAACGAACACTCGTTTTCATGGAGACGCGGTGTGCACTGTGTGTGTGTGTGTGTGTGTGTGTGTGAGTGAGTGAGTGAGTGACAGAGTAAGGGAGAGCAAGGAAAGGAAATGCAGCTGAACGAAATAGCATTAAAAAATAAAGACCTTGACAAAGACGAAAACTAAGGACATTTACTCTATAATTTTATTTTATTTTAGTTAGTTTTGCTAAACACACATTACAGTTTTAGTTTTCGTTTTTTCGTTCGTTTTCGTAAACGATTATAACACTGGATGAGAGTTCCGTGTCTTTATTAAAATCAATAATGATTTATGTGGCATCCACCCTCGATTAATTGGAGTGTTATGTTTTTATTACTTGGCCCGACCCGCGGATTATGATCCGCGCCGCACTATCGGCAAACTATACGGTAATGCAATACTGATTTTCCTGTATTTCTGTATAATTTTATATAATTTTTTTATGTTTATTCTGATGTTTTATTGCTGTTATGTTTCTCTATTGGCCACAATTGGAATATAACTTTTCTCCGCCTGAAGAAAAGTAAGTAGAAACATTTAAAAGCATTAGACAAGTTCCTCTGTATCGATTGCTGAATCGCTGATTAACAAAAATTTCTTTGACAACTAATTTTAAATGTTTTTTATACGCATGTTTGATTATTGCACAGTGAATAATGTGGCTTACATTTTAAAACACATTTATTAGGTCCGCTAAACATTTCATTAGAAGCAGTTAAACCACCAACAGGGCAACTATGTAAATTATTATTATTATTATTATTATTATTATAGCCTACATTTTATTTATATAGGCGCCTTTCTTGACACTCAAGGTCACCTTACATCAACATCAACAACAATAACAATATTTAAATAAAAACAATGAAATACAATACAATTAAAAAAGAAGATGCAGTTGTGATCAATGGATATAAGCTATAAACATGAGTTTTGAGTTTGGATTTGAAAAGTGTGAGTGAATCAGTGTTACGGATGTCCGGTGGAAGCGAGTTCCAGAGGAGCAGAGGAACTGAAAGCGGACACGGGGAACAGTGGCGTGAATAGAAGAAGAGGATCTAAGAGTACGAGCGTGTGTGGGTATATTAAGGGGCTAAATTATGAATGACTTTAAAAGTAAGGAGAAGTATTTTATAGTTGATATGGTAAATGATAGGGAGCCAGTGGAGCTGTTGTAAAATAGGAGTGATGTGATGAACAGAAGGGGTACGAGCAGCTGAGTTTTGGACCAGTTGAAGTTTATGAAGGGTTTTATGTGGGAGGCCAAACAAAAGAGAACTGCAGTAATAAACGGGAGGTGACTAAGCTGTGAACAAGAATTGGAACACAACTTGGTTAAACATATGGCTTAGATTTTATAGCAATTTTAGAGAGGAACTTATTTTGTAAAATATATATGTTGTGTAAAACGTGTACGTTTGCTTCACGGTAAACTTAAACTTCTATAATGCGTCTTTGATTATTGCACTCTTGGTCGTGTGATGTTTCTTAACTAAATCATAAATCATAAATATAAAAACTGCACTCATTAGTTTTGATTTCTTCACGAGAGTCTCTCACACACAGATAGGCTGCGATCTTGTTAATAACACATTAGAACTATCCATTATCAATGGCCATTTACACTGAATGTAATAAAATCAGTATCAAAAGCACTAAAGCAGACGAGCGTTAATGTGTCTCCGTGTTACCGATCCAGTATAACTCTTTTAAAGGAAACATAAATTAAATTATTACACACAGCCATTAATATTCCTCTTAAAAGAGGATCACATTTGCAAAAGAAGAAAAAGACTCACTGCTTTAAAGCATAATAGTAACATGAAGCACATGATGAAGCAGTCTGATGCAATAATGTGAACATCAGTTTAAACACTGTTTTATGGTGCGTAATTTTAAACACCTTTAACCTTATTTTAATTATTCTCAGGTTAGGTAAAGTAAGTCAAATCTGTCCTAAATAATAAGCATTTGAATTTCCATACTTACAATATTCAGATCACAGAAGACTTCTCCGTGGTCAGTTCAGCTCAATCTTTTGTAAAACAGAGACTTCCGAGCAAACATGTGGACGGACGTCTAAATGTAAGTGTGTAGGGGAGCGCGGGGCACAACCTATCGCGGGGCTAGTTGTAACACACTTGTTTTAAATACTTCCTCACATGCTAGCATGACGAAACTTGGTGTAGGCTATTTACTAGTTGCCATATCAACACTATAGGCCTATAGAGAAAAAAATGCGCCAATATATATATATATATATATATATATATATATATATATATATATATATATATATATTTTTTTTTTTTTTTTTTTTTTTTTTTTTTTGGAAGATATCCATAGACATTTATTAAACCATAGCAAAAGTAATTTTTTACTTAAGTTAATTTTTCATTTCTATTTTTTGTGTTTATTTAAAATGAGACAAATCAGATATTATTTTAATCTCCAAGATGTTATTTAACAGTTGAGAATTAGCAGAAGACACTAGCCGGGTTTAAACCCCAGTTGTGCAGGCGGGGCATGTTGTCACACTGCGTTACAATGAGCCCCTATTAGAAATATGCTATTATATTCTATACTTTTATTAATTCTATTGAGAAAACGTGAGAAAAAGGTGATTAAAGACTGAGAGTCAATGTTCAGAAATTACTATTTATTTGTTTTGAACTATGTTGTATAGCTGTGTTTTCATGTGTTCGTAGTCAAAACTCAAAAATTAGTTTATATTTAATTATTAAAAATTGCCATTATTTTATATGAAAAAGTTTTTTAATTGTATTTTATTTAGAAAATATTTTAGTTTGTTTTGTATATATATTTTTATTAGATCAGATAACATTTTAAGCTGTCATATGGTCATGTTACAGTGTACCCCACCTATAGGGCATGTTGTCACAGTTCACTTCCATTCTTTCGGGGTATATCAAGAAAAAAGTATATACTGTATTAATGAAACAAAACCACATAATTGTAGTAGACATGTGGGAAATTAATGTGGGAAAAAATAAATACTCTGAACCATAAGTAGATTTACACAAACTGAGAAAGTCAAAAAGCGTTACTTTGTGCCCCGCTCTCCGCTATATAAGTCTGCATATGAAATAATCACACACCTATTGTGTAACATCGTGAAAGGCAATCAAGTCTTGAAGTTTACACATCTTGACCAAGGTTCTAAAAAGGTCCAAAATTGGTCCAGTCAGACCTGAAGGTCAATAAAACGCTTTAAACACGTGTACATCACTAACAAGAACACATTATTTGTGGACATAAGCAAAAAAGAAGCATGTTCTGATTTAGCACAACATTTTATTGATCTTGAACAGCCAAAATTTCTCTTTATTTTTTATTATTTGTTATAACCAAACTAAAATACCAATTACAAAATACTGAATTATTATATAAAGGGATAGTTCACCCAAAAATGAAAATGTTGTAATTTACTCACCCTCATGTTCCAAACCTGTATGAGTTTCTTTCTTCTGCTGAACACAAAAGAAGATATTTTAAAGAATGTTTGTAACCAAGCAAATAGAGCATCCATTGACTACCATTATTGGAGAAAAAATGATTATGGTAGTTAATGGGAAGCGACATCTGCTTGGTTACAAACATTCTTCCAAACATCTTTGTGTTTAGCATAACATAGAAAGGTATACAGGTTTGAAACATGAGGTTGAGTAAATGATGACAATTTTCATGTTTGGGTGAACTATCCCTTAAACACTCATTTGTTGTATCCCCAGCTCTTCCTGGAGTGTGTTTCAGGTGTTCTGCCATCGCTGCATCATCAGAGTCTGTAGAGTTTGGGCTCCACCTCTTCACAGCATCTAAGAGAATATAGTTCTTTTTAAAATAAATACAATTAAAAATTTGAGGTAAATGACATGCACTTATGCTTTATGACGTGCTTTAAGTCTGTTTGACGCACCCACCGCTAGCCTAGCTTAGCACAAAGACTGGAGTTAAATGGCTCCAGCTAGCATACTGCTCCCAATAAGTGACAAAATAAAGCCAACATTTTCCTATTTACATGTTGTGATTTGTATAGTCACAGAGTGTAGAAATAACAAGGTCACATGAGACACAGACATTTTTTAAACGTTTAAATACTGGGAACTATTTTCTCAGAAGGCGAAGCACTGCTACTTGGGCGGAGTGATTAGCGCAGCACCCGAGAATCAATCAATCTCTTTATTCTCTCACAAAGGTTGCATCCTTTTTGTTGATTTTTCTCTTTAAATTGGGCTTTATTCCCCTTCTAAAAATCCCCTTCTGTCAAGGGTTTTCTTAATTCGTATACTTACGGTGTTAGATATCCGAGCCTTTGCCAACAAATTTACATTATTTGCTTACAGCCTCATTTACTTGCTCTGCCATGTCCAGTCTCATTTCATATTTAGCTTTGAATCATATATGACACGTAATTGAACACTTTTACTCACGTTCAACTGTGCTTACTTTATTCTCTTTAGCTTTGTTCCATCCAGAGACACACTATCAGTAGTTTTATTACCCATAAATCTGCATTCTTGCTGTCTCACACACACACACACACACACACACACACACACACACACACACACACACACGCTAGAATGAGTTTTTTGTTCTGTTCCATTCTAGTTATCACAAACATGGGTAAGAGACCTATTTCTTTATATTGTTTCATTCTTTTTAAATAAAAGAGCATGTTAAAAGTAATTTATATTCTCTTTATTTTTTCCTCTTGGTTTTTAAAGAGTTATTTTACACCATTGGTATAATGTCTTTTTCCTTAAAGGGGTCATATAATGCCATTTTTGTACAAGCTAATATGATTCTTTAGGGTCTAAATTAAAAGTTTGTAATATACTTTAATTAAAAATTCTCATTAGTATTGTAAGAAAACACTCATTTTACCTGGTCAAAATCAGCTCTGTTTTCAGCACGCCGTTTCAGTGCATGTGTCTTTAAATGATAATGAGCGTTGCTCACCCCGCCCCTCTGTTCTGTGCGGACACCGTTTATAACACAATAACACAATAACCATAACGCGGTGTTCATTATTGTCGGGACCAAGGCAGTGAGGCAAGAGGACACAGGAGACTGTTTTAAAAAAAAAAGGGGTTTTATTACCCAAAATATTGAGAAGTTACATAAAGACCAAAATTAATAACTAGGCCTTAAAAGGAGGTCAACAAAAAGTAACTGAATATAGACTCAAATACATAGACTAGTAACACAAAATTAACTGAACAAAACTGACCCTCCCACAAAGACACAGAAGGGAGCTTATACGTAGAAGGGGTAAACAAACTAACACTTGAGATCTCAAGAGCTAACTAAGGACAGAATCCCCCCTGGCACATGCTGAGACATGGTGTGGCCTAATGAGCTGGCTCCGGATATAGGTCTCCTCAGCCCTTAGCCACTCCTTTCGCCCAACCAGGAAGGGACCGCCCCCAACAGGTCCAGGTAACTCAACACAAAGAAACATGTGATTAGTGCACTCCCTGTAAATCAATGTAAAGGTAAAGCAAAATAAACCAAATCAAAAAACTGTATTGTGTTCATTATTTAAATATCATAGTTTAGATGGCTGTAAATAATCAGTGCAACCAACTAAAGAGATGAAATAAAACAATAATCAAATGTTTAGAACTGAGGTGATGTTACCCTGTGTGGCCGTAGCCATCATAATTATAAACGTGGGATTATGAATTATATTGAGAACGTCGTACATAGAAAACATGCTGTAATGTCCCCTGAGTGTAAACATCGTGAAGCGTGCAGCAAGCGATTTGCAAAGATTAATATAAAGATTAATATAAAGGTTAATAAAACGTTACACTCACTTCAGTTCTTCTGGAGGTGCAGCAGGAACACGAATATTTGGTGCCGATCCTTTTTTCAGGAGCAGCTTCTCAGCAAATTCAGCTTTATAACGTTACTGACCCTCGTATGTAAAGCAGTCTGGTGAAATGATTCGCGCAAACATGAAAGCATTGACGTTGTGGGGAATATTCCCTTCGAGAACAAACTCAGCCACTGCGTCTCCAGCGGTTCGGGTTCAGGAGCATCAACATGACTGCGGTGTTCCTCATTACACCCAAGAACAGAACACCACAGTCGCTTAGACGCCATTCTGCTCATAGACAGTGCTCCAGCGTATCAACAACGCACTATGATTGACAGCTCGCTCACGAGCGAGGGCGGGTCTGTGTTGAAACGCTGCTGTCAATCAACAATAGTGGGAGGGGCGTCCGACCGTGTGACGTCACAAAATCGAACGGCTTGATTTGAGAGAGGGTCAAACATATAAGAAGATTTAAAAAAAACACTGGATGGATTTTTATCTTTATATGATGGTTGTGTACAGGCACTGCCAACACACACTTCAGTACAATCAGCTTGTAGAAGTGCATGTGCCGTTATATGACCCCTTTAAAGGTAATTCTACTTTCCTTCCTTTCTTATTCCACTAAAATCACATTCTTACTCCAAAGCTCATTTTCTAATAACCATACTGTATGTTTATCAACCCTTTTCTTTTTTTGTTAATACTTTATCTTTCTTAGTACTTAAATCCTTTTTATCCAATTTTATCTACACAACCAGACATTTGTCATTATATTGTTTATTTTTTCTCTTTATCTTTTTGATTTACATTAAGATAGACATTAGTTCTCAATCTTTTCATCCCATCTTATGTCCTTATGATTTGCTCTAAAGAAACTTTTTAAAGTTCCTACTGCACATTTTCCAATTACATTACTTTCTGGTGTGTACCGCAAGTGCAAAACAGTTTGTTTTCCAGATAACCTCTAACTGTCCTCTAACAAACTGCTATATTATCAACCCTAATATTCTCGGGGGTAAAGCATTCTGTCAGTAACTCCTCTATTGCTTACTGTCTGTCACGGTATTTACCCAAAGTCTACCTACTGCTACTAATATATTTATTTTCTACTTTGACCTAGGATTTAAAGGTCCAGCTATTTCTAGTCAACACCCTTGGTCGACTCTTTCTGGTGTGATTCTAACATAATCACGTCTTATAATTATTGTCTTCCCCTATTAATATAATTATCTATATTATCATTTTTAGGTTTACAGAATATTTCCAATTGTGTATTTTCCTAATACAACTGTCTCATTTTCTTTCATTTTATCTCATTATCTTGCTAATTTATCTACTTCTTCTTTATTTTAAAGCTATCTCTGTGTTTCACGTTGAATGTTCATGCTGATAAATCACTGTTAGGTCCAAATTCCTGACTAGATCATCAATCTTCTTCCATAAGTCACTGTGGTCAACAGGTTTTCTGTTAAACTTAACGAACCTGTTCTGTCTCCAAATGTCTAAGTTTTCATTTAAACTTGTCTCAGCCTTTTTGCTATCCGTTATAATAATAGCTTGTGTAGCATTTATTTCTTTTTGCCTTTCTAGTGCTGTTAATACAGCTATAACTCCTACCAGGACTAAGCCCCTGTCTCTTATTTCTTCACACTATTTATGTTTAATTTTATCTATTGCTCTTTTTATTCATCGAGCTGTATTTCTTTTCTTTTTTTTAAATGATGATTTTATTCTGTTCAAGTCTTTTTATATTTGAGTTTTGTATTTTACTCATCACCTGACTTCTTTGCTCTGGGGTCATCTTTCCTCATTTATCATATTAAATATAACTTGTCTTTTGTATACTATTTTTATTTTCATCCTCACAAATTCCTGCGTTATGTTCTGCCAGGCTTTTGTATTGTTTTCAGTTACGTCATCTTCATTTATATAACGCTTTTAACAATGTAGATCGTTCCAAAGCGTCTTTACAGAGATAATAGGGAATTAAAATATAATAAGTGTTTTAAGCATACTAAACTCATTTCCATCTCTCAGTTTCGCTTGAAAACGAGGATTTTGTCACGGTTCATGAATTCACTGTTTCCTTCTTGTGTGTGTGTGTGTGTGTGTGTGTGTGTGTGTGTGTGTGTGTGTGTCCTGTGTCCGTGTCCTGTTCCTGTTCCAGTCGGCGTTTCAGTTTCGTGCTCTTGTTCCTGTTCCTTGTTTCAACTGACTGTCATTCACTATCTGGATTACTTCACCGTTCACCGACATCACCGTCTCATCACTTCACCAGCGGATAGCTGACCATCTAGTCCCTGCGTCACCAGCCTGCCTGAGGATCTGTACTTTCATCATTTCACTAATAAAGAGTTTTACTTGCATCCTTGCTTCCGTTTCATTGATCGTGACAGTATTATATGTCCTTTCTTCATCCATCTTATTTGTGCTATCAAAGGATTCATTTTTGTTTCTATATTAATTTATTCTGTTTTCCTCACTATTCTCACATGCTGAGACATTACATCATACTCGGCTATATTTTCTTCTATTTGTTTTTTAGTTACAGTATTCAGGATCGTTACTAATTTATCAGCTTTGTGATTTTAACTCTATCTGTTATAGGCATCTCATCCTCTATTAATAACCATACACTTAATGGTGGAGTTTGCTCTTTAGATGCATTAATTAACATCTCCTTTCATTGCCAATATTTCCTCTTTTTCCCTGTTAAACTTCCCACATTGTCAAAAGCTTTTAGCTTTTGTTATAGCTATACCAACTTAATCAATGTTATAGCTTCTCCACTTAAATTCACATTTTTAGATGTTTTAATCATACAGTCTGTGTTCTCCTCTTCTGTCTGAGTTCTGGCCACATCTGTTCACTCTGGCTCCAGTAATTCTCTCTGGGTTTCTGTTGTCCGACTGGATTCCTCTCCTATCAGGAGTCAAAGGTCCTCTTCTATCATCCTTTCTCTGCTTTGCTTCTACGCTCTCCTAGTTCTCAGATATCTCTCAGTTTAAGAGCTTTATTGCTTGCTGATCTTTCTATTGTTTCCATTCCTCTTTAGTCTCTTTATTTCTAGTGTTTAATGGTTTTATTATTATTTCTCTCACTATTCTTTTCATAAATTCATACTTAAAATATGATTTTTTCATGTTATTTTGTTTTCCTGACCTTAAACATTCCTCTTTTCTTGAGCTGTTTATGAAGCAGGAGGTGATCGTCTGTCTTCACTGCCCATAAGTCTAGTCTCTGTCAGGAACTATCTCCTCATCCCAGTTTCTTATCAGCACTCTTTTCACTCTTAAGATTCCTATGTGTAATTCTTTTAAATTCTATTCTTTTCAACTGCAATTTTTCTCCTTTTTTTATTTCATAGTCTTTTTTTTATCCCTAACTTTGTTTCAATATTTCCACTTTCTGTATTTATAATGGATGAATATAACTCTTTTCCTGCTCTCCGTCTCAGCTGTTTTAAAACTCCCTATAATAATAACTTCATTTTATATAGCGCTTTTAAATGTTACTTCTCAAAGCGCTTTACACAGACAGGAATAAAGTAGATAACAAGCTAAATAAAACATCAAAACAATAAAAATAAACATACAACTAACATACAAAATACAAATATACAATCAACATTGCTAAATCGCTTAAAAGCAAGTCTAAAAAAATGAGTTTTAAGCAAAGATTTAAAAGCACTAAAAGATTCAGCATGTCTAATCTCATCTGGAATAGAATTCCAGAGACTTGGAGCAAGGGAAGAGAAAGCCCGGTCACCCATAGACGAGTTGAGGGAACCGTCAGAAGGCCAGAGTCGGAGGAACGGAGATCACGCTTGGGAGTGTAAACAGTTAAAGTTCAGATAGATACTGGGGTGCTAGGCCATGCAAGGCCTTATAAGCAAGCATGAGTATTTTAAAGTCTATTCGAAACCTGACAGGGAGCCAGTGCAGGGATTCCAGAGGTGATGTGCTCTCTGGTCCTGGTTCCTGTCAGGATTCTGGCAGCTTTTGGACATATTGCAATTTATTTAGGGTCGTTTTCGAGACTCCTGCTAGTAAAGCATTGCAATAATCAATACGCGAGAAAACAAATGTACTGATCAATTTTTCTGCCACAGTAAATAATAACATTTCTTTTTTGTACCAAAGATATCCAAAGAAAGTGGGAGGAGAGCCTTTAAATTTAAAGCCCCTTCTGATTGGAATGCTTTACCTAGGTCTTTTAGATCGATCTCCTCCTTTTACCAGTTTAATATGTCTCTTCTTAATCATTTGCATACCAGTTGCAACTGTTTTTCTCATGTTTGACATGAATATAATTGTTTATATGAATGACTCTAATTGTCTGTCTAATTTCTAATGGTTGGATTGGGAATGAAATGGGTGGTTTTGGTGTGATGGTCCCCTCGAAAACGAGATGTCACATCTCAAGGGGTTTTCCTCCTCACAATAAATTTGACATATTAACATGGGACGCAATCTAGCAATATTTCTGAGGTGAAAAAATGACGTTTTAACAGTGTGCTGGACATGAGGGTCAAATGTTAAGTGAGCGTCAAAGATCACCCCCAGGTTTCTTAATTCCACATCAGAGCCATCAACATTAAACTTTAAAGATCCGGCTTCACTTGTGAGTAGAACCAATGATCATAATCTCTGTTTTATCACTATTAAGGCAAAGAAAATTTTGATTCATCCAAATCTCAGAAATGCAGTGTTCCAGGAAAACAACAGCCGCTGTAGTTTGATCACCGGGTTTCGAATGAATGTAGATCGGGGTGTCATCTGCATACAAGTGCAATTTAAGTCCAAGAGATCTAAGAAGCTGACCAAGAGGAAAAATATACATGTTAAAAAGTAAAGTACTCAGAGTCGATCCCTGAGGGACCCCAAACTTGACTGAGACAACGTTGGACTTGTATCCACCCATACAAACTGCCTACGGTCTGTTAGGTAAGATTTAATGCTGTTTCAGTGATGCCAAACACAGATTCCATACGAATGAGTAAAATCGAATGATCAACAGTGTCAAAAGCAGCACTGAGGTCTAGAAGAATCAAAATTGACAGGCAACCAGAATCCGCAGCAATTAACAAATCATTAGTAACCTTCACTAATGCTGTTTCAGTGCTGTGATATTTGCGAAAGCCAGATTGACAAATTGTTTAATGCCAGACGAGTGTATAGTTGGGCATCCACAGTTCGCTCGAGAATTTTGCCTAGGAAAGGGAGATTAGAGATGGGACGGTAATTATTGAAATTGTCCAAATCGATATTTGTCTTTTTTGGTACAGGAGTAACGGTAGCCATTTTAAAAGCAGCTGGTACCTGACCAGAGCACAGTGAGTCGTTACGAATACTCAAAACAACAGAGCTAACCGAGGGAAAGCATGCTTTAAGCAAACTAAGTAGGTACAGGATCAACTATGGAGGTGGCAGCCTTCATGTGTGAAACTTCTTTGCTCAGAGACAGCAAATCAAGTGTGGAGAAATTTGGGAAAGGTGTGCCAGAAAAATGAGAAGTACAGGGAACAGAACCAACTAAAACAGAAGTGCTATTCATACACCATCGCACCTTATCGAACTCAAGAAACCCATCGCAGAGATTCGCAGGTTTATTGCAGACCCCAGACCTGTGTCTGTCTCTCTATAACTCGTCGACTGTAATACATAGGGCTGGTTATTCTAGTCATTATAGTCAGATTAAATATTATCACATCATACAATCTCAGAAAGATATTGTAGTTTTAGGTAACAACAGCTTAGTAACACATGTGCTAATATGTTTACTTCAGGTTATATCTGTGAGGTGCTAATATGTAGTAAAGGTGTTTGTGGAGGATCTGTTCCAGCGTGTCTGACCCTGAGCAGAGAGACGTCTGTAGAGATGATTTACTGAGGAACACATGACTGAGCTCACAGATCTCTGACTCAACACTGGAATCAGACACCGTCATCTATTATCCACACAGAAGAGTTTGTGTTTTCCTCTTATCCGACCAAACCTGATCCTCAGCACATTCTGTACACCATCATCATCATCATCATCATCATCATCATCATCATCATCATCAGTCAAATAGGAGAATCAGGGTGTGACTTTATAGCAAACAGAAACACATCTGACGTGAGAAACACACACATTAACACTCCTGTGATGGGCATTTACTGCCAGAGATGATCAGTGAAAGAAAGTTATGCCGCTTTATGCAGGAGAAAATTCATCTGAGAACCAAATTTCCAATAAAAGACATCACAAATCATTTGAGGCCTATATACTCTCACAGCAAAACATGGTTTTATATCATTGTGAAACGACACTTAGTGACTATGTTTGATGTAACATTATTGGTTAATTATAGCCTGTGATGGTTATAATGGCAATGCTTTGGTCGTCATGGAAACAGCACCTCATGACAGGTGAGAGCAGTGGTCAGTAATAATGAGTGTAGGAGTCACTGGTGTATTTCCCAGACTCCTCAGCGCTGCATGTGAGATCATCACTGCCCTCTGCTGGCGGATCTGGAGTACAGGCAGAGCTCGAGTCATGAGGAATCCAGTTTTCCTGGATCTGGGAACACTTCACAGCTCCACGTCAGCAGCATCACACAAATCAACACGCTTATATTTACATATATTTGCAGAAAGCAGAATGATTGTCTTTATATCCGTTTAACAGAGACTCATTCAGGAGATTCAGTGTCAGTTCATTCCCACGGTGAAGGCTGATCCCCTCACCGACAGCACACGATCCAGATATTGGATGAATGATTGTGGTTTTACTACTGAAGCTGTTGGTACAGGGGATAGTCCAGTCCAAGCCCGAACACTCGAATAAGGACGTCATCTGTCCAGTTGACCAAGTGTGAAAGCTGGAGGAAATCTTTCACGTATCCCTCGATCGACGGCCATCCTGGAAACCGGTCAGGAGATGATGGGTTACTCCGTCTCTGAGTATCAGCAAGTGTTGTAGTCTCCGTGGGGCTCTGCATCTTCTGTCAGGGCAGTGGAGAGGCAGACAGGCCAGCTGAAATATAACAACGCTTTATTGAACAGAGGCACGGATACCAGCAGCTGCAACTTTATGATGAAACGAGGATTAGACTTAGCTGATGTATAACAGCACTGTCCTTTCCAGATGGAGATCGGGTCGGGATGGAGAGTGATGAGGAAGAGAGTCAGCGATGATGGCAGATGGTAGTGATGAAGCAGTGTATCGGAGCTAGGGTGACCACCCGTCCCGCGTAGCGCGTGCGCGCACAGCGTTTGAAGCCCAATTCACGCGTCACGCAAATTGAGACCGTGTCACGCATAATCTATGCTTGCTCAAAAAAAGTTGGTCGCTCTATATACTCGAGCCCCAAGCAGACAAACGAACATTACTTGACATTTCAGCACGCTATTGTTGCCACACCCACCCCTCAGTTGAACTGCTGACTAGGTTGTTGTCAACTTTTTCGTTGTTGTCATGACAGCGCACGCACGCGCATACCAGACACACTGAAGCCTTGTTTATACTTTCGCCTGGCTCCGCAGCGCGAGTCTCCGCAGACTGCGCGCGCACCTCCGCAAACGGACGAGGCGTTTATACTTGACGCGCTCGCCGTTGTACTATTCTTTGAAACGATAGGGGGCGACTCGAGTAATTGTCCACCAGGAATCAGCAGTGAGAAGAAGAAAGCTATACACACGTGACAATGTTTATTTTCACCACCAATACCACGCTACAAAAAGAATAGTGTAAAACCCAGTAAACCCAGAGATTATTACTCGTGACAATAAAACAAAATATATGGATATTAGAATGTGTATAAAACATAACTAAACTAACGATCTCTTACATATTTTCTAATTTCACTAAACATTTCATTAAGTTTCGTGAACATATTTATTAAACATGGACCTTTATGTTCATTAAAAATACTTTTTATGCTATTGTATGTTCATTTTTTAAATGTAAGGAACTCATTTATACGTGCAAACTGGGTGCCTATGTGTAGCCGGTGTGGTGAGAAGTTCGAGCTCGGCCAGATTCGGCTCAAAGTCGTTCATCTTCGGATGCGGCGCCGCGCGCGATGTTACAAAAAGTGCCGTGCACACCGCCAGGCGAAATTGGGTCTTGCGAACCCAACGCGCGAGACCGCCCACTCCGCAATGACGTCATTTTTGCCGCGCGCGCCTCGCGATCTTGCGGCTGCGTCGAGTATAAACAAGGCTTCAGAAGGAAGGAACTTTTAGATGCGCGCTTTCCAATTCGAAAAATTCGAGAAAGAGACTGTCTGAGAGCCAACGCCATCATCAATTAAAAAGAGAAGGTGTGAGTACAAGAAACAAGAATGGGGAAATGAATATTTGTGTCTGAAAGGTGTTGAGGGGGATACCGAGAGGGCTTTTTGTGACCTTTGCAAAACGTCCTTCTCAATCGGACATGGAGGGACTCGGGAGGGGAATACGAGGTCAATCGTTCAATTTTTTTTAAATACTTTTTTTTAACTGTTCCTGTGGTGTTGAGCAACTACAATTCCTGTTAATCCTATTTATATTATAATTTATTAATTTATTTAAAGTAAATAAATTGTAATGAAAAATAAATAAAATGAAATAGTAAATCTTAAGTGGAAGTACATCTGTCAATTCATTGAATGTTCAAAATATTATGAGTCTTTATTTAGAAAAAAAAATACACATTGGTTGGCTTATTCATGAGCCGCACCAGCAGTGTCCCACATTGTCCCTCAGAAACATACCCCTTGTCCCCCCTTGGGCTTATTAGCAGGTGGTCACCCTAATCGGAGCTTGATTCTTTTTGCCATAATCACGTGATCTGTGACGTCCGAAGCTTCGTTTCCACACACACTCACGTGACTGCTTCGTGTTCAGATTCAAAAATAGCGCGAACTATTAAAAAAATAGCGGGAATAACAGTTCACAAGCACTTCACCATTCCACACAATTTTCTTTTCTTTTTTGATTATATATGCCTACATGAGCCTGAGGACTGAGACTAAAGTTTAGCTGCATTTGTTGATCAAAGCACATTCATAAGAACTGTTTCTGTACAAGTGAATTAGTCCCATTTATTATTATTTTTTTTCTTCATAAATTAATTCATACAGTTGTTTGTTCATATTTGTATAAGAACTACATCAACACTAACAGATGAATTATGAGGATTAATTGTATTTCTTTGTGGTTTACAGAGCACAAAATGATTTATTAAATGAAACAATTAAAAAAATGTATTGGTCTTCTGGGACAGAAATGCAGCTTTTCCACCTTTTGACCACTAGATGTCGTTAGTGTGCAGCGTGTTGAAAAGCTTCGAGTAATGAACCATTTTACATACAGTCGAGGGGGAAAGCCCCAGTGCTTCACAAAGCTTCATCTCTCCATCACTAGCAGATGGTGAACGGGAACAGAGCCGGATGACAGGATACTTCAGGCAAGTGTTGAGAGAGAGTATTGACCCTGAGTGAAGGGGAAGTGCTGTTTTTAGAGAAAAGGTGCCGATGTAATTAGATGAGGGCTGATAGTGCGCAGGAGAGAAACAAGAGGGATTCTGGTCAGTGTAGTGCAGACTGGGATGATAGCAGTGATCGTGACATTATCCTGGTATAATCTGTAAATCAGTTCTGTTATTCTGTAGTTTGGTGTATTTCTCTGTTCTCCTGCTGAATTGAGAGAGTGATGCTGATTTCATCAGACATTAAAACTGTTTAATCCTTCAGATTGGTGTCTGTGTGTGAGTTATTCTACACCGTATGGCCACATACACACGTTTCTGAAGATCTCGGTCTCGGACTCAGAGGATCAAGTCCAGTCCAGACCATTCTGTGTCGTCTGATTTATTTCTTAACATTAATGTGATTGGATGTAAAACTTATTTCCAATTTGATGTATTTTGTCACTGTTGTGCAACAAGGGCTTGTGTCAAAAATGTCATGCCTAAACATTCAGTTGTGTTGGTCGTAAACCCACATCTAATACACATGCCCTCAACATTCAGGGTATGATTGCAGAAAAGTACTTGTAGGAGATCTTGATTTTTATATTACGACATACAGTATGATATAATTAAGTTTATGTGGTCTTGAATACAGCACTACTAAAATATACTTATGTTATTAATTGAAAGCTCTTGAGTTGATGATAATTCTATTCTCCATTAGAGATTCACTCTTCTACAAGCCGGAAGAGAAAACAGGAGACAGAGGAAAGGAAGAACAGATTTATTAGATAAATGCAGTTGTGTGTTTGTTGTGAGAGAATGACAATCAACAGCAGTGAGATGGAGAATCACCAGTTTAGAAACATCTCGTCTTATATCAGAGAGAGAATCTCTTCACAAATACAAATGAATTACACACTTACACAAGAAGAGGAGAGGACAGAGACAGACTGAACAAAACAAAACCAGAAAAAATAATCAGTTAATTAACCCTAACCCTTTCCAGATCAAAATGTTTTGAATTTACTTTTTCACAATAATAAGATAATTTACCAGCAAAACTCTTAAAGTAATCAGTGAATATAAACCTTTCATATCCTTCATCAACTAGATCACACCACACAGAATGAAAACGCGAATAAACTTCTTCACTAATGTCCTCGCTATAATGTTTTCTCACATGTATTTCCAGTTTATCTGCCTGTTGTTCTCCACAGTTCTTGTGCTCATCTGATGTCATTTCAGTTCTGGGAAATGTAATATCAAATTTAAAATAGAGTTTATGTCTTTCAATTCCAGTAAATTAAGGGCACGCATTTTGTTTCTAATATGGTCTTTAATATTACTTGAATGTTGTTTTCTTTCTGTGTGGAAACATGAAAATTTAGATTTTTTGTTTGATCTACGGTGTTGTTCAATCAACCTTTCTTTTAACCACTTAAATTGATCAATAATCATATGATCTTTCAGATGCTTTAGCTGCTTATTGCCCATTGCATAAAAGTCCTGGAAGTGGAAAGCTCTATTTGATGATTATACATTTCCTCAGAGAAACGAGCTAACCGACTCATACAAGAATCACAACCTTTATTTTTTACACACGGACAAAAGATTGTAAATATAAGTATAGATTTTATATTTTTCTCTTTTCCTTTAATCTGCTTCTTTATTTCATTAATACACTGCTCTTCACTGTGAACCATAACAGGTTTATTTCCCCCAGCAACATTAACTGGATAATACGGTCCGATTACAGTTTCAGGAGTAGAGTCATCTTTTTTTTTATATTAAACAACCTTATATACCTTGAAATCTTAGAAGACATTGCTTGATTTTCAGGAAAAAATAAATGTATAGGCAGAGCATAATAAAAAGAATAATAAGAATAATAAGAATACATTAGTTGAATATATTTACAACAAATGTGTCATTCTTGTTCACTTTGATGAGGCCGTTCTCATCTCTGTTGTTCCACTTCTCCTTCATCGCCATCAAACTGAGGAAACATGCTCCACTAGAAGAGGATCACAGTAAATTACAGTAAATGAGTACAGTAAAGAAGTTACAGTAAGGGTATTATACTGCGGTAAGGGCAACACATGTACGGTTAAGATAGTGTAAAGAGCAGTTAATCGTGCGGTCAGTAAGTTACCGCAAATACACCAAAAGTGTGACAGTGAAGTGATATTGTGGTCGCTGTTAATGTTATGAGATTTTTTTAATTTTATTTTATTTTTTTATTACACAAATAAATGGCATGATGTTTTTAAAGCACCAGTAGGTGGCGGTCTTCTTGACTGATTCGTTCAAAACGCTGAATCATTCGATGATGAACCGCGGCGAGTGTTGCTGTGATCTATGATCTATTGACTCTTGGTCGTGTGATGTTTCTGAACTAAATCATTTGTAATGATTATAAAAACTGCACTCATTTGTTCTGAGTCTCTCAAACAGCCTCAACTGGGGCAAGCTTGTTCCCATCAGGATATTATCTATCATCAGCCGCTGTTTACACTGACTGTAACTGAATCAGAATCATTCTCACATTTTGGTGCTTCATTAGTTATTTCTTCTTACTGAAATGTAATCAGGCTATTAGTCCGGTTTTCTCTTTGTCCTTCAAGCAGACAAGCGTTAAAGGGTTAATTCACCCAAAAATGTAAGTTCTGTCAGTAATTACTCACCCTCATGTTGTTCAACCCCGTAAGACCTTCGTTCATCTTCGGAACACAAATTAAGATATTTTTGATTAAATCTGAGAGCTGGATCACTCCTCCATAGACTTCTATAGACATTATAACTTGCTGGCCCAGAAAATGTATTAAAGACATTGTTAATATAGTCCGAGTGACTCCAGTGGCTCAATCTTAAGTTTATAAAGCGACGAGAATACTTTTTGTGTGCAAAAACCCCCAAAAATAACGACTTTATTCCACTATTCATTTCCTTCTCTCTGGGCCTCGAGTCTTTTCACGTAGTGTTTTAGCGCAGCGCGTCTGTGTTGTACGTCACACGCATGACCAGCGTCGGCCAATAGTGAGCCTACGCCTGACGTACAACACAGAAGCGCTGCACAGTTATACTACTTGAAAAGACTCGAAAATGCCTATGTCTTGAAAAAGACAGCAAAATGTATTTCTTCTTCATAAATGGTGAATATATATATATTTTGAAACCAAGAGGACTGACATTTACTTAATTATTCATTTGTCTTTGTTGATTTATGTATTGTTAAGAATTCAAACAAGACCGGTAACCATGTTAAATGTTTATTAATTTCAATTAACCACTTACATTATAATAAGTTGTCATACTTACGTACTGGAACATTTTACCTTACCAAGGCAAAGTTAATTGTTCTCATGTGTGAGGGGGAGATTGGGGTTCTGTTTGACTCTTTGTTAAACGTTGTTCAACATTAATAATTAATTGAGTTTGTTTTGTTTTCAATGTTTATATACACTCCCCTAAAGGATTATTAGGAACACCATACTAATACTGTGTTTGACCCCCTTTCGCCTTCAGAACTGCCTTAATTCTACGTGGCATTGATTCAACAAGGTGCTGAAAGCATTCTTTAGAAATGTTGGCCCATATTGATAGGATAGCATCTTGCAGTTGATGGAGATTTGTGGGATGCACATCCAGGGCACGAAGCTCCCGTTCCACCACATCCCAAAGATGCTCTATTGGGTTGAGATCTGGTGACTGTGGGGGCCATTTTAGTACAGTGAACTCATTGTCATGTTCAAGAAACCAGTTTGAAATGATTCGAGCTTTGTGACATGGTGCATTATCCTGCTGGAAGTAGCCATCAGAGGGTGGGTACATGGTGGTCATAAAGGGATGGACATGGTCAGAAACAATGCTCAGGTAGGCCGTGGCATTTAAACGATGCCCAATTGGCACTAAGGGGCCTAAAGTGTGCCAAGAAAACATCCCCCACACCATTACACCACCACCACCAGCCTGCACAGTGGTAACAAGGCATGATGGATCCATGTTCTCATTCTGTTTACGCCAAATTCTGACTCTACCATCTGAATGTCTCAGCAGAAATCGAGACTCATCAGACCAGGCAACATTTTTCCAGTCTTCAACTGTCCAATTTTGGTGAGCTTGTGCAAATTGTAGCCTCTTTTTCCTATTTGTAGTGGAGATGAGTGGTACCCGGTGGGGTCTTCTGCTGTTGTAGCCCATCCGCCTCAAGGTTGTGCGTGTTGTGGCTTCACAAATGCTTTGCTGCATACCTCGGTTGTAACGAGTGGTTATTTCAGTCAAAGTTGCTCTTCTATCAGCTTGAATCAGTCGGCCCATTCTCCTCTGACCTCTAGCATCAACAAGGCATTTTCGCCCACAGGACTGCCGCATACTGGATGTTTTTCCCTTTTCACGCCATTCTTTGTAAACCCTAGAAATGGTTGTGCGTGAAAATCCCAGTAACTGAGCAGATTGTGAAATACTCAGACCGGCCCGTCTGGCACCAACAACCATGCCACGCTCAAAATTGCTTAAATCACCTTTCTTTCCCATTCTGACATTCAGTTTGGAGTTCAGGAGATTGTCTTGACCAGGACCACACCCCTAAATGCATTGAAGCAACTGCCATGTGATTGGTTGATTAGATAATTGCGTGAATGAGAAATTGAACAGGTGTTCCTAATAATCCTTTAGGTGAGTGTATTTTTGTATTATTCTAACAGTTTATCTCTTTGTTACTGTTAAATCTATTTTGATTTGTCTTGCTTAAATTTCTTTATTATCTTTAATTACCAAATGGTTTGGTCCAAGTAGGAGGGGCTTAGCCTTTTTAAGAAGGCGCCTCAGTGTTGGAGTGAGTGGCTGGAAGTTATTACTCTGTTTTTGGGCCAATGTATTGGTATAGCCAAATTTTGTTTGCAGATAACTTTGAACAGTTTATTTTATTTATTTTTGTTCGTTTAATTATCTTTTTTGGATTTTCACTGTAAATACCAGTTGCACTTATTGGATTGAACACTGAACTTTTGACTTCATCATCACGTCGCTTCATTTTTGCGGTACACTCAGAGCGGTGGTGCTGCTACTGTTGGTGACATCTTTAGGGGCCTCTCTGTGGCAGCTGGCACACCCCGTCTCTGTTACAATAATAATCAAAAGGAGGGAATTGTCATGGAAATAATTTGTATTTATTATTTTATTAATATTAATGATCTTTCCCTATAATAAATCATGTACTTTCCTAATAAGGCAGAGAAAGGTTCTGTTGGCTATAGCCTATGTTATGTGTGTTATGGGTAGCAGAGATATAAAGATATATAAACACATTCTGCTGACTGACTCTGGGCCTTTCCTGCGAGAAATAAACCATTATAATCATTGATTGAACATTTGTCTCTTATTCAGGATGGTTTATTGTTTATTTGCCACAACAGTTTCTAGAAGAGAATAGCGTCACAGTCCAGCTTAAGTAAGTTCAGTGATGGTTCATTTTAGGAGAAAACCCTGATGTCATCGTCCAGCTCAGTTCAGTCTCATATAAATGTGTAAATGCAGGAGATTACTTTATACTCTATTGTCCCATTCCTGGGAAATTTGTCTTGGACAGCATGACACGGCCAGAACACAACTTCGATCACACACAACACATACAATAACATGCGATAATAAGAGAATAACAACATTTCAGTGAATTATTTAAAAACTAGCAGCATCCTACATCAATTTGAAAAATCTCTATTTAAAATTTAAACTGCAGTTGGAACAGAAGAGTTTTTATAATGACTGGACCAATCAATAATCAATAGATCAATAATATTGTTGAATATGTAATGTCTCCAACTAAGCAAGCCAAAGCCAAGGCAACAGCGGCAAGGAACCAAAACTCCATCAGTGACAGAATGGAGAAGAAACCCTTGGCAGAACCCAGACTCAGTCGCTCAGTTCTCCTCTGGCCAACGAGCGAACAGTGTGTGATTATGATTCAGGCGTTACAGGTCAGAGGTCAGACTGGATCAGAACATTCAGAATATTATTCAGTTTCGGCTGACTACATCATGTGTTGTGGTCGTGTCCAGGCGCAGGTCCTTAATCTGGTCTGGAGTGAGTGTGTGTGTGTGTGTGTGTGTGTGTGTTGTGGTCGTGTCCAGGCGCAGGTCCTTAATCTGGTCTGGAGTGTGTGTGTGTGTGTGTGTGTGTGTGTGTGTGTGTGTGTGTGTGTGTGTGTGTGTGTGTGTGTGTGTGTTGTGGTCGTGTCCAGGCGCAGGTCCTTAATCTGGTCTGGAGTGAGTGTGTGTGTGTGTGTGTGTGTGTGTGTTGTGGTCGTGTCCAGGCGCAGGTCCTTAATCTGGTCTGGAGTGTGTGTGTGTGTGTGTGTGTGTGTGTGTGTGTGTGTGTGTGTGTGTGTGTGTGTTGTGGTCGTGTCCAGGCGCAGGTCCTTCATCTGGTCTGGAGTGTGTGTGTGTGTGTGTGTGTGTTGTGGACGGGTACAGGCGCAGGTCCATCATCTGGTCTGGAGTGTGTGTGTGTGTGTGTGTGTGTGTGTGTGTGTGTGTGTGTGTGTGTTGTGGACAGGTTCAGGCGCAGGTCCATCATCTGATCTGGATACGGCCCGGATCCGGCTGACTGCGGTAATCCTCGGGATAAACAGAAAAACACACATTAGCGTAGATGCCATTCTTCTTTTGATGTAACGAGTACATCAGGTGTATATGCCTGTGTGTATATATAGGTTTAGGGTTTCATTCATATATATATATGTATTATAAAACATTTATAATGCTGTGTTTGTAAAGTGTGTGTGTGTGTGTTATTTTCCTGTGCTGTAAAATAGGCCTTCAACTTACACAGATGATGACTGGAATCCGGTGTGGGATCCGGCGTTAATTCCACCGTTTTCACTGAAAATCACTTTTTTTTCTGCGGATCTCCTGCAGAATATGTGCCCCCCCCCCCACCCTTTTTTTTTGCTTTTTGCGTTTCTTTTTTTTTTGCTTTTTGAGTTTCTTTTTTTTGCTTTTCTTTTTTACAGTTATTTATTTATTTATTTTTAAATCCAGGAGCCTTCCAAAAGCGTTCCACCTATAATAAACAGAAAGTATTAACATATTTAATTCACTGAGTGAAATGTTGTTGCTTTTGTGACCTTAATCCTAATATTAAATTGTTTGAAATCATTATAGCATATTAAAGTCCTGTAATCCTGTGATTTTAAAATTTGAGACATTTAATAAGTAGCCTACAATTAAACGTTTCATGTGAGATCATGATCTACTGTACCTGTTTGGAACAGGCCTTTCCGTTTCTCAGCCTCGTAACAAAGTGCTCACAGTTGTTCTTAAACAGATGGTATCGATGTTTCGTTCCCACAAGGCTCTGTGCGTCTTTCAGAATATCTTCTTCGAAATGAGGGTTATACTGCTCATCCAGGTAATTGTTGATACGGTATTTATTTTTTCCAACCACCTTGGAAAGTTTTTCTTTCTTGATGTTCTTGCCGACTAAAGCGTTGGCAACAGAGAAAGAAATGGAAAAGTAAAAACAATCATGACTCATGAGACCTAAATGGAAAGTTTCAGATTCAGTGCGAGTTCAGCTCAATAGGCAGCAGATGAAGCATGTAAAACACTCACATTTTAGGACCACATGGACTATTTCTCCATTTCCAATATATAAAGCCCAGTGCTGATATGGCCCTCTGAAGATTTCAATGAGGTCTCCTGGCTTCGGATTCTTATCATATAGGAGACATTATTAGGTGCAATATTTGAAAAAGATACAGAGCCATTTAAAGCTGTCAAAATATACTGTTTATCTAATAACACAAAACCATTAAATATTATTTAATTATTAATTTCACAGTACATTCATAAAATGTGTAAAAGTACATTCATATCACTTGCTAATCCAACAACAGGGCAACAATATGTAAGTGCTGATGAGTCCCATTCTCATGATTTACAGCTGCCCTTGACAGCCACCAGAGGGCACTCCACCCCAGACTTTTGCCACACCACACTACATTACCCATAACCCACTGCCCGGACTAAGAAACCATGATTGTTAACTCTGTGTACTGTATATAAGCCTGGTTCACTCTATCATTCACTGCAAGGTTTTGTTAGCTGTTTACACTGAGCATTCTTCCTGGTTCTCTCGTCTCTTGGATTTCTCCCTGTTTCTTGATTCCCTTTTTGCCTGTCTGTCTGTTTGTTTGTTAGGACTGCCTTCCTGAGCTCGAACCTTCGCCTGTGTAGGTCATGATCCTGTATTACTCAAATAAAGCTGCATTTGGATCTCAACCTCCGTGTCTTTGAGCAGTTCGAGACATCTAGTCTAGCACAGTACATGTAGGCTACCAAGTTTTTCTTTTAATAACTAGAAAAAATAAATAGATTGAATAGAAATAAATGGTGTTAGTATTAATGGGTTAAGTGTTGACTAAAAATATCCTTTAGTCATCTCTAAAGATTTAGGTTGAGTTCGTTTCACCAGCAGAGAACTTACTCTGAAAATTTACTTTGTGCCTTTTTTGTTGCGATATAAACTTCATATTTGGAACACAACTTGATATGTGGCATATGGCTGTCATTTTCTATTAATTTTAGAGACCAAATTATTTTGTAAAATTTATATTTTGTAAAAAAAAAAAAAAAAAACCTGTTTAGTTCTGTTCGTTTGCTTAACAGTAAACTTAAACTTACAGAACTTTTTTTACACTTTTATATTTCAAACCTTAGGTCTGTAAAGCATTCATGAATCAACCATTGAAGTTCAGATCTGTGCTCTAAAAGGGGAATGTGACAGTAAACAGGTTAAGAAGTCAGCTAATCCTAAACTAATTCAAATAAAGCAGAATTACTCACCAATGGTGTTGTCGCAGAACCGCCTAGGGCAGGAGCTCCGGAGACACTCTGACCAAACCCTAACGCTAACGCTAACGCTAACGCTAACGCTAACACTAACCCGGACACTAACACTAACACTAACCGTAACCCAAACCCTGACTCGTCTCGCTGATGAAGGTCTGTATGATGGTCTACAGAATCCTCACTCTCAGCCGGTGGAACTGTCGAGTTTGCTTCCTCTGGCGCTGGAGGAGTGCTCGAGCTCCTGCCCCGGGCAGATTGCTCTGTAAAATTCTTCTGTTTTTCTTTCAAATTAAATGTATTCGAATTATAAATCATAAACTTGTATTTGAGCAGGGAGTTTGCTCTTTTATAGTGTTTTTAGGCCACACCCTTTAAAGTTTGGGGATTTCCAAAAGCAGTTCCATCTGTGCTGACACACACACACACACACACACACTCCATCTGTGCTGACACATTAAAGATTACACACACACACACACACACACACACACACACACACACACACACACACACACACACACACACACTCCATCTGTGCTGACTCACCAAAGATTGCTGTTCATCTTTATTCACTTATAAACACTGACTGCACTTCCATGAGCATGGCATTTATTCATTTAGTTTTTATTCAAGGTAACGTATAGACGAGCCTACTTTTCAATATGTACCTTTTGGACAAAGGCTTTTTGAAGAACAAATATTGCATATTTTTCATAATTACATTTAAAATGTTTGTATTTAAAGTAAATACTGGTAACATGTATCAGCAACAATCATATTCAGAAATACACCCTTTATATATATATCATAAAAATAACCTGAAGTTCTTGTTTCCAGTAGATTTCACTATGACTGATTTCTCACCTTTACATGTACATTGACAGACAGGTGTTTGATCCGCATTACCTGATTATCTGATCATGGGAGAAATTAATGTTTTCCACTGATCACATATAGCGCTTCGAGGACACTGACAGACGAGTGCAGCTGAAATAGGAGATGATGGGCCTCTAAGTTCAGATGTTTAGCAATGCCCAGTGCCTGTTGTAATGAAAATGCACAGAGATGCGTCTCTGCATCATTTACATGATCATATAAGCTCATAAGAACTGAATGTCTTTACTTAGCTATGCGTACATAATATTACATCACACTATTACTGATAAAGAGGATGTGTGTAAAACTCGGTTTTAGTGCCGTTATACCCATTTATTAGAGACTTTGTTATACAAAGAGCAGCTCAAAGACCGCAAGAGTCAAACCATTTGAGCCTTTCTTGATAATCAGGATGTGTTTTGGGTGTGTGGTGTGAGATTTACGGTATAAAAAGCTTCTCTGCAGAGTATCTCTGTGTGCTCAACGCCTTTCTTGCAGGAAATAAAACTGGTTCCTTTGAGAAACCTGTCTTGTCCAAATGTGTGTCCACTTGAATTTGACACTGTAAAGTGTAAGTGTAATTCAGAGCCAGCTGACTGACGGCAATAACCAACAGCAACAGGACACTGTAAATAATGTCCCCATTCATTTACCGTAAACTGCAGGCAGCTTGATGTACCTGTAGAATGCTGTAATTTGCAACTACAGTTGGTAACACTTTATATTACGACCCGCAAACAACTGCGTAAGTAAACCGAAATTACGGTGTACGTTTCTGTAATTATAGTGTACTTCCGTGTAGGTATAAGGGAACAATATGTTAAGTTTTGGGTAATAAAGGGGTAACAAGCAGATATACAACCTGCAAAGAACTTCGTAAGTAAACCGAAATTACGGTGTACGTTTCTGTAATTATAGTGTACCTCCGTGTAGGTATAAGGGAACAATATGTTAAGTTTTGGGTAATAAAGGGGTACAACCAGATATACAAGCAAATTATTTATAATGTAATTATTTTAAAACTAACAGGTACCTATTCTGTTAATATATCCCAGGCAAAAATTGTACGTCTGTTGTATATAAAAGTTTTTATCACATTTCTGGAAAAATATGTCTTTGTGCAATGTAGTTACAGGGTAATTTTGACATCTGTGGGTTGTAAATTATATATATATATATATATATATATATATGGCTGTATGTAAGCACAGTATGATAAAAATTTAATCTGAAACAATTTTATAAACAGCTGATTTCGAAAAACATTGGCAATGCTATTTATTGGCTTTTCTTACTAAACTACTTAACATTTAGCCAAAAAAAAAAATAATTCTGCTATGACTTTAATTTAGAACGTACCATGTAGTACTTATACTTACCTTATCACATTGTATTGCAATGCCACTTAAATGTCAGGGCAAATATACTGTGTAATTAAAAGTTTTTTTTATTTTTTTTATAAGAGTAGCTTACCTTTCTCTGTAATTACTGTGCAAATAGTGTTGTTTCGTATTGTTACATAGTAAGTAGTGATTGTTACCCGTTTCAACTGTGTATTTACAGGGTAAGTGTAACTCATGCGGGCTGTAAATTAAAGTGGCGCTTGTTACCCCCTTGTTCTGTGTAGTTACAGGGTAAGTGTAACTCCTGCGGGCTGTAAATTAAAGTGGCGCTTGTTACCCCCTTGTTCTGTGTAGTTACAGGGTAAGTGTAACTCCTACGGGCTGTAAATTAAAGTGGCGCTTGTTACCCCCTTGTTCTGTGTAGTTACAGGGCAAGTGTAACTCCTGCGGGCTGTAAATTAAAGTGGCGCTTGTTACCCCCTTGTTCTGTGTAGTTACAGGGTAAGTGCAGTAAATATACAATAAAGGATCCAATTTAATTTCTGACTTTTATTTTACAAAAACATTTCAAAACACTTTTTCATCTTAATAAAACATTGTCTTTTCTACAGTATACTCAAACAACAAAGTAACACATTATACCCCCCAACCCCTTTATTTGCTTCTCTTGCTTTTCTTCTTCTTTCTTTTCTTGCTCTTCTTTTTCTTAACTTCCACAGGGGACTCTGAAGTTGAGGAGTTGATGGAGTCCCATTGGTCTTGCTGCACTGCAAAAATATGAATATATATACATGCTCTTAGCAAGCTACACCTTCAATTTTAAGTTGTCGAACAATCCTCCACTCTAAACATTTTGTGCCACCTGATATTACTGTAGTAACTGTAATTTTGAAGAAAACACATTTTGGTGAAGTTTGAGGCAGATCATGGGGGGGTTGTGACATTTTATAGTGATAATGACTGTAGTGCAGCAGAAAATGTTTTTAAAAAAGGCATAGTTGTTCTGACAGCAACAAAAAAAAAAAAAAAAAGCATGAAACACAAACATGAGGGCTGTGGCACTATAGGAACAGCATATCTTTGTGTCATTGCAGATGGGACAGCAGACTTCATCTTTTCAATTTCCTTTTTCAAAAAATCACACTCATCTTTGAGCAAGGTGATCTCTGCTTTAAGAGTGATAATCTTATCTTTGAAAGAAAGAAAGAAAGAAAGAAAGGTTAGACGTTTAAATTTTACTCCTGCCCTACTCCAGGGCTTATACTTGTGACCACTTTCCTATTTTTTAAAACATCAAATTGAAGAACTAAACATCACTGGTACTGTACATTATAAATGCACTTGTTAAAGGATTAGTTCACCCCAAAATGAAAATTTACAACGGACAACGGTAACAAACATTGGTCACCATCGTTAAGTCCAAATCCATGCAGTTTCAAAAGTCTTTTAAGTGTTTAAACGGGCTGTACGTGATCACAGCTGAAGAAGAGGTTGTTATCTAGCGAAACGATAGGTCATTTAAAAAAAAGGAATATATAATTTATAGACTTTTTACCTTCAATAGTTCGGATTGAGCTGATCAACAAACGGACAGGGAACTACGTCATCACGTTGAAAGGTCACGCCTGCGCCGGCTATTTGAACTACTATTCATATTCATCAGAATGTTATTCATATACTATTCATATTCATATTCACTGAATACTATTTCTATATATATAATCGCAAACAATACTATTTGAATTATCCTCCTACGTACGGTCGCATTGTAAACAGTGGGGCGGTACTTCGGCCGGCGCAGGCGTGACCTTTCAACGTGATGACGTAGTTCCCTGTCCGTTTGTTGATCAGCTCAATCCGAACTATTGAACTATTGAACTATTGCCACTGCCCTCAGGTTTGTGTTTCATGCTTTTTTGTTTTTTTGTTGCTGTCAGAACAACTATGCCTTTTTAAAAAACATTTTCTGCTGCACTACAGTCATTATCACTATAAAATATCACAACCCCCCCATGATCTGACTCAAACTTCACCAAAATGTGTTTTCTTCAAAATTACAGTTACTACAGTAATATCAGGTGGCACAAAATGTTTAGAGTGGAGGATTGTTCGACAACGTAAAATTGAAGGTGTAGCTTGCTAAGAGCATGTATATACTGTATATTCATATTTTTGCAGTGCAGCAAGACCAATGGGACTCCATCAACTCCTCAACTTCAGAGTCCCCTGTGGAAGTTAAGAAAAAGAAGAGCAAGAAAAGAAAGAAGAAGAAAAGCAAGGGACGCAAATAAAGGGGGGGGGGGGGGGGGGGTATAATGTGTTACTTTGTTGTTTGAGTATACTGTAGAAAAGACAATGTTTTATTAAGATTTTAAGATGAAAAAATGTTTTGACATTTTTTTTGTAAAATAAAAGTCAGAAATTAAATTGGATCCTTTATTGTATATTTACTGCACTTACCCTGTAACTACACAGAACAAGGGGGTAACAAGCGCCACTTTAATTTACAGCCCGCAGGAGTTACACTTACCCTGTAACTACACAGAACAAGGGGGTAACAAGCGCCACTTTAATTTACAGCCCGCAGGAGTTACACTTACCCTGTAACTACACAGAACAAGGGGGTAACAAGCGCCACTTTAATTTACAGCCCGCAGGAGTTACACTTACCCTGTAACTACACAGAACAAGGGGGTAACAAGCGCCACTTTAATTTACAGCCCGCAGGAGTTACACTTACCCTGTAAATACACAGAACAAGGGGGTAACAAGCGCCACTTTAATTTACAGCCCGCAGGAGTTACACTTACCCTGTAACTACACAGAACAAGGGGGTAACAAGCGCCACTTTAATTTACAGCCCGCAGGAGTTACACTTACCCTGTAACTACACAGAACAAGGGGGTAACAAGCGCCACTTTAATTTACAGCCCGCAGGAGTTACACTTACCCTGTAAATACACAGAACAAGGGGGTAACAAGCGCCACTTTAATTTACAGCCCGCAGGAGTTACACTTACCCTGTAACTACACAGTTGAAACGGGTAACAAACACTACTTACTATGTAACAATACGAAACAACACTATTTGCACAGTAATTACAGAGAAAGGTACTCTTATTAAAAAAACTAAACAAAAAACTTTTAATTACACAGTATATTTGCCCTGACATTTAAGTGTTATTGCAATACAATGTGATAAGGTAAGTATAAGTACATGGTACGTTCTAAATTAAAATCATAGCAAAAACTATTTTTTTTGGCTTAACGTTAAGTAGTTTAGTAAGAAAAGCCAATAAATAGCATTGCCAAAAAGTTTAATTTACAACCCACAGATGTCAAAATTACCCTGTAACTACATTGCACAAAGACATATTTTGCCAGAAATGTGATAAAAACTTTTATATACAACAGACATACAATTTTTGCCTGGAATATATTAACAGAATAGGTACCTGTTAGTTTTAAAATAATTACATTATAAATAATTTGCTTGTATATCTGGTTGTACCCCTTTATTACCCAAAACTTAACATATTGTTCCCTTATACCTACACGGAGGTACACTATAATTACAGAAACGTACACCGTAATTTCGGTTTACTTACGAAGTTCTTTGCAGGTTGTATATCTGCTTGTTACCCCTTTATTACCCAAAACTTAACATATTGTTCCCTTATACCTACACGGAAGTACACTATAATTACAGAAACGTACACCGTAATTTCGGTTTACTTACGCAGTTGTTTGCGGGTCGTAATATAGAGTGTTACCCTACAGTTTATTACTGTAACAAATTTGCTGTAGAAAATATAGGCTGCACATATAATACTGTCACAGTCATCGTCTGCACCATTCTGCCTTCGTCTTCACTACACTTCCTAGAATCCTCCATCATCATCATCTTCACCTGCACTTTGTCATCATCATCCTCAGCACCTGTGTTCACTCATCATCATCTCCTTCACCTGTTGTCTTGTCATTATCTCTGTGTATTTAAGTTCCCCCTGTTTCTCTGTTAACTGTCGGTTATTGTTTGTGTTCACTTGCACACTGGTCCGTTTGCTTGGATATTTACTTATTGGAATAAAACTTTTGCTATTTTGCTATCTTTGCCTACCTTCGCCTTCTTCATCTACCCTGAAATGTTACAATAATACTGTCAGGTGTTCGGCTGTTTTATTAGTGTTCCTGCTGTAATCTCCATAAACTGTTTAATGCTATTAAATGTATTGAAGTACTCTAAAATGTGATCTTTACATTATAACACTGTTGGAAACTGATGATTTGCGTTCTAAAATTAAAAACACTGAAAATTGCTTGCAAACAAATGGCTCAAACAAAATATGACCTTAAAACATGCTTCAGTTCAGTTCAGTTCAGTTTATTTATCCCTTAGGAAATTAGTTTTGCACAGGTGCTACACATCACAAAAACACTCACAAAGCAAACACTCGCATAACAAAAAACACACATGGTTACAGACTATTTAACATTAAAATAGCAGTTGGTAAGAGTTCTTGAACCTCCTGGTTCTCCTCCCATTACTCTATATCTACGGCCTGATGGGAGAATAACAAACTGATTCACAATTCACAATTGAATATAAATTCACAATCTATCTATCTAATAAAGGTTTATATTTATATATTTTTTATTTTATAACTGATGTAAGATGTTTACAACTGTAATACATCCTTTAAAATTCCCATTTTGTGACCCGTAAAAGAAGGGCATAAGGCATCAGAAAAACACAGGGGTGAGAAAATTATGACTTTTTTATTTTAGGGTGAACTATCTCCTTAATTTTTGTAACGACTAGGCAATGAATCATTCTTTCATTTGTTCTGAAATGAACAATTCTGACTCTGTGTTTTCTAAGCACATTCCTTCTGAAACCAGATGGCCCGAGAGACTGAATTGTCACCCCCACACACACACACATTCACACACAAACGTCCTTTGTTTGTAACTCAGAATTGTATCTGACCTTCCTGTATGCATGCATGTCTAATTAGTTGTTGATCATACAGTTATGATCTTCTAGTGTGTGGCTCTGAAATGTATTTTTGAAGAATGTTTCTCCCAGTGGAATCGCATCCTGTAACTCTACCTCCTGCTATAGGTCATAAAAGTTTATGACCACGAAGCTTCAACAGCTTCCAGTTTCTCTGTGGAGATTATATCTAAAACCAACATCCCCCCCCCACCCCCCTTAAGTGCTTATTGCAATGCTTAATAATAGTTGACAAATGTTTATAATACATTAGAAGTTGGTACATTATACAAAAAATCTAAAATATTAAAATGGTAAAATGATACATATTACAAATATATTGCAGTAGGCCTAAAAGTACTTTAAAACACACTAAAAGCTTAATCATTTTGCTATGTTCTTTCACAAGTTACACAAATGTACTTTAAGTAAGAGCAACATAAGTATGTTTTCTTTAAATACACTAAAACTTCACATGCACAAATGGTATGATTGTGTTAGCATATTTCTTAAAAGTATAATTAAGCATATATTTATTACCAATGTAATAACTAAAAACTTTTATGACCTATAGCAGGAGGTAGAGTTACAGGATGCGATTCCACTGGGAGAAACATTCTTCAAAAATACATTTCAGAGCCGCACATTAGAAGATCATAACTATATGATCAACAACTAATTAGACATGCATGCATACAGGAAGGTCAGATACAATTCTGAGTTACAAACAAAGGACGTTTGTGTGTGAATGTGTGTGTGTGTGGGGGTGACAATTCAGTCTCTCGGCCATCTGGTTTCAGAAGGAATGTGCTTAGAAAACACAGAGTCAGAATTGTTCATTTCAGAACAAATGAAAGAATGATTCATCGCCCAGTCGTTACAGTCCCCCTTTTAGGCAGATGATAAAAAATTATACCTGATTTTACCAGGTGAAAAGACTTACTATCAAATGTATTAAATATGTACTTAAGTATGTTTTTAGTACAAAACAAATATACTTTAATGCATTTATAATACATTTAACAGTACGTCTTTTTCACCTTGTATGTACAACAGAGGGAAATGTCAAAACATCATACTGTGTTGCAATAAAAAACGTCTGTACGGAGAGAGTGAAAGACAGCATCACTCAGCTAATAGATCTTTTCTGGCTGATGTTTCTGATATAAAAGACTGTTTGCTCATTGATCAAGGGTTGTCGGAAAGCAGGTTTACTACGGTAACAGAGCTTGAAAGAGTTTAAAAACTACACAAGTTGTTCTCTAAGGAAACAGAAAGCTAAATACTTATAAACCTCTGAAACGAGCTTATGTCATGTGTACAGAAGCTGCTTTTAGGCAAACTTCACACTTTCTTATTGTTTTATCTATTCACAAGTTCAATGGTATTGTGTTATTTTAGATTAACAGTATGATATTATATTATGACAGATTTAAATGGCTCTGTATCTTTTTTAAATACTACACCTGACTGACTGATGTCTCTCCTATATGATAAGCCTGGAGACCTCATTGTAATCTACAGAGGGTTAGGATATCAGCACTGGGCTGTGTATGTCGGCGATGGAGATGTGATTCACGTGGTCAAGGACCGTGAGTGTTTTTACACGCTTTAAATGCTTTACACACTACCGTTTGACCGTATGCCGGGAACAATCTGATTAGCTGTTGGGTTTCTCAACAAGCTATAGGTACATGTGTATTTATGTTTTTATCTATTTATTGTCTTATGGTTTTATGTGTTTTGTGTGAATGTGTATGTGAATGTGTATGTGTAGGCTACTTGTTGTGAACCAAATTGCGCCTTGGGGACATTAAAGATATTTCAATTCAATTCAATTCAATTCAATCTTAAGAACTTCTGCAATAATATGAGCCACTGGAAAACCTCTGGTGTGTGTCAGTAGCTTTAACATCATCACTAGTGTAATACTTAGTTCATAATCAGAATATAGTCACTTAAATATTAAATATATTTCCATATATCATAAGCTTGCGCTGACTGACAGCTTCAGTGATTATAAAGCAAGTAAGTTACTGTTTTTCATGAGACTTTGTGAGTACTTCATATGTCATATATCACCTTGACAATTTATTTTTAAACCCAGTGATTTTATAATGTTTAATATTTATTCAAAAGCGAAACTGAGTGAAAAGATATGAGCCAATAAATGCTCCTCTTCTGTTGGTCAGAGTGGGAATTACTGTCTTTTTTATTTTTAAATAAAAGTGTTTCTATTAAATGTTGGAGTTCCTACATCTTGAAACGTTCAGTTTTACGATCTCAGATGGACGAGGAAATAAAGTTTTGATCATCGCATTAAAAATAACATTTGAAGTCGTGGAAAAGCGTTGCGTGTGCGTATCCAATTACAGACGTGTTTCTTATTCCAGCGTTCCCGTTAGCTTCGTTTTTATTGCAATCAATAAATCTGGTTTATTGGCAAATAACGTACGTGTGCTAACTGCATTACAATATAAATACAACATTAAAAGATCAACCATTGATGGTTTAGTGTGGATTTACAGCGAGTCCAGAGTGACAGCTAACAGGAAATGCCCAAGCTGGCTTATTGAACACCAGGAAGTGACCGTGCACATGCTCAACTGAGCTGAACTTTTACTGAGTCTGAAACATTTATTACATTCAAGTCTCATGAGTCATGATTGCTTTTAATTTTCCATTACTTTCTCTGTAGCCTGGCTTTCCAACACTATGTCCATCCCTGAGAGGATAGTGCACATCTGTGAGAAGTTAGAAGGACGAGGCAAGGCCACTGTGAGGAGCGAGAGACTTGAGGATGTGGCTGGCCGAGATGAATACCGTGTCAACAATCTTCTGGATAATAAATATAACCATCGTCCCATTGACGATATTGTAGACGAAGCAGAGAGACGTGTGGGAGAGAGACTTCTGTACAATCTGATTCACAGCAACTGTGAGCACTTTGTTACGCTGTTGAGATACAGAAAGCCAGAATCCCGGCAGACACAGTAGATCGGCACGACCTCACATACAGAATCATATTATAGGATACTCATAAATGTCTCAAATGTGTAAATCACAGGATTACAGACTATATTATGGCAAAAATTGTTTAAATTAATTGAGGTTACAAAAGCAACAAGTTTTCACACAATGATTTAGAAAATAAATACTTTCTGTTTATTCTTCTAGGTGGTTAAAACAGCAGTGGACCACGTGTATTTCGCTACTCGTTTTCAGCAGTAGTTTTGGCCTAATCAATAATAATAAGAGCAACTTAGACAAAACACATAGAAGAAGAAAAGGCAAATGTATGATGAATTGTGTTTAATCTGAATAAACACCTCACAGCACTGACATCCTTGCTTTTATTCATTTAATTGTTTCAAAATGTACAAGACAACGAGAAGCAGACACAATGAACAGTGGGAAATGAAGGACTGAAAGTACAATGATGGAGGCCTTGGATTATTAATTAAATTAAAATAAATAATATTAAACAATTTAACACAGTCTTATAAATCTAGGCCACAGGCAGGGGCGGATTAAGGTGGTCGGCCCCTAGGCTCTGTGTGTGAGGCCCCGCATATCATTATGCTTTACTGGACACTTTTATTCAGTGCCGTACATAGTCCACACACACACAGTAATGTGACCTGGCACACACACACACACACACACACACACACTGAGACAGCCAATACTACAGTGTTTCCTCTACATTCCTCAAGGGGTGGACCACCACAGTAAGAAAGTTACGAACAAACACAAGCACACACACACACACACACACACACACACACACACACACACAGCCATGTTTATGTGATTTGTGAGGACATTCCATAGGCGTAATGGTTTTTATACTGTACAAACTGTATATTCTATCCCCTTACACTAACCCTACCCCTAAACCTACCCATCACAGGAAACATTCTGCATTTTTACATTTTGAATAAAACACTGCTTAGTATGTTTTTAAAGCCATTTGAATTATGAGGACTCGGGAAATGTCCTCATAAGTCACGTTCAAGTTGTAATACCAGTGTAATACCCATGTCATTATACAAATTTGTGTCCTCACAAATCACATAAACAAGCCCACACACACACACACACACTGAGACAATACTGCAGTGTTTCCTCTACATTCCTTCGACCACCACAGTAAGAAAGTTACGAGCAAAACACAAGCACAAGCTCAAGGCCCAGTGCTGTCGAAGCAGCGGTTTAATAATGACCCAGAAACACCGGCTCTACAACCACAGCTATCATCAGCAGAGATGAAGATATCACCCTCTGCCTCCACAGCCACTGAACTATTACTGAGGAAATATGCAACTATAAACTGCAGAGCAACAGGACTATTATTCTGCTGAACTGTGGAAGAACTAAAGCGGATAATTCACACGCGAAACAAAACACGCTGCCTTTTGAGGGGGAATAAAGCAGCCGTTCTCTCGGCTGAGTTTCACCATTCGCCAGTTTCCTTTTACACAGGGTTTTGGAAGAGTACGTCTTTTGGTGTTTGTGTTGTCTTTCTGAGGCAGCAACATCTGCGTCTTTGTTCTGGCAACTTTCAGGACCCATTTTAATCCAGCATGCCCTCATGTCTTTGTAGAATTGAAAATAATCTTGACTGTTTTTCTACCCCCTCTTCCTAACCGATCGGTGCACCACAAGGACCATTTGGAGTTCCTTAAAGCACAGAGGGGCTGATAGTGATCTAGGCCTGTAGGCCAACATGTTTGTACTTTGGGGGTCGATGAACTGTCACACCTTTAGTACAGTGGTGGAAGTGTAATTATCTGATTGGTCAGTTTGAATGTCTTACATTTGGGTTTTAGTCACATGGTCAGGAAAGGATAAAAGAAGATTGTAACTGTTGCTCTGTCTCTTTGATGCTCTGGCTCTCTTCTTCTCTGGGTCACTTTCTCTCTCTCTCTCTCTCTCTCTTTCTCTCTCTCTCTCTCTCTCTCTCTCTCTCTCTCTCTCTCTCTCTCTCTCTCTCTCTTTCTCTCTCTCTCTCTCTCTCTGGTAACATTTTACATACTGGGTAAGATTAATGGTATAAGTTATCATCATCTCATACATCTATTTTGTAACTATTTTAAGTGTAACCATAACCATAATTTGTCATTAAACCTTTTCAATTACAACTAATGTGCTAACTAGTTTTGATTTGGTATTGACTTTGAAGCTACTTATTGCAATACAATATCGTCACTCTTTACAGCAGGGGTCACCAAACTAAGGCCCGTGGGCCGACTCAGGCACGCCACCCCCCTTTTCTCAATACACAGCACTGTTCAGAAACTGCAGGCAGTGTCCCCGGACGCCCCTAACCTAATACTAGGTGATTTTAATCACTGTTCACTGGACAAAATCTTAAATGTTTTTATAAATATGTGTCCTGTGAAACGAGAAAAGGGAAGATTCTTGATCAGTGTTATGGCTCCATCAAAGGTGCCTACAAATCTGTCCCTCTCCCTCCCCTGGGTTCTGCCGATCATAACTGTGTGCACCTCATACCAGTGTATCGCACCTGCCTCCAGAGGGCTAAAGTGGAAACTAGGCAAGTGAAGGTCTGGTCCGAGGAGGCTACGCTGGCCCTGCAGGGCTGCCTGGACTGTACCTTGTGGGAGGAATTTGTTCACTCTTCACAAGACATTGATGAACTAACTGAAGTGGTTAGTTCTTGGGTTGCATATTGTGAGGAAACTGTAATCCCTAAAAAAGTTGTCAAAAATATACCCTAACAACAAGCCATGGGTGAGTAAACAACTTAAAGACCTGCTAAAAAAGAAAAAGTCAGCATTTAAAGAAAAGAACTCTCAGGAACTATATATCGTTCAAAAGGAGATCAAACGTGAAATTAAAAGGGCAAAATGGGACTATAAACTTAAGGTGGAACGCAAATTAAGCCAAAACCTTCTCGGTTCAGCGTGGGACAGTGTTAAATCTATGGTGGGTCTAAACGACAAATCAAAGAAAAGGGGGCATTAGAAGGCTTCTCCTCTGACATACTACTGGCCCATGAACTAAATGAATTTTACTCAAGATTTGATAATCATGATTTTAGTGATGAAATTGCCGGAAAAAAAAACAGTCCTTACTGTCCCAGCCCCAAAATAATATCTGTTTCTCTGCACAGAGTGTTGTGAACATTTTTAAGCATTGTAAAGCCAAAAAAAGTCCGGGTCCAGACAATATTGGCAGCCGTGTTCTTTCATGTTGTGCGGAACAGTTAGGCCCCATTTTTAATTACATTTTTAATCAATCTATGTTGCACCAGAAGGTCCCTGACCTATGGAAACAGTCAGTTATTGTCCCTGTTGCAAAAAAACAGTCATCCAAAGACTTTTAATGATTATAGACCCATAGCTCTTACATCACTTGTGATGAAGTCCTTTGAAAAGCTGATAAAGACTGAATTAACATCTAGGACAAACTGCCTTCTCGACCCACTACAGTTTGCTTACAGACTTAACAGAGGAGTTCAGGACGCAACTGTAACAGTACTGAATCTCATTTTTAAACATCTGGAGGGAAACAAAAATCATGCCAGATTGCTGTTCGTAGACTTCTCGTCAGCTTTTAATACTATCCAGCCCCACCTGTTGACTGAGAAGCTTTTGCACCAGTTTAAACTGGAGGACAACCTTGTGGGCTGGCTATTAGACTTCCTCACAAACAGATCTCAGCAGGTCAGAGTAAATGGCCATTTTTCCGACTGGACAAATACATCAACTGGCTCACCGCAGGGGTGTGTTCTTTCCCCCCTCCTTTACATCTTGTACACAAATGACTGTCGCTCTAAGATTGAAAATAGACACTTCGTGAAATTTGCTGACGATACGGTGATTGTCAGCTTGTTAAACAATGAGGAAAATTCACACGGTCCGGTCATTGACCAGTTTGCAAGATGGTGCAAGGAAGCCTTTCTTGAACTGAACGCATCAAAGACTAAGGACATGTGTATTGATTTCAGGCAAAACATCCCTAATATTGTTACAACTAAAATAAATGATCAGGAAATAGAAGTTGTCAAACAGTACAAGTACTTAGGATCAATTATTGACGACAAGTTGTGCTTTGAGCCAAATACTAGTTTGCTCTGTAAGAAAGGTCAGCAGCGCCTGTATTGTCTTAGAAAGCTGGCAAAATTTAATGTAGACAAGTCCCTGATGACCTTGTTCTACAGGTCATTTGTGGAGTCAGTTGTCACCTTTTCTTTAATCTGCTGGTACGGATCTACGACTATAAAACAAAAACATTCCCTTTCAAGGGTAATTAAGGTGAGCAGCAGTATTACAGGCTCTAAGCAGAAGGGTCTGGAGGAACTTTATCAGCTGCAGATGCTAAATAGGGTTAAATCTATTCTGCCAGACAACTCACATCCCCTGCAGTCTGAATTTCAGATGTTGCCATCTGGACTACGAATGACACTTCCCAAAATTAGAACAAATAGGTATAGACACTCATTTGTACCCGTGGCTATTCTACTTTTTAATTCTGCATCAAAGCGTATATAACATATCACGCTTTGATGTCTGCTGTATTGTTTTTATCTTGTTTTTTAACGCCAGCAAGAAGGCAGAGTTTTCTCGTATTTGTATTGTGTGTGCGATTGTATATGTTTTCAAACTTAACTGTTTTGCTGCAAAACAATTTGCCTCAAGGAGGACAATAAAGTAATTTGAACATTGAACATTGACTGGCCCCCCAGCCCCTCTGCCCCCCACTACTTGAACCGGCCCTATGAGGCAATCCCCAAAAGTCGTCATGGTACGGGCGTCACAGTTTGGTGCATACATTTACACAGAGAATACACGGAATAAAAATAAATAAAACTTGCGTGCAATTTAATTAATGTAATGCGGAACTACTGTTAGATACGCGGATTCTTAGGGACACCTAATCTGTGGCTCCGCCTTAGCTCTGAAGCAGGCTGCGATGTAAAGATTGCAATGCTGGAATATGTTGAGAGAGAGGTGTGGGCGCGATCGAAAAGTCGTAAAGTGTTTACTTATATTTGTGTGTGTGTGTGTGTGTGTGTGTGTTATCTTAGAATAAAGCCTTTCAGGTGTGTGTGTGTGTGTGTGTGTGTTATCTCAGAATAAAGCCTTTCAGGTGTGTGTGTGTGTGTGTGTGTGTGTGTTATCTCAGAATAAAGCCCTTCAGGTTTGTGTGTGTGTGTGTGTGTGTGTGTGTGTGTGTTATCTCAGAATAAAGCCCTTCAGGTGTGTCTGTGTGTGTGTGTGTGTGTGTGTGTGTTATCTCAGAATAAAGCCCTTCAGGTGTGTGTGTGTGTGTGTGTGTGTGTGTGTGTGTGTGTGTGTGTGTGTGTGTGTTATCTCAGAATAAAGCCCTTCAGGTGTGTGTGTGTGTGTGTGTGTGTGTGTGTGTGTGTGTGTGTGTGTGTGTGTGTGTTATCTCAGAATAAAGCCCTTCAGGTGTGTGTACTTGTCTACCTATCTAAGTGGGGACCTTGGTGTCGTTACACACTCAACAACAGGGGACCGCCGAGCCAAGTGGGGACTTTTTCAAGTTGGTCATGCTTTAAAACATGTTAAAATCAGCTGAAACACACTCTGGTGAATTTTTTTTACATTTTTGACCAAGTGGGGACCTACATGTGTGTGTGTGTTTAAGTCCATACTCAGCAGCGCTCCTGTAGGCTGGAGCAGGAACTGCAGTGGCCCATTAACACACGTCGTTCACACTTCTCTATTGTTTGAATGGCTGCTGTCCTAGAGGCTCTGAGGCCCCGTCCACACTACTGCGTTTTTGTTTAAAAACAGAGACCTTTTGCTACGTTTGCACCTCCCGTCCACACTAAAACGGCAAAAACGGAGACCCAAAACGGAGAAGTTTAGAAACGCTGCCGACCCGTTTTTCGTTTTGAATCTCCGGAGGGCGTTTTAGTGTGGACGGGTCAAAACGGAGGACTTTAGAAACGATGACGTACTAGAGCTCACGTTCGGCTCTATGATTGGGTGTCATCAGTCATGGCGTATATCTTTGCTAGCAGCTGTTGTCCAAGTAAATTCTGCATTTTACAATGCTATAACTGCCTACATGCGCTGGGGGCAAGCTATTATTCGAGCGATCTGAGACAATTCCTGTGTGCAGCGGCGGTATCGACCGTTCATTGAGCGTCGGTTTTGGGTTAACCCGGGAAGAACCAGCGTATGGTGGGATAATTTTATCAATGAAGTTGTGTTTACATCGGCACGCGCATGCCCAGTGTTGGTGAATGGTCACGTGATCCGCATTTTCAGTCGTTTTAATGTGGACGGAGATCAATTCTAAAACGCAGCTAAAACACTGGTGTGGACGGAGATCGTATTCGTTTTAATTCTCTGTTTCTAAACTAAAACGCAGTAGTGTGGACGGGGCCTGAGACTGTAGAGCTGATGTTTAACTGGAGCTTTCAGTAACACTTTATAATAACTCCACGCTATTATTCATTAGTTAAGAATTAGTAAACAGTTAATTATTTTATAAAGTTTTATAAATTAATAGACATTAATAAGCAGTATATAAACAGCTATAAATGCTTTATTCTTGTTTTAAAAGCATATATATAATGTGTTTAATAATTGTATTTTCATACTTTATTAATAATCAATTTATCATTTCTAAATGAAGTATAGCATAATTTACAAAGCAGTTATTTAGGAGTTGTCAGTGGTTCATAAGATCACTTCAGAAAGTGTGAGTAAATGATTAAACTATTTAAATGTACATTCATACATATTTATTATTCAGACATATAGTAATAGTTCCTTAGTGTGTTAATAAATGGTTTATTAACATGTATTTCTACTGTAATGCAGGTAGTTAAAAAAACATTTAGTAGTGGTCAGTTCACTATTTTTGTGAGCTCATCTAAAGTGAGGACTAGTTATGCCTTGTAAAACATTTATAAAGGAGATTTAAAGGCTGTTAATATTTCTATGTTCTCTATCGCTGTGTTGTGTTTGTTTCCTTTTTCTGTTTAGAAGAAAACTGAGTCTTTAAATCTCCTTTATAAATTATTTACTAGGCATAACTAGTCCTCACTTCAGATGAGCTCACAGACATAGTTAACTGACCACTACTAATTGCTTTATAACTACCTGAATCTACTACATTTACTTACACTTTCTAAGTGATCTTATAAACCACTGACAACATGAAAATGATGGACATGATCTGACCAGTAGCTGATTGGACAGGTGTTACCCAAATGCCACATCTATCCAATCACCTGCTTTTTAAAATGTTTCTTATGGGCCGATGAGAGTCTATTTTTGTTTTCTCTGAAGTACATTTAAAAAAGAAATAGTCTGGCCAATCGGGAGCCTATGCTAGCCTGTGCTAATCGTGTCCACAGCGTCAGTCATCAGGGCCAGAGCTGACGGGGACTGGGACTCTTATTTTGTTTAGTTTAGTTCCTGTTTCTCTGTTCAGTTCTGGTTACTGATCATCTCCTCGTTAGTTTCTATGGTTAGGTATGATTATCTCCTGTCAGTCACGTGGGTCGTCTTGTATTTAAACTCCTGTTTTGTTCAGTCCCTTGACGGTTATTGTCTTTTGTAATGTGTATTTCTCCTACGGTCATGATTAAAGTATATTTAGAGAATGTGTGATGCTTGTCCAGTAACATTTCACACAAACCACTGCACCATGGATCTTATTATGTGTTTTTACAGCAAAGTTCACTTTGACTCTTCACTGAAAGTCTGAAAGATCATAATGTGTGTGAGAACTCAACATTTAAAGTTAGATAATTCACATATCATTTGATGCCACAATTTCAAATGAACGTGAAGATGTAATTTGCAGCTTAAAACCACTGAATGCAAAAAAAAAACTCACCCTAAACCCTAACCCTAAAAAATTGAAAATATCAAATAGAAATCAATCAAAAAAGGCCTATATTCTCTCAGAGCAAACACACCAGTGGTTTATATCATTGTAAAATGACCCTTAGTTACTATGTTTGATGTAAGATTATCAGTTAATTATATCCTGTGATGGTTGAGACGGGTGACAATGCTTTGGTCGTCATGGGAACAGCACCTCATGACAGGTGAGAGCAGTGGTCAGTAATAATGAGTGTAGGAGTCACTGGTGTATTTCCCAGACTCCTCAGCGCTGAGTGTGAGATCATCACTGCCCTCTGCTGGCGGATCTGAAGTACAGGCAGAGCTCGAGTCATGAGGAATCCAGTTTTCCTGGATCTGGGAACACTTCACAGCTCCACGTCTGCATCATCACACAAATCAACACGCTTACATTTACATATATCAATAATTCATTACCTGTACTTAATTGAATTGAAGACATTTGTACATTCAGTTGAACTGAATTCATTCTAAATAAATCAGTTTAGTAAGACTGATTAGCTCTTCTGGCAAATTGCTATTTGGTAAGAGTAGTTCTTGGCGACTCATTGGCTACGTTCACACTGCAGGCTGAAACGACCCAATTCCGATTTGTTTGCCCCTATGCGACCTGTATCTGATCTTTTCATGACAGTCTGAACGACACAGATCCGATCTTTTCAAATGCGACCCAGGCCACTAGGGTATGTGGTCCCAAATCCGATACATATCCGATCTTTTGAAATGCGACTTCAGTCTGAACGGCCAGGTCGCATGTATCCGACCCGCACGTCATTGATACGCGAAAAACGTCATAATTCTGCATTGAAGTAGTCGGCAGTTTGAAAACGGACTGCATATTCGTCGAGCTGAGGTAAATCTGCCGAACGGGTCGACCTCGACGAGCCCGTTAATTAAAAAAAAAAAAAAAGCACACGGCCATTATATATACGTTATGTTAACTTATTTGTGCTGAATCTGATATTAGATAGGTCAGCGGCTGCTGTCTGGCTCTTGTGTAACGGTCGCTGCGTGCGCTCGTGTGTGTGTGTGTGTGTGTGTGTGTGTGTGAGAGAATCACAGTTAAGTTAGTGCAGAGACGGGCTCTGGTTAAAGTTTAGCTACTTCCGCAAACAACAAGTGACGTCGTTGACCGTTGAGTACTCTTCTGCGCATGCGGGTCACTTCTGGGTCATTTCACGTTCACACAGGAGATCACAAAAGGTCGCATTTAATTGGAAATGTGAACGGCCTTGCAAAAAAATCGAATTTTTTCAAAAAATCGGAATTGAGCATTAAGCCCTGCAGTGTGAACGTAGCCATTGTTTCTGCCTAAAATAATGAGGACACGATGTTTGCTAATGTGATGGAGTTTTTAATGAATAAAACAACTATATATCAAACTAATCATAATTCTAACATCTAACATTACTTCTCTTCCAGGCCTAACATTCTCACACAGGAGTCAAGTCATCTTCATTTATACAGCGCTTTTAATAATAACCCCTTTAAAAGCTTTTGGTACGTATCCTAGAGACCAAGATTAATTAATTATAATGATATTAAAGGGTTAGTTGACCCAAAAATGAAAATTCTGTCAGTAATTACTCACCCTCATGTTGTTCCAACCCCGTAAGACTTTCGTTCATCTTCGGAACACAAATTAAGATATTTTTGATGAAATCTGAGCCATGTTTCACTCCTCCATAGGCTTCTATGTGACCGAAACTTGCTGGCCCAGAATAGTTATTAAAGAGATCGTTAATATAGTCCAAGTGACTCCAGTGGCTCAATCTTAAGTTTATAAAGCGACGAGAATACTTTTTGTGCGCAAAAACAAACAAAAATAACGACTTAATTCCACTATTCATTTCCTTCTCTCTGGATGTCTAGTTGGTTCGCGTAGTGTTTTTGCGCAGCGCGTCTGTGTTACACGTCACCACATAGGCTCACTATTGGCCGACGCTGGTCATGTGTGTGATGCGTGATGACGTGCAACACAGACGTCATCTGTGCGCATAAACACTACGAGGCCCAGAGAGAAGGAAATGAAAAGTGGAATAAAGTCGTTATTTTTGTTTGTTTTTGTGCACAAAAAGTATTCTCGTCGCTTGATATAATTAAGATTGAGCCACTGGAGTCACTTGGACTATATTAATGATCTCTTTAATAACTATTCTGGGCCAGCAAGTTTCGGTCACATAGCAGCCTATGGAGGAGTGAAACATGGCTCAGATTTCATCAAAAATATCTTAATTTGTGTTCCGAAGATGAACGAAAGTCTTACGGGGTTGGAACAACATGAGGGTGAGTAATTACTGACAGAACTTTCATTTTTGGGTCAACTAACCCTTTAAGAAGAGGATCTATGACCTCTGGAAGCATCTCTTTCAGTAGCTTAGTCAGTATAGGGTCTAACATACATGTTGTAGATTTAGATGATTTAACGAGTTTAGTAAATTCTTCCTCTTCTATAGCAACGAATGAATGAAGTTTTCCTCAGGGAGACTACACTGCCTGATGCGATACTGTAGTAGACGGCTGCATCTCTTCAGTCTTCAGGTGAAGCGCCGCGGCTCCAGGTGAGTCTGACGATAGATAACGTCTGATAAACACTGTTATAGTAAAGACTGATGCAGAAACACACGAGACAACCGATGTGGATTCTCCAATGTGGAGAATCAGCAGTCAGTGTTAATTTTCTCTGTGTTTCTGCTGGCGTCTTCATCCTCCTGTCCATCATCTTCATCATCTTCCTCCTCCTGTCCATCATCTTCCTCCTCCTGTCCATCATCTTCATCATCTTCCTCCTCCTGTCCATCATCTTCCTCCTCCTGTCCATCATCTTCATCATCTTCACCACCGTCGCCTAGTTTCAGCGGGTTAAAAGAACTGAGAGAATAAGAGGCGACTGATATCTAAAGCGTCTCGTTCCGTCTCTCTGCTCATCTCAGGGCCGTCTCTGTGAGTTTTGCGGTGAAGACTGAAGCCAAACCCAGAGACGAACCGCAAACAGACCATAATATGCTATCGTAATATCCGTCTGCTTATAGATCTGCATTAATAACCCTGGTGATCATAATCTGCACGATGATTGACAAGCCTCAGTAATTCAGGAGCATCTTTGCTGAACGTATGATAAACAGATGTTAATAGTGCTCAAATATTCATCTGATGCTTTTCATTGCTGGAAATATTAGATTATAAGTAATGTTATCAACATACGATATTATATCATACATGGAACTATAATTTTAATGAATAGAATTATTATTATTATTCATTTATATTGATATGCTATATAAAATATTATTGTTGCACTTTACAATAAGGTTTCATGTGTTAACATTAGTTAACTAACAGCTAATAATGAACAATAAAGCATTTATTAATCTCAGTTCATGTTAATTTCAACATTTACTAATAAGTTGTATTTGTTTAAATCAGGTAATGCACTGTGAACATGAACAAACAGTTGTTTATTAACAAATATTAATGCTGTAAAATATATTGTGCACTGTTAGTTCATGTTAACTAATGCATTAGTGAATATTAACAACTAAGACCTTATTGTAAAGTATTATTTTCTTAAATTGTGATATGATTGTTATGATCACCAGCAGGAGAGCCCTTGGGAGCCACTAGAGGGCGCTCCACATCAGACTATTATTATTATATTATATCATGGTGAAGTCTAGAGTAACACTGCAGTTCTGCATCTCCTCGTTTCCTGGATCTTGTGTTTTATTCTTTGTCTTTCTTGGTTTCCTCTGTTTTTGTTTGGACTGTTTACCAGGTGTTTATGACCTTTTGCCTGTTTTCAACTACGATTGTGGATTACCCTTTCATTAAAGCTGCATTTGGATCCTCAACCTTCGTGTCTCAGAGCAGTTCATCACAATTATTATACAAGTGATTATTTATAGATTTTACATTCAACAGAAACAGCTTCAGCTATTTATTTACATTATACATTTCATGACAAACTGAACGTAAAAATTCAGACATTATTAATAGATTCACTCGCTTTTATCCTGGTATAATCTGTAAATCAGTTCTGTTATTCTGTAGTTTGGTGTATTTCTCTGTTCTCCAAACTAACTTTAGCTGGAAAATAACTTTATTCAAGAACTGCTATAAAGCCAAAACAATCTCGGTTACTTTAAACTATCCTTGTATCTCTGGAAAGCCGCTTTGGAACAATCTACACTGTTAGAAGCGCTATATAAATGAAGATGACTTGACTTCTGCAGCTGAATTGAGAGAGTGATGCCGATTTCATCAGACATTAAAACTGTTTAATCCTTCAGATTGGTGTCTGTGTCTGAGTTATTCTACACCGTATCGCCATATACACACGTTTCTGAAGGTCTCGGACTAAGAGGACTCGAGTCCAGTCAAGACCATGACTGCGGGGATATCTCATCACTACATTCTCTGTGTGTCGTCTGATTTATTTATTAACATTAATGTGATTGGATGTTAAACTTATTTCCAATTTGATGTATTTTGTTACTGTTGTGCAACAAGGGCTTGTGTCAGAAATGTCATGCCTAAACATTCAGTTGTGTCAGTCGTAAACCCACATCTAATACACATGCCCACAACATTCAGGGTATGATTGCAGAAAAGTACTTGTAGGAGATCTTGATTTTTATATTACGACATATGATATAATGAAGTTTATGTGGTCTTTACTAGCATTACTAACTGTTACGACCCTTCTTTGGCTCTTTACCGTCTAGGTACGTTAGAAGGGGAACATAAAACCAAGTCACCATTGATCACTAAATGGAATGAGAACGAGAGAGACACGACAAAATCAAATAAAGACTGATTTAATAAAATATAAAGTAATATTTTACATAGGAACAAAACAAAAACAGAAGGAGCAAAAAGGGAAAACAGGATTGTGCCAAACAAACAAAAATAACATAATCAAAAAGGGACTAACTAAACCATTCACCTCTAATCCTAAACTAGAAAAAAGAAAGTCAAAGAAAAAGTCTTCAACGTCCGAGACGTCGTAACTAAACTACTCTAACTAATAACAAAACTACAGAGGGTGGCACGAATCCCTAACCTAGTGTATATATACAGAAATTTAGCCAAGTGTGCAAATGTATGTCACATGACGGTCTTACCCTCTCCTCCTTTCCGCTTAACCCAGCTTTGCAAAGCCGTTTAACTCTTTCATAGCTCACAAATAAGCAACCAAAAACAAGGCACAATTTACATGACACTACACACTTAAAACTATATCAAGCAAAAAGAAAAACAAACACATCATAAGACAGAACCAAACAAAAGGTCTCTATCCTCAAAAGTGAAAGAGAGAGAGAGAGAGACAAGAGACCAAAAGGAGAAACACAAAAACACACAGAAAACACTATAAACGTCCCTAAGGACGTAACACTAACATATAATTATGTTATTAATTTAAAGCTCTTGAGTTGATGATAATTCTATTTCCGTCAGAAAAAGACTGAACAAAAAAAATCCCACAACAAATGAATCAGTGACTTAACCCTAACCCTTTCAAGATTAAAATGTTTTGAATTGTGTTTTTCATAATCATAAGCTAATTTACCAGCAAAACTGTTAAAGTAATCAGGGAACTTCTTATCTATAAACCTTTCATCAACTAGTTTACACCACACAGAATGAAAACACGAATAAACTTTATCACTAATATTCTCGCTATAATGTTTTCTCACATATATTTTCAGTTTATCTGCCTGTAGTTTTCCACAGTTCTTGTACTCATCTAATGTCATTTCAGTACTGGGAAATGTAATATCAAATTTTAGAATGAAGCTTATGTCTTTCCGTTCCAGTAAATTAAGGGCACGCATTTGTTTTTTAAAATGTTCTTTAAAAGTTTTTGAATGTTTTATGCATTGTTTTTTTTTTGTGGGGAAACATGAAAATTTTGATCTACGGTGTTGTTCAATCAACCTTTCTTTTAACCACTTAAATTTAGCAATAATCTTAGGATCTTTCAGATCCAGCTGGTTATCTATATTGCCCATTGCATAAAAGTCCTGGAAGTAAGTGTAAACCTCTATTTGATGATTATACATTTCCTCAGAGAAACAAGCTAACCGACTCATACAAGAATCACAACCTTTATTTTTTACACACGGACAAAAGTGTGTAAATATAAGTATAGATTTGATATTTTTCTCCCTTCCTTTAATCTGCCTCTTTATTTCATTAATACATTGCACTTCACTGTGAACCATAACAGGAGGTTCTTTAACTGGATAATACGGTCCGATTACAGTATCAGGTCCATTTTTATGCTCAATCACTGCAAAACTATACTGATTAGAGTCAGCATTTTTTTTTTTTATATTAAACCACCTTATATACCTTGAAATCTTAGAAGACATTGCTTGATTTTCAGGAAAAAATAAATGTATAGGCAGAGCATAAAAATGATCATAAAAAGAATAATAAGAATACATTAGTTGAATTATATTTACAACAAATGTGTCATTCTTGTTCACTTTGATGAGGCCGTTGTCATCTCTGTTGTTCCACTTCTCCTTCAACGCCATCAAACTGAGGAAACATGCTCCACTAGAAGAGGATCACAGTAAATTACAGTAAATGAGTACAGTAAAAGAAGTTACAGTAAGGGTATTATACTGCGGTAAGAGCAACACATGTACGGTTAAGATAGTGTAAAGAGCAGTTAATCGTGCGGTCAGTAAGTTACCGCAAATACAACAAACAGTGTGACAGTGAAGTGATATTGTTTTAGCTGTTAATGTTATGAGATTAAAGGAGAACTCCGGTCAATTTTAACATTGAGCTCATTTTTTTGTACATTTGGAGTGCTGTCAATACAGAGAACAACGACACAAATCGGTGTTGCCTACACCGAGTTATTCTATTTTTAAAATTTGCACCCTGTTGACTTCAATAGGGCAAGTACTAAACCTGCTTTTAGCCTCTTAACATCCTTGATGTGTCATTACAAGTGCACAGAACATGTGAGTGATTCCTTCAGAGTGAACACGAGTGAATCTGACTGCAGTAGATGTGAAAGATATGAATAAAAATGATGTTTATTCAGCCAGCGCACATACCTGTGTTTAAGAGGATAACACGGTGTAGGCAACACCGATTTGTGTCGTTGTTCTCTGTATTGACAGCACTCCAAATTTACAAAAAAATGAGCTCAATGTTAACATTTACCGGAGTTTAAATTAAACTTTTAATGTTCATTTTAATGTTTTTTTTATTATTTTTTTATTACACAAATAAATGCCATGATGCTTTTAAAGCACCAGTAGGTGGCGGTCTTCTTGACTGATTCGTTTAAAGCGCTGAATCATTCGATGATGAACCGCGGCGAGTGTTGCTGTGATCTATGATCTATTGACTCTTGGTCGTGTGATGTTTCTGAACTAAATCATTTGTAATGATTATAAAAACTGCACTCATTTGTTCTGAGTCTCTCAAACAGCCTCAACTGGGGCAACCTTGTTCCCATCAGGATATTATCTATCATCAGCCGCTGTTTACACTGACTGTAACTGAATCAGAATCATTCTCACATTTTGGTGCTTCATTAGTTATTTCTTCTTACTGAAATGTAATCAGGCTATTAGTCCGGTTTTCTCTTTGTCCTTCAAGCAGACAAGCAATACTTTTTGTGCGAAAAAAGAAAAAGAAAAAGAAAACTTTATTCACCAATTTCTTCTCTTTCGTGTCAGTCTCTGATGCTTTTCCCATAGTAATCCAGCGCCTCTGTGTTCTGTGTCCGAGCGCCGGCTCACGCATGTGTCGTGGTGCTCACGTGAACAGCGGCGGAGAACGACACGGAAGAGAAGAATCTGTCGTTTTTAGTTTTTGTGCACAGAATTATTCTCGTCGCTTCATAACATTAAGGCTGAACCACTGTAGTCTAAACCCTTTCTGGAGCTCGACAGTTGACGTCGATGTTTATGGGTGATCAGAAAGCTCCCGGATTTCATCTAAAATATCTTAATTTGTATTCTGAAGATGAATGAAGGTCTTACAGGTTTGAAACGACATGAGGGCGAGTAATTAATGACAGAAATCTACATGTTTGGGTGAACTAACCCTTAATGTCGAGCTCTGTATCTGTGTTACCGGTCCAGCATAACTCTTTTAAAGGCGACATCAATTAAACGTTTGTTTTGGCAGCTTTCTCATGTAAGGCATGGTTAAGGTCACTCTACTTAGAACATTTTAATTATAATGGTTTCAATGGCGTAAACAAACTGGTTTTAGATTTTACCTGAGAAGATCTAACTGGATTCTAAAGGGTTTCATTCAATTACCTGCATTTATTTCTCAGAGAACAATATCCATCAGAGGATGAGGATATGCCTGCAACTGCTATCTCATGTAGTTCTGATTTTGTAATTAATTTGGTGATGGTTTAGTCCTAAAAGGCCCTGGCTCCCAATCACTGCACACTGTTGAGAAAGTGGTGTCTTACTTTACAGGCTCCCACGACTCCGGCTCTAAACCCCTGTGAACGGACTGAGCGATGGAGGACTCCATCAGACCGAGATCCACACGTCCACTTATCCACACGTCCTGCAGATGTTTCTGACACTTCCCATCACACAGATGATCTGTAAAAACAGGAGAAATGCCAGTTATGACAATTTTGAGAGCAACATACCCAACTTTTACATTACAATAGCTATTTTACCCAGAGTTATGACACTTTTACTTTCAGAACTCTTAACCAAGTGATAGAAGAAGAGCTTACAGTCAGTGTGGAGGAAATCATATATAGGTTGAAAGAGTGGGAAACTGTCCAAGAACTCAGGAGACTGGATCTCACGAGCCGCATCCATTTCAGCAGCGTAGAGCGGCCGGAGGTTCTCTGCGTGCTCCATCATCAGGTCTGCAAAGGCCTTGATAGTCCAGCAAAGGAAGAAAGAATGGAGAAAGAAGCAGAAAATTAGAAACCACAAGTGTATAACGTAATCTCAGGCCAGAGAAAGATTGTAAGCTGGTTAAGGGTCTGCCATATGATATTCCACGTGTGTTCAGAGTTATCTGGGGCCGTATGTATAACATTAGTCTTAATTCTGTCAAAATTTTAAGATTGATGTAATTTTACTCTAATCCTAGACTTAAGAATAAGCGTGATTCATAAGGGTTCTCTAAGTGTCAAGACTAGATCTCAGCTCGTACCAGCCCAGTCTCACCCCAAAACGTCACATACCGACGGGTCTTGACCATACGTCAACATACGACGAAAAGGGTACCCCCAAAACGTCAATATGAGACGCAGACATAAGCGCACCAGCAGCGCCTCCTAGCGGTACCCTAACACATACCTAAACCCAAGGGCGTAGATTTGGTTTGAACATTGGGGGGGTTGAAGTTTGGGTTCTGCATATTTTTCATGTGATCATGGTATACATATTGAGGGGGTTGTAATGCATAGATTTAAATATTGGGGGGTTATCTCCCCCCTAACCCCCCTGCAAATTACGCCCCTGCCTAAACCTACCCATAACCCGAATCGTCACACATGGACGTTTTGGGGGTACCCTTTTCGTCGTATGTTGCCGTATGGTCAAGACCCGTCAGTATGTGACGTTTTGGGCTGAGACTGTGTTACATGTTATACATGATGTAAGAGAGCTGGAGAGGTCTCCTGTCCTAGTTAGGAGTAACAAGATGGAGGAGAGAGGAGGACACACACACTTTTCAATGAAAATATGATGTACTGGAGTTAAATGATGACGGAGTTGATCAAACGATAAAAAAGTTTAATCATCAAGGTATTCTTTTTATAACCTACCTTTAAGACATTTTACAGCAATGAAATGAAATGAAAGTAATAATTATATTGTTGGTGATGTAAGAAAAAAATGATGTGGACGTCGAAGATCTCAAAAATGAAGTTTATTACAGCATAGCAGTGGCAAGGTACACAAAGCACCTTGGGTTCACCGGCGTCAGAATGAACCCCGAACATACCCAATCCTAAACCTTTTATCCTCTATTTCGTTTGTCTTCCCCCTCTACATGTAAATGAAGCTCTGTTTTTAAGTGTAATTTAAGAATAACAGATTCGTCTTCCCTCTCAGCATGAGGCTGAAACACTGTCTTAAATGTAAATTGAGGATCTTTCCTCTGTGCCCACATCTTTGATGTTCTGTGAAATCAGAACAGCAAAAGGTTAAGGTGATAAAATCTATCTGAAGTGGATCTTCTGTTAAAACAAGACGGTCAAATGTTTAAGGTGACAAGCTATTTGAAGTCCCTGTAATCAAGATGGTTGTTGGTTGCCCTCTGTGATAGGCTACTATTTACATATTACTGAGATTGGATGTAATTTTCTCCATATGATAATTAAACTCTTTTAAGTGAAGGAACATTTTGATATATATATATATATATTGGAGTGGAAGTTTTTGGGAACAGAACATAATTTCTTACAGTGACTGTAAGAATGCAGCGGTGAAGACTCGGCCCTTCAGTCCACAGAGAGCCGGCTCTAGAACAGCACTATTGTGGCACTGACCACACCACACACACAGTAGTGGACAAAAGTCATGTGCGGAGGTTTAATTACCCTACACGTTTGCTTAAACCATCAAATTATGAGGAAAATGTTTTTGTATTTATATTTTTTAACTCAGACATGTGTAAGCACCGATCTTTTATACTAGAAGTATTAGGACACGATTGGATAGATGAGCAGGTAATAAATGACGTAACAATTTAGTCTTCCTGGCTGAACTTACACTAAAGCTTTTATTTCCATTGTACAAAATCATTAGTTATCTATTTAGTTCATTTATCTATACAGCCGAAAACGGTGATCGTGGCAATGCAGGAGATCAGTAATATTATTGAATATTAAGTGACAAAAAAGGGCAAACTACAGCTGCAGGTTTTAGAAAAACTAAAAAATCATACATTGTCTGCAACAATTAACACTCCTGTAATGGGCTTTTACTGCCAGAGATGATCAGAGGAAGAAAGTTATGCCGCTTTATGCAGGAAAAAACTCATTCGAGAACCAAATTTCCAATAAAAGTCAGAAAATATCAAAACATTTGAGCCTATATACTCTCAGCAAACACAACAGCGGTTTTATATCACTGTAAAATGACACTTAGTTACTATATTTAATGTAACATTATTGGTTAATTATAGCCTGTGAAGGTTGAGACGGGTGACAATGCTTTGGTCTAAAGTTATTTAAACATTTATATGTATAGAAGTACAGTAACTCAATATCTGAACGGATTCTAAATTCATTATCGTTTCTTTGCTTCGGTTATTGAGGTAGCAGTAAATTTAATGTGTTATTTTATATTTTTACTTTGTAATGGAATGCTGATTTTCCTGTATTTCTGTATATTTCTATATTATTTTTTATGTTTATTCTGATGTTTTATTGCTGTTATGTGTCTCTATTGGCCACCATTAGAATATCTTACAATCTTCTGTTGCACTTTAGTATTAATCTTGTGTTTAGATTAGTTTGCAGTTATTTATGTTTAGATGTCTGATGTTCTTCTTGTATTTCAGCACAAATATCTCAACATTCTTAAATCAAGATACATTTACTGAAGAAGAATCAAAAGGACTGAAGATATAAAGTCTTAATGTCTTGCAGTGAAGAAAAAGTTAATTTGGACTTTGATTCTACAAAGAAAGATTAATTCACAGAGATCAAAGCTGTAACTCACCGCTAGAGAAGAACCACGGTTCATTATAGTTAAATCATCATTCACACCCTCCGCCTGAACGTCTTTCATCTGAAGAAAAGTAAGTAGAAACATTTAAAACACATTAGACAAGTCTCACACAACAATAGATAAACTGTTCCTCTGTATCGATTGCTGAATCACTGATTAACAAATACAAGTTTAAATATTTTTATACGCATGTTTAATTATTGCACAGTGAATAATGTGGCTTACACTTTAACCCTCTGATGGTCCTCGGTCACTTCTGACCGAATAATTTTCTGTTTTGAATGTTTAAAAATCACAGCTTCATCAGAATGTTACGAAACTTGGTGACTTTTATGGCATTAGGTATGTGAACACACAAAAAAATTGAGTTCATGATCCGAGCATGCTAAGTGGTCGTAAAAAAATGAGTCACGATTTTGGTCTTCGGTCAAAAATGAATGGGAAATTGACAAAAACACAAAAATTCTCTACAAATCAGCCAAGATGCAGAAAAAAAGTGCTCAGCAATGAAGGGGTGAAACTCTAAAACATCAAGAGTGAAAAACATAACATAATTAATAATTATAATTAATATATGTATATATAATTAATATAATAATTATTAAATTATTAAAATAATAATTAATAAAATGTTATAAACCTTGGCAAAAAGTATAATTTGAGAATTTCTAAAAAAAAAAACATTCAATCCACATCTTAAAAGTAAGTAATTTGGTCCAAAAACAACTAGAATTCACAAACATCTCCATTTAGAGCTATACAGGCATCTAGTGGTAAACCCATGCAATCACATGTTTTATTTAATTTTATGTTTAATAAATTGATTTTTTTTTTTTTTTTTCCTGAAAGCCTAGTCTCTATTTTAACCGAAAATACTGCATGAAAAAAAAAAAAATCAATTTATTAAACATAAAATTAAATAAAACATGTTATTGCATGGGTTTGCCTGTAAGTTTCTAAAGACTCAGGTTGAGTTCGGCAGGTCATTCAACAGTCCAGAATATAAACTTCACATTTGGAACACAACTTGGTTAGACACATGGCTTTGACTTTCTAGCAATTTTAGAGAGCAAATTATTTTGTAGAATATATATCTTGTGTAAAATGTGTATGTTTGCTTCACAGTAAACTTAAACTTCTATAATTCGTCTTTGACTATTGCACTCTTGGTTTCTTAACTAAATCATATGTCATAAATCATAAATATAAAAACTGCACTCATTAGTTTTGATTTCTTCACGAGAGTCTGTCACACACAGATAGGCTGCGCAAGCCTTTACGGGCACGACCTTGTTAATAACACATTATCCATTATCAATAGCCATTTACACTGAATGTAATATAATCAGTATCATTCTTGCATTTCGATGCTTCCTTAGTTATGTTTTGTTAGTGCCATTTAATCAGGCTAAATAGTATAAATAGCATAAAAGTAACATCAAGCACATGATGAAGCAGTGAACGTGAACATCAGTTTAAATACTTACAGAGAAATCCGTTTCGGTAGAACCAGCTGAGAGTCTTCTGGTGAAGAACTCTGTAATGGAAACCAGGAGTCAGAAAAAGAGAAATGAGGAAAAGATCAGTTCAAACTTCCCGGAGCAGGAGCCACCACTACTTTCTCTTAGATGGAGAGACTCTATGCTGGCCTACAAATAAACCACTCGACCAATAGACCTGTATCAGACAGGCTATAATGCCCAACCCTTGAGGTTATGACGCATGTCATGACGCATAACAAATCATGAAGCATAACAATGTTGTTCATCTCCATGCCTTCAGGAACTGAACAATGCCAAGAGTGAGAGATCAAATTACACAAGTGTCTGATTTGACAACCCTGATCAGCTTCTGCTTTATTCAAACTTATTCAACCTGAAACACTTTCTTCTTAAGTAACGACAACTTTTTAGCACAGAAAGTTATTAAACCTAATAGATTCAATTATCCTCTACTTAAAATAATGAGTATTGTGAAATTGTCGAATGGTCATGTGCAGTTCTACATGTTCAAGCTTTTGGATCTTTTAAGTTTTGTTTACCTGGACTTTTAATGGAGGGACAGAAATCTCCTAGATTTCATTAAAAGAAATATCTTAATTTTGTGTTTCAAAGTCTAACCAAAGTCTCATGGGTTTGGAACGTCATGAAGGAGAGTAAATGATGAAAGAATTTACATTATTGGGTGAACTAACCCTTAAAGCTTGTTGTCTCTGGCTAGGGAGCTAACCAGTGCACGCTAGGGTCCAAGCCATAGATCACCTATTAAAAAAATAAAATAAATTTAAAATAAATAAATTTAATTTTTTTTGGACTTTGGTCATGTCAGGTCACAACCAGACTAGGTGAGCTTGGTCTGGAGGTGCCTGTAATGGTGCCATAGCATATTTTGCGGAGGAAGACTCAGCGAAACATAGAAGCTTAACTGCTGGGGTTGGTGTCACTGATGGTGGTGATGAGGTGGGGGCCACGTTGGATCGGTGAATCTGAGGGAGGTGTTTTTGTTGGGGAGGTCTGTTAGATGTGCTCACTGGCAGTAGTAGAGTGGCCCCCAGGCCTAGAGAATAATATATATATACAATAATTGTATTGACTGGCCTAAAATATGGTATTATTATTATTATTATTATTATTACAGTACTGCCACTACTACTACCCCTACTATTATTATCATGAATATTAGTGTTACCTCTACTATTGCTACTATTATTATTATTTTTGTTATAATTATCATTATTATTATTATTTCAGACAGGACCACTTGAGTCAAAAATAGCAGACATTTGTCAAATATATTCAAATTTTATTTGCATTATTGTTAAAGTTACATTTGGCGGTATGGCTCTGTTCTGAGTTACCCATCAGTTTCATGAGCTCCATGAAAGCTAGTCAGGGAACAGCAGCAGCTTCTGGGGACATCTCTGTCACAAGTTTGTCCTGTCTTGTTTTGCACTTGGGTGTTTGTTGTGTTGAGCCATGTGCTCGTGTTCATTGTTAGCCCCGCCCTTCTTGTTATCTTGTTATTGGTTTAATTCTTTCCACCTGTTGTCATCGTTACCCTCTTTTGTTTGCCTCCCTATTTAGTCTCCTTGTGTCTGTTGTATTGTGCTGTTACGTTGTCTAATGTTCTTGTGTTTGTTTCCCAGTGTTTTGGTTTGTTTATATTATTCTAGTGTTTTCCCCCGCGTGGGAGTTTTGTTTATCATTGTATTTTGCTTCTATTTTATTAAAATCCCATTTTGGTTTTCTGCAATTGAGTCCTCAGTTTTGTTTTTGAACCCAGTCGTGACAGAACGTAACAGCCATTTTGAGGACTCAGCAGAATGAGCATTCGTGTGGTTCCCCCCGCTACAGCTCAAGAGAGACTAGAACTCCAGCAGGCGTTGGCATCGCAACGCCAGCAGGGCTGGGAGATAGGATGCTTCGCCCAGTTCTTCTGGACAATGGCTCGGGGATTGAATTACCATGATGAAGCTCTTAAAGAGGCATTCAACCACTGTTTGGATGATCCCCTTCCTCAGTGGGAGATGAATGGTTTAAGGATCCTGGACTTTTGGAAATTCACCAATTACCTGCGGCATCGCAAGGATTGGAGGATCCTGCCACCATTAGAGACTGACGGTATTGACCAACTTGCCTATCCTTCTTCACCAAATCAAGTTGTTCCGAATTTAACTAAAAAACGAAGGCTGAGAAGGAGGAGAGCAGCTAAGACTGCTGCATCAGTCTTTGTCTCCATCGAGCCAGTTTTTGTCACTCCAGAGTCTGCAGAGACTGTTCATGTCACGTCTGCCCAGCCAGAGACGGTTCACGTCACGTCTGCCCAGTCAGAGACTGTTCACGTCACGTCTGCCCAGTCAGAGACGGTTCATGTCACGTCTGCCCAGTCAGAGACTGTTCACGTCACGTCTGCCCAGTCAGAGACGGTGCATGTCGCATCTGCCCAGTCAGAGACGGTTCACGTCACGTCTGCCCAGTCAGAGACTGTTCACGTCACGTCTGCCCAGTCAGAGACGGTTCATGTCACGTCTGCCCAGTCAGAGACGGTTCACGTCACGTCTGCCCAGTCAGAGACTGTTCATGTCACGTCAGCCCAGTCAGAGACGGTTCATGTCACGTCTGCCCAGTCAGAGACGGTTCATGTCACGTCTGCCCAGTCAAGTCAAGTCAAGTCAAGTCAAGTTTATTTATATAGCGCTTTTCACAACATAGGTTGTATCAAAGCAGCTTCACAGTAATAAAACAATACATCAATGTTTGTTTCTAGTGGAACGTCCACGTTTGGTAATGCTGATCAATAGTATCGTTGATTGATTAATTAAATTAAATATTCCCAAATATCCCCAACTGAGCAAGCCAAAGGCAACAGTGGCAAGGAACCGAAAAACTCCATCAGGACCTAATGGAGAAAAAAAAACCTTGGGAGAACCCGGGCTCAGTCGGGGGCCAGTTCTCCTCTGGCGTTTATGAACTAGATCGGATTTAACTGTAAGATTAAAAGTATTATATGAATGCCTGGCTGAAGAGATGCGTCTTTAATCTAGTTTTAAACTGGGAGAGCGAGTCTGAGCAACGAACAGTCTCAGGAAGACTATTCCAGAGTTTTGGAGCTAGATGTGAAAATGCTCTCCCTCCTTTGGTGGATCTGGATATCCTAGGTATGACCAAAAGCCTCGAATTTACTGACCTTAAAGAGCGCAATGGATTATAGGGCGATAGAAGATCGGTTAAATAGACTGGAGCTAAGCCGTTTAGGGCTTTATAAGTCAGTAGCAATACCTTGTAATTAATACGGAACTTTATAGGTAGCCAATGTAGTGATGATAAAATTGGTGTTATATGATCATATTTTCTTGATCTAGTTAGAACTCTAGCGGCGGCATTTTGGACTAACTGTAGCTTGTTTATTAAGGATGCAGGACAACCAGCCAATAAAGCATTACAGTAATCTAGTCTCGAGGTCATGAATGCATGAACTAACTTTTCTGCATCAGAAACAGATAGCATATTACGTAGCTTAGCAATGTTTCTAAGGTGGAAAAAGGCTGTTCTTGTAACATATGAAATATGATTTTCAAAAGACAGGTTGCAGTCTAATATAACACCCAGGTCTTTTACTGTAGAGGATGAAGTAACAGGACATCCTACGATGTTAAAGTTGTATTGTAAGAGGTTTTGTGGGTGGTTTTTTGAACCGATGATTAGTACCTCTGTCTTGTCTGGATTTAATAAAAGAAAATTGCGCGTCATCCATTCTTTTATATCTTTAACACACTCTGTCAATTTGGATAATTTAGCGTTTTCATCTGGCCGTGATGAAATATAGATTTGAGTGTCATCAGCATAACAATGGAAACTAATTCCATGTTTCCTTATAATATTTCCAAGTGGCAGCATATATATTGAGAATAATAGAGGGCCTAACACAGATCCCTGCGGCACTCCATAGTTTACTGGAGTTATGATCGATTTTTCTCCATTTAAATAAACAAAATGGTAGCGGTCAGATAAATACGATCTAAACCAGCTTAGTGCTTGTCCTTGAACACCAGTATAATTTTGTAGTCGATCTAAGAGTATTGTATGATCTATAGTATCGAACGCAGCACTAAGATCAAGTAAAACTAGTATTGAGATACAGCCTTGGTCAGAAGATAAAAGTAAATCATTTGTAATTTTAACAAGCGCAGTTTCAGTGCTATGATGCGGCCTGAACCCAGACTGAAACTTTTCATAGATGTCATTTTCTTGCAAGAAAGAGCCCAGTTGAGCGGACACAGCTTTTTCTAGTATTTTAGACATAAAAGGTAGATTTGAAATGGGTCTATAATTTGCTAGATTATTATGATCTAATTGTGGTTTCTTAATGAGAGGTTTTATAACTGCCAGTTTAAATGTTCTTGGAACATAACCTAAAGATAAAGACGAGTTAATAATATTGAGGAGAGGCTCCTCCACTATAGGTAACACTTCTTTCAAAAGTTTAGTTGGTATAGGATCTAGTAAACATGTTGTTGTTTTAGATGAAGTGATAAGTTTATTTAACTCTTTTTGTTCTATAGTTGTAAAGCATTGTAATTGTTCTTGCGGGGTGATAATTGAGGCTGAATTATAAGACGCAATTGAGGATTGAACGTTTACAATTGTGGTTCTGATGTTTTCTATTTTCTCAGTGAAGAACTTCATGAAATCATTACTACTTAACTGGAACGGAATATTTTGTTCAGGAGACATCTGTTTATTTGTTAGTCTAGCCACAGTGTTAAATAAGAACCTAGGATTGTTTTGGTTGTTTTCTATTAGTTTGCGGAGATGCTCAGCCCTGGCCTCTTTTAGGGCCTTTTTGTAACGTGACATACTGTCTTTCCATGCGATTCTAAAGACCTCTAAGTTAGTTTTTTTCCATTTACGCTCTAAATTACGGGTTTCTCTCTTTAGAACATGCGTAGTATTGTTGTACCATGGTGCTTTACTTTTCTCTCTAACCTTTCTTAATCTAATGGGTGCAACAATATCCAATGATCCAGAGAGAATGGTGCTCATAGTGCTAGTTAATTCCTCAAGTTCATCTGTTTGTTTAGGTTCACTGAGCAGCTGAGACAGATCAGATAAGCTATTTGAAAAATTATCTATGGTAGATGGAAGGATTGTTCTGCCTAATCGATAACGCGGCGCAGCATGACATATTACAGGGGTACGTAATATGCAAGTTACCATGTAATGGTCAGTGACATCGTCACTTTGTGGAATGATATCTATATCGGTTGGATCGGTTCCATGTGATATAATTAAATCGAGTGTATGATTAAAACGATGAGTTGGTCCGGTAACGTTTTGCTTGACCCCAAAGGAGTTTAATAAATCTGTAAACGCAGCCCCTAGCGCATCATTTGAATTATCTACGTGGATATTAAAGTCTCCAACAATTAATGCTTTATCGAAATTAACTAATAGGTCTGAGAGAAAATCTGCAAACTCTTTTAGGAAATCAGCGTAAGGCCCAGGCGGTCTATATACGGTAGCCAAGGCTAGAGATAATAGGGATGTTTTTCTAGCATCTAAGAGCGTAACATTTAGTACAAGTACTTCAAACGAAATAAACTTATAGCCCGTTTTCTGAGTAACATTGAGAATATCTCTATAGATTGTTGCAACACCGCCGCCACGACCAATCAGACGGGGCTCGTGCTTATAGGAGTATCCTGATGGAGTAGACTCATTTAGACCGAAATAATCATTTGGTTTAAGCCAGGTTTCAGTAAGGCAAAGTACATCGAAGCTATTATCTGTGACTATTTCATTTACAATAACTGCCTTAGGTGTGAGTGATCTAATGTTTAGAAGACCTAGCTTTAGAAATTGTTTTTGATTACTAATAGCAACATTTTCTGGTTTAATAACAATTAGATTTTTTCTAGATCCTGCAGTAGATTTATTATTTAATCTCACTAAACGAGGAATAGACACAGTTTCTATGCAATGTTCTACACTATTTATATCAGTTAAATTGGTGCAGCAGAGACTATGATTTGGACTTTTGGTTACTAGTCAAAAGGTATTTAACATTTTGGAGATGTTATCTGACAGAAGATCCGATCCGAATCTGCTTGGGTGTAAGTCAGAGACGGTTCACGTCACGTCTGCCCAGTCAGAGACGGTTCACGTCACGTCTGCCCAGTCAGAGACTGTTCACGTCACGTCTGCCCAGACAGAGACGGTTCACGTCACGTCTGCCCAGTCAGAGACTGTTCACGTCACGTCTGCCCAGTCAGAGACTGTTCACGTCACGTCTGCCCAGTCAGAGACTGTTCATGTCACGTCAGCCCAGTCAGAGACGGTTCATGTCACGTCTGCCCAGTCAGAGACTGTTCACGTCACGTCTGCCCAGTCAGAGACTGTTCATGTCACGTCAGCCCAGTCAGAGACGGTTCATGTCACGTCTGCCCAGTCAGAGACGGTTCACGTCACGTCTGCCCAGTCAGAGACGGTTCACGTCACGTCTGCCCAGTCAGAGACTGTTCACGTCACGTCTGCCCAGACAGAGACGGTTCACGTCACGTCTGCCCAGTCAGAGACTGTTCACGTCACGTCTGCCCAGTCAGAGACGGTTCATGTCACGTCTGCCCAGTCAGAGACGGTTCACGTCACGTCTGCCCAGTCAGAGACTGTTCACGTCACGTCTGCCCAGACAGAGACTGTTCACGTCACGTCTGCCCAGCCAGAGACGGTTCACGTCACGTCTGCCCAGTCAGAGACGGTTCACATCACGTCTGCTCAGTCAGAGACTGTTCACGTCACGTCAGCCCAGCCGGAGACTGTTCTCGTCGTGTCTTCCCAGCCAGAAACTGTTCACGTCATGCCTGCTGAACCGGTGTCCCTGGACAAGATGGCCGTACAGCCGGTGCCTGTTCCTGAGCCGGTGGTGTCTGTTCCTGAGCCGGTGGTGTCTGTTCCTGAGCCGGTGGTGTCTGTTTCTGAGCCGGTGGTGTCTGTTTCTGAGCCGGTGGTGTCTGTTCCAGAGTCGGTGGTGTCTGTTCCAGTGCCTGAGCCGGTGGAGTCTGTTCCAGTGCCTGAGCCGGTGGAGTCTGTTCCAGTGCCTGAGCCGGTGGTGCCAGGTCCAGTGCCTGAGCCGGTGGTGCCAGTTCCAGTGCCTGAGCCGGTGGTGCCAGGTCCAGTGCCTGAGCCGGTGGTGCCAGGTCCAGTGCCTGAGCCGGTGGTGCCAGGTCCAGTGCCTGAGCCGGTGGTGCCAGTTCCAGTGCCTGAGCCGGTGGTGCCAGTTCCAGTTCCTGAGCCGGTGGAGTCTGTTCCAGTTCCTGAGCCGGTGGAGTCTGTTCCAGTTCCTGAGCCGGTGGAGTCTGTTCCAGTTCCTGAGCCGGTGGAGTCTGTTCCAGTTCCTGAGCCGGTGGAGTCTGTTCCAGTTCCTGAGCCGGTGGAGTCTGTTCCAGTTCCTGAGCCGGTGGAGTCTGTTCCAGTTCCTGAGCCGGTGGAGTCTGTTCCAGTTCCTGAGCCGGTGGAGTCTGTTCCAGTTCCTGAGCCGGTGGAGTCTGTTCCAGTTCCTGAACCGGTGGAGTCTGTTCCAGTGCCTGAGCCGGTGGTGCCAGGTCCAGTGCCTGAGCCGGTGGTGCCAGGTCCAGTGCCTGAGCCGGTGGTGCCAGGTCCAGTGCCTGAGCCGGTGGTGCCAGGTCCAGTGCCTGAGCCGGTGGTGCCAGGTCCAGTGCCTGAGCCGGTGGTGCCAGGTCCAGTGCCTGAGCCGGTGGTGCCAGTTCCAGTGCCTGAGCCGGTGGTGCCAGTTCCAGTGCCTGAGCCGGTGGAGTCTGTTCCAGTTCCTGAGCCGGTGGAGTCTGTTCCAGTTCCTGAGCCGGTGGAGTCTGTTCCAGTTCCTGAGCCGGTGGAGTCTGTTCCAGTTCCTGAGCCGGTGGAGTCTGTTCCAGGTCCTGAGCCGGTGGAGTCTCCGCCGTGGCCGCCCGAGGGGTCGTCTCCTCTCTGGCCGCCCGAGGGGTCGTCTCCTCCCTGGCCGCCTGATGGACAATCTGCTCCACCCTGGCCGCCTGATGGACAGTTTGTTTCTCCCGTCCCGCCGTGGTTTGTTCCTCCAGTCCCGCCCTGGTCTGTCCCTCCAGTCCCGCCCTGGTCTGTCCCTCCAGTCCCGCCCTGGTCTGTCCCTCCAGTCCCGCCCTGGTCTGTCCCTCCAGTCCCGCCCTGGTCTGTCCCTCCTGTCCTAGTGGAGCGTCTGGTAGCTGCTCCTTAAGGAGGGGGTTATGTCACAAGTTTGTCCTGTCTTGTTTTGCACTTGGGTGTTTGTTGTGTTGAGCCATGTGCTCGTGTTCATTGTTAGCCCCGCCCTTCTTGTTATCTTGTTATTGGTTTAATTCTTTCCACCTGTTGTCATCGTTACCCTCTTTTGTTTGCCTCCCTATTTAGTCTCCTTGTGTCTGTTGTTTTGTGCTGTTACGTTGTCTAATGTTCTTGTGTTTGTTTCCCAGTGTTTTGGTTTGTTTATATTATTCTAGTGTTTTCCCCCGCGTGGGAGTTTTGTTTATCATTGTATTTTGCTTCTATTTTATTAAAATCCCATTTTGGTTTTCTGCAATTGAGTCCTCAGTTTTGTTTTTGAACCCAGTCGTGACAATCTCCCATTAACTGGGAAAGCAGCAAAAACAAATCCCCCATGAGAACAGAGCATGCATCAATGACAACAAAATGACACTGATTAAGTTAAACAGAAGTTAAAGGAGGAGCTAGGGGAGGAGGTGGGTTGCAAGCATGCAGTGGAAGCAGTCAAGCAGGCACACTGAAGAATGACTTTAAAATACGGCGCCCTGTTTGATAGGGACCAATTGAGTGCTTAGAAATCAGATCAGCTGTTAGGTCTGGATAGGTATCAGCTGATAGCTGAGCTTGACTACGCGGCCTGCCTGAACTGACGCTGAACGCTAGATTATTATTATTATTATTATTAATAGTAGTATGAATACTACTTTTACTACAACTCTGTCACAATTACTATGATTCTCTTAAATTGCCTCTATATATATCACTAAAATATCTCATTGCTTAAACTTACCAATGTACCTGAAATGTACCGGTTCTGTATGTTCCCCTCTCTTCTGTATGTGTATATATGACATTGATCTTTTACCTTGTATAAGCTACATTGTTTTAACTTGCAAAAAAAAAAAAAAAAAAAAAAACTTGTGGTTGCACTAAAGGAAACCTTCTTTTTAAATGTCACCAGTCAACCTAAAGTGAACACTTTTTTTAAAGAGCACCGTTTTACTTATTTCTGTTAAATATGTTTTCCTAAGAGTCAAAATTAAGCAAACATTGATTTTTACAGCGTCAGCTTCAGTTTCTTGTCAAAAGACTGTCAGTATTATTTTATTCATCAGTCATGATTTGTTGTGATGCATAGTTACATTAATAAAACATGTTTCGAATGTGCCAGAATGGCATTGTTTGGTGCATTATAATGCCTGAAGAAAATTGATCATAAATAATGTTTTGCCTAAGATTGTCCTAGTAATGTGAACTCTAATAATAAGTTAACACAACTAATGATTTTGAGTTAACAGTACCAACAATACAACATGAACACATAGGTACAATGTACATATTTTTAATGTAAGGTCATAATACTTAAAGCCACTTAATGTAAAGTGGGACAGGTTTTCTTAACTAATTCATTAAGTTTTGCCAACTAAAAATGAATACACTTCTTTACTTAGAAATTTTAAAGCAATCAGTTTCCTCACTTTTTCTAAGTAAAGTCAACTTATTACATTATACAGAGATGATGTCAGTCAAAGAAAACAGTTCAACATGGTCTAATCTGTTAGAATTGGTCAAATTATTTATACCATAATGCAACACACTTCATAATTGAGCAAAAGACACAAATATGATCAGGTTCTAGTTCAAATCTGAGGATTATGGATCAGGTTCATGTTTATCATACATATTCTTAATAACACAAACTGATGCATGTTTGTCCAGTTCAAGTCCTTAAAAACTTTAGCAGCAAATCAGATCATCAATAAAAAGTGTCAACTAGGAAATATGAAGAAATAATACTGGATCTCTCTTTAAAATGATTCCTTTCTCTACATTTAATTAAAAAGTGTAAAAACATGTTGTGAAGCTTCTAACATGTAATCTCACACAACAACAGATATAAACTGTTCCTCTGTATCGTTTGCTGAATCACTGATTAACAAATAAACATTTCTTGCATAAATCTAAACAGGTTTATTGTGTTTCTCAAGATGCCGCAGGTATGATGTTTCAACCCATTCTCACTCCCAGAGCGTCAAAAACTGAAGCATGGTCACAGAGGCGTCACAGAGTAGACGTCGAAGGTACTCCTAGGCCTCACTATATTGACGAACAAGGAACTCCATTGATTTCAACGGTTTGCCTTATGGCAAATTAGCCTAGTATAATAGCCTATACATCATCGTAAATTTCTAAAGCTCTGGTAAGAAATAAGGCCTATTAAATTGATATTTTTTATAGCTAAGTTTCTATAGCTACATAAATGTATTTTTAATGTACATTTAATGTTCATAAATCCCCTTTTTAATATTACTTTTATCTGGGCTAGGCTACCTCCAGCAACTCCAAAGCTTTAAAATATATAACACATGTGTGTATACATGTGTGTATACATGTGTGTGTGTGTATATATATATATATGAAGAGTTCAGATGCAAAAGCCTCTAAGTGCCATCTGAAATTTTCTTCTAGAATGATAATTTTTTTATCAAGCTTGTATATTTAAGTTCAGTAATTTCACTTAAATTCCAATTAATAGGTAATTTTCATTGCCATTTAGGTGAAATTACGTAACTTAAATATACAAGCTTGATAAAAATGATCATTATTCTGTTCTGACCAATTGCGTAGCTTAAGCAAAGGCTTAACAGATAGCGTACAACTTGAAAAAAGAACTCCAGAAAGCAGTCTTCATAACTTTAGTGACTTTACTGGTGATTCACTTCTCAATATTTTTTCTGTAAAACTACAAACAAGAAGAAAAATATATATGAACATTGTTCACATTTACATACACATATCCATCTTAACATTACGGTTTGTACATAGTTCCTTTCACATAATTTTAAGTAATAAACACAGATAAATTATATTCAAATGAGATAATGTACAAACAGAAGATAAACTAGCATGTGCCGACGCTACAACATTGCACGTTATCAATAACACAAATCAAGTGTGCTTATAACAAAAATATAGCAATAATCTCTGTTCTAGAAATTCTTAAACACTTTAAATCACTAATTAGTGAAAAATATTGCACTTACAGACATATATTTCCAAGGTTTAAACGATGGAATCAATAGCCGATAGAAATTGCGTTGCCGTTGTTCTTGACTGCGTTCACTGAGGGAAATCGAAAGTAAACTATGTAAACATAGTGCAGTACCTTAAATGTCCAGTGGGAGGCGGAAAAGAAACACAGCTAAACATAAGCAACAGCACACTCCCCGCCTGGCATAATAAATTATTATACCACTATTTATCCTTTTGTGACTTCCCCGGCAGGAGTAGTACTACCTCTGAGACAGGCCTTAAGTAAACCTTTGCAGATCCTTCTTTAATTATCTTTACCTCCACCTTCCTCACTTTATCATCACTGCTGGGTATGGTTTCCATGATAAGTCCAATCGGCCACTCGTTACGTTTCACATTTGAGTCCTTAAGCAAGACAACATCACCTTCCTCAAGATCTTGCCTTTTCTCAGTCCATTTCCTCCGTACTTGCAATGTTGCAAGATAGTCTCTCCTCCATGCCTTCCAGAAAGCATCCGCCAGACACTGAACCTGTCTCCATTCTTTCTTGTAGAGGTCCTTCATGTCAAAATCCCCAAGAGGTGCTGGTAGAGTGCTAGCCTTTTGGGTGAGAAGCATTGCTGGGGATAGAACTTCCAATGTGTCAGCATCAGAAGAAATAGGAAGTAAAGGTCTAGCATTCATTATTGCCATGACCTCTGACATTAGAGTAGTCAAAACCTCATGGGTAAGACGGGAAAGACCGGTTTTTAGCAGCAATGCATCCAGAATGCGACGTGCTATGTTGATCATTCTTTCCCAAGCTCCTCCCATGTGGGAAGAGTGGGGAGCATTAAACGTCCATACGCAACCATGCTCCTGTAAGTAACCTTTCAGTTCTGGATCATTGGTATTTATGTTCAGTTCTCGACAGGCTCCGATGAAATTAGTCCCTCTGTCAGATCTGAAGTGTTTGACTGGTCCGCGAACTGCCAAGAACCGCCTGAGGGCGTTAATGAAACTTGAGGTTGACATGGACTCGATGACTTCCAGGTGGACAGCTCTAGTACTTAAGCAAGAGAAAATGACGACCCATCTTTTACTTTCAGCACTGCCCCCTCTAGTGCGGCGTGATGTTATATTCCATGGCCCAAAAACATCCAGGCCCACATGAGTAAATGGAGGATCCACTTTCACTCTGTCCGAAGGTAAATCTGACATTTTCTGTTCTTCAAATTTTCCTCTTAACTTCCTACAGATAACGCACTGATGAATCACATGGTTGATCAGTTTTGTTCCTTTTACAATCCAGAGCCCTGCTGATCGTAGTGCACCGGCAGTTAGATGACGTCCTTGATGTGCCACTTGATCATGGTAGTGTCTGACCAACAACGTGGCTACGTGTTGACTCGCTGGAATAATTAGTGGGTGCTTTTCCTGTTCAGACATTTCTGCTGATTGTAAGCGACCTCCCACTCGAATCAGTCCTTCACTGTCTACAAAGGGAGATAGATTCTTCAGAGCACTTCGCTGTGAGATTTCCTCACCTTTCTCCAAACTTTTGAGTTCATCTTTATAGTGCTCTTGCTGCACACATTTAATGATGAAGGTTTTTGCTTGTGTGCGCTCAGTCTGGAGACCTTTTTTGCACAAATGCCAGCCTTTGCAATCCCCTGTATTTCCCTCTTGAGAAAATGAATTCGAAACATGGACAAGCATGGCTATGCTTCTTACAAGGGATCTCCACTCTGAGAAGCGCTCGAATCTGTGTGATCCTAGAGACAGTTCTGTCATCTTAGTGACCAACGTTAGCACCTGAGGGCGAATCTCCTGATCCTTCTCTGGCTCTACAAGCTCAAACAATTCATTTTCAAGTGTGCCCCCTTGAATAGACTGATGGAGAAATTCTGGACCAGAGAACCAGTTGGTGTGAGGTAGGACAGCTGCTGGAATGAATCTGGTACCAAGGTCTGCTGGGTTCAGGCCTGAATCAACGTGATGCCACTGTTCTGGCCTTGTAAAACATCTGATTTGCGCCACTCTGTTAGCAACATACACATAGAATCGTCTGGATGTGTTATAAATGTATCCTAAAACAATTCTGCTGTCAGTGTAGAATTCCACTGCAGTTAAATCCAGATCCAGCTCTTCTTTAATCAGTCCTGCCAACTCAACAGCAAGAACTGCCGCACAGAGCTCTAGACGTGGCACTGTGTGAGCGGGGTATGGTGCCAACTTTGATTTGGCCATTACAAACCCAATGTGACATTGACCGTCTACAGTTACAACCCTGAGGTAAGCAACAGCTGCTATAGCCAATGTGGAAGCATCAGCAAAAATGATGACCTCTCTCTTGGAAGTGTAGGACATAGAGACTGGTACATAGGGTCTGTGAATCTGAACTTCTTTGAGATCGATTAAAGAATCTGTCCATGCTTTCCACTTAACCTCTTTATCAGCTGGCAGCGGCGTGTCCCAATCAAGCTGCTCTGATGATAGCTCTCTTACCAAGGCCTTACCTTGCATGATAACAGGGGCAACAAGTCCCAAAGGATCATAGAGACTGTTAACTGTTGAAAGTATCCCCCGTCGTGTGAATGGTTTTACCTCTGTAGATACCTGAAAAGTGAAACAGTCAGTCTCTAAGTTCCAACTCAACCCTAAGCTTCTTTGAAGAGGTAGAGGATCGACACTCAAATCCAGATCCTTCAGGTCATTTGCTCTTTCAGATGGAGGGAATGCTTCCATGACTTGATGACTGTTTGATGAAATCTTGTGGAGCTTGATGTTTGACTCAGCCAACATATTTTTGGTGTTTCTCAGGAGACTGATGGCTTCAGCTGCACTGGAGACCGAAATCAGGCCATCGTCCACATAAAAGTTTTGATGGACAAACTGTTTGGCTTCTCTACCATGCTCCTCTTCTCCGAAATCAGCTGCTCGTCTTATTCCAAAGATTGCCACAGCTGGAGATGGGCTGTTCCCAAAAACATGAACCGTCATTCGGTACTCTGTAATTTCTTTGGACAGATCGTTATCCCTGAACCACAAGAACCTCAAAAAGTTTTGGTGATCTTCTCTGACCTTGAAGCAGTAGAACATTTGTTCTACATCAGCTGTTACTGCAATCTGCTCCTTACGAAAGCGCATCAGGACCCCGAGTAGCTTGTTGTTTAGATCTGGTCCACTAAGAAGTGTGCTATTCAAAGAGATGCCTTCACATGGTGCACTAGAATCGAAGACGACCCTAATCTTCCCAGGTTTCATAGGGTGGTATACACCGAATATTGGTAAATACCAGCATTCTTCCTCAGGCTGCAGTGGGGGAGCTAGTTCAGCATGTTTGTTGATGAACATGTTTTGCATAAACTCCACAAAGTGTTTAGCCATCTCAGGTTTCCTTTGTAAAGTGCGTTGCAGGGCATTAAGACGCTTCATAGCTTGGTCACGGTTGTTCGGCAGTGGGCTATGAGGTAAACGGAATGGCAAGGGAGCTACCCAGTGGTTCGACTCATCTATGTACATTTCTCTGTTCATAACATCAAGGAAGATCTCATCTTCAACAGACAGAGAAAGTTTATTATCATCGGGAGTCCTCTGAAAGACTTTGTCACCCAGATGATCTGTAAGACAGCCTGTGACTGGACAGCAAGGTAGAGTAGACTGGTAAAGATTATTAGTAGTGCCAAACTGTTCTTTGACCTGAATTCCTTTAGAGCAGGGTGAGAAAAAAGAGGTACGTCCATTTTGCAGTATGTTTGTCCTGACTTGTGTACTCCTCCCAAACACACTTCTCCCACAATGACCCAGCCTAAATCAAGACGCTGAGCATATGGCGTGTTACCAGGTCCATTATACTGTTCTCGAACCTTATGCACACTTAGGATGTCCCTTCCTAAAAGGAGAAGAATGGGAGCTCTTGCATCATAAGGTGGTATTTTGTCAGCCATTGACTTGAGATGAGGGAAGTATTGTGCTATTCCTGGTGTTGGAATTTCGTCACGATCTTCAGGCAACATATTGCATTCTAAGAGAGTGGGAAGTGGCACCTGCATTTTCCCATCAAGTGAACAAACAATAAAATCGTCTGCCTTCCTTCCCATTGTCTTTGATGAACCAGCACATGTACGAAGAGTATAGGGGAAAGAGTCTCCATTGATCCCAAACAACTCGAAGAAGTCAGACCTTGCTAGAGACCGGTTACTCTGATCGTCCAGAACTACATACATCCTCTTAGCCTTTTTAGGACAGTTGGATGGATAAACGTCAACCAAACAGATTTTCGAGCATGATCTAGGTCTGGGAGATTTGCCGCAGATTTCCGTGCACTTAGAAGTTACATCAGATGATATGTCTCCTTCAGACTCCCCGCCTTGCTCTCGCTCTTTTACATGAGCTTCCTCGGCCCATGGAGCAGGCCCTGGGTGCAATGCAGAGACATGGCGATCACTGTTACACTCTCTACATTTAACCGCTGCCCCACACTCTTTGGCTATGTGATTGGCGGAGCCGCAACATCTGAAACAGATAGACTGTTCTTTGAGGTAAGTTTTCCTTTCATCCAGGGTCTTTCCTCTAAAGCCACGGCACTTTGACAACGGATGCGGCTTATTATGAATTGGACATTGCTTACTAGGGTCCAAAATCTTTTGTTCTGGAGGTTGGTTGGTTCTTGAAACTGTGTCTAACACTTCAGTTTTCCTTACTGACACAGGTATTTTGTTGCTGACCCGTGAAAATTTCTCCTGTTTAAGACGACTCTGCATAGATAACAAAAAACTGGGATCATTTCTTATTCTTGCTTGGTCGCAAATGAACCGCACAAAGAAGCCAAATGGTGGAAAAGAGACATGATAATCCTCTTTATACTTAGCTCCATGAGTGATCCATCTTTCCTGCAGATTAAAGGGAAGCTTCTCAATGATGGGATTGACTCCCCTCGCAGTATCAAGAATTGCTAAACCTGGTAAATGTCCCCCTGTCTTTGCAGATTCCAATTCCATGAGCATGTCTCCTAACTCCCTGAGTCTTTGCCCATCTCTATTAGAAATGTTTGGAAACTCTTCCAGTTTTCTCAACAGTGCATTCTCAATTACTTCTGGGCTCCCGTAACACTCTTCCAATCGCTGCCAAAGCATACGGACACCTGCTATAGGATAGTGTGCATGAACCGATCTGATCCGTTTTGCTTGCATGGATGACTCTGGGCCGAGCCATTTTGTGAGAAGGTCTAGCTCTTCTCTAGCTGTTAATCCAAGGTCTTTTGTGACATCTTGAAAAGACGATTTCCAGGCCCAGTAGTTCTCAGGGTGATCATCGAACTTCACAAGACCAGAACTCACCATCTCTTTTCTTACCATGTAGTTAGCTAAATCAGATGTGTATGGCAGGTTAACCATGGGAGCTCTAAAGCTGGGAATAGGAGAAGCCTCAAAGGCAGAGTGATGTTCATGATCTTCGCCTCTCTGACTATCCCTTGTCTCATGTTTTATTTTTAACTCCTCCATTCCATACGATGGATGTACATGTGGAGATGTTACTGTAGCTTCACACTGAAGAGGTTCAGCGCTCCTGAAGGATGACTGTAAAATCGGAGTATCAGGGAACCGCTGCTGATGTTGTTCCATTATATGCTTCTGAACATACTCTTCAGTACGCTGAGTGCAAGCTAAGCTTGTCTCATGGTCCAATTCAACTATATTTCCCTCCTCTATGTCAGCTGCTGCCTCATAAATCGCTGCTTCAGCAGACGCTGCAGTTGCTTCTTTTTGAGATTGTAGCAAGAATAGATCTGCTTCTACTTCTGCTTTTTTCCTCATCATAGCTGCTTCTTTTTCTGCATAAGATGCTTTAGCTCGAGCTGCTTCGGCTTTAGCTCGCGCTCGAGTCGCTGCCACACTTGCTGATGACCGACTTGAGCGTTGAGATGACTTGCAGCTAGAAGATTGTGATCTAATCTCAAAGGCTTGAGATTTATCTTTCTCATCACTGTGTGACTCCATACTTTACTTGCTTCTGAAGAGTTGTGCATCGCAATGTAACAATGGCTGTGTGGTTCCGCTGTTTTCACCCGCTGTGTCAATGTCTTTTTACTATTCTGTTCTGACCAATTGCGTAGCTTAAGCAAAGGCTTAACAGATAGCGTACAACTTGAAAAAAGAACTCCAGAAAGCAGTCTTCATAACTTTAGTGACTTTACTGGTGATTCACTTATCAATATTTTTTCTGTAAAACTACAAACAAGAAGAAAAATATATATGAACATTGTTCACATTTACATACACATATCCATCTTAACATTACGGTTTGTACATAGTTCCTTTCACATAATTTTAAGTAATAAACACAGATAAATTATATTCAAATGAGATAATGTACAAACAGAAGATAAACTAGCATGTGCCGACGCTACAACATTGCACGTTATCAATAACACAAATCAAGTGTGCTTATAACAAAAATATAGCAATAATCTCTGTTCTAGAAATTCTTAAACACTTTAAATCACTAATTAGTGAAAAATATTGCACTTACAGACATATATTTCCAAGGTTTAAACGATGGAATCAATAGCCGATAGAAATTGCGTTGCCGTTGTTCTTGACTGCGTTCACTGAGGGAAATCGAAAGTAAACTATGTAAACATAGTGCAGTACCTTAAATGTCCAGTGGGAGGCGGAAAAGAAACACAGCTAAACATAAGCAACAGCACAATCATTCTAGAAGAAAATTTCAGATGGCACTTAGAGGCTTTTGCATCTGAACTCTTCATATATATATATTTGCATTTTTATAATGCATAATTAAATGATTGTGTAGGCCCACTGTGTATAGTTCAGGGCCTGGTTCCCCGATAACGCTCACTCTAAGCGCGCTAAGAAGACTTGAAAGATATATCTTACCAAAGGTGTTTGTGTTCCTATGTGTTCCCCGAACCATACCTTAGGAAGCTGCTTAAGATATACCTTCTTACGTGCGACGTTACCCGGCGCTGTCCGTGGCGATGCTGCTGAATCTGCTGATATCGACGGCTCGAGAATCAATTATTCTCTCGTGCAGGGGCTGCTTATGTGAGAAAGCGCTGTTCTTTATTAAAGAAGCACTTCAGAAATAGCTGAAATTACATTTATTAGGACTATTGGATATTATAAAAAATAATCCAAATTATAATAGCCTATAATAGCCTAGCCTACATATTTTAAAATTGTATCATATATTGCTGCCACAATAACCTTTTCAAAAATTTACGTGCTTTCTTCTCTTTCCCATTTTTGTTCGCTGAGGTGGAGCTGCGATGAAATATTGTTCTTGTAAATACTTTCCAGCATTTCAGTAATAAAAGTGTACGTCACGTACGGTGCTCGGTAGTGATCAAAAAGGATTTAAACCGTGAATTTTGAATCTCTTCTTGTAAACTCAGAGATGTGGATTCAGACGGCAATTAAATTACCACACGACCTGTTTGTCAAAAAACAGAAGGTACTAATTTGACCAGGGATTTTTACGCGGGTTGGGTGAGAAAAAACACTGATATTATGGATTCGGACGACACTAAAATCACCGACTTACCCCTGTAAATGTTTAAAGTACCATACAAGCCCATGAGAAACAATATTAGCGTCCGAATAGGACTTAACTGACAGTAGCCTATGCTTTACTAGCCTTTAAAAGTGCTTTTTAATTAAATTAATAATATTGTATAATAATATAATTAAAAATCTAACAACAATCAGTGTAATGACAATTTTAGTCTTTGCATGAAAACACTTGAATTAGCCTAAATGAATACTGTCTGGGTGTATTAAAACTTCAGAATTATATTCGTATAGACCTGCGACCAGGGGCGATTCTAGGATTTTCATTTTAGGGGGGCTCAGCCCCCAATGAGGGTATCATTAAAAAAAAAAAAAAAAGTTAGTTTGGTTAGGGTTAGGGTTAGGGTTAGGGTTATGGTCTAATGCTCATTATTAACTAGTTTCATTCATTCATCCAGTAACATGCATATGGAAGGGTTTTATAATCACTGAGGTCCCGAATGTGAGGTATTTAGGGGGGTTGGGGGGCATGCTCCCCCGAGAAAATTTTGATTTCTCTGATCTACATATGTGCATTTAAGATGTTTTGAAGGCCAACAAAATTGGATAACAATAGCTTTAAAACCATGTGCGGGCAGCTGATTATTTTTCTCACTTCATCAGCATCACACTCTTTTTCTCTTTGTTTTTATCTTGCTCTGTCTCTTCCCCTCCTAAAGCTGAGCTTTGACTGATATAGGCTTTTCATTTTTGTCTGTCAGTGAAGAAAGTAAACATAGGGTCAACTGATAGGTTGATTTATGAATCATTTTCTCAGACAAAGCTACCAGGAAAGCTAGGTAACTAAGTTTATTAAATTCATTCACAATATGTACACATTCATTATTGATCTAGGCCTGATACATGGCCGTAGACAGGGCTTTATAATCAAAGAGGTCATAAATTTGAGGTTGTTATGGGGTTAAACATTTTTATTTCTCTGATATGTGCATTTCAAGACGTTTGAAGGCCAAAAAAGGATAAGAAATAGATTTAAAACCTTCTCTCTCCTCATCTCCATCACTCTGTCTTTTTCCCTCAGTCTCCTGATCTTGCCCTGTCTCTTCCCCTCCTAAAGCTGAACTTTTTTAATTTACCGAAGGCTACAAATTGTATTATATTAATTCTCAACATGTACACATTCATTATTAATCTTGTGCCTATGAAAACGGCTTTGTTAATGTTTCTTGTCCCCTCACAATGACATAATTACACGTTATATAGGCCTATTTTCAGCTCAAAATGGCGAAATTAGACAAAAGTTTATTCGTTTTCTAATTATTTTTGTTATTCGTTTAACATGTATGACCTAAAAAACTGTCAAATATGAAATGTTTAGTTTAGCTACTTAGGCCTATTCTTATCTCGCACTTGACCGTAAACTAAAGCGTCAGTCGTGCTGCTAAAATTCGCGCTCAGCTTCTGTGAACATAAAGCCCGCCTGCTTTGATTTGATTCATCATCTCAAATATTCTGACATTGATGAGCAGTGAAAGACCAATGAGGCTCAGATGAACACACACACACACATACACACACACACACACACACACTGTTCTCTGTTTCTGACGTGCGCTCTGCTTGGCGCTGCTGCGGATTGAAGATGAAGAACACTCTGAATCTGATTATAACAAGACTGAAGCGAACACGAATTTGTGTAGCCTACACTTAATCACAAGTGTTTAGGGGGGCTAGGCAGAAGTTTAAAAAGGGCCTAGTGACGCCTATGGTTCTCACTCTGCGTGTGTTTGGCGCTGGATGACGGGCGTGCTGAGCGGTGCAGGTACAGAGGAGAAGTAGAAGAAGAGAAGAGGATGACACAATTTGCTAAGCGGGGATGTTTTCATTTTCATCCGTAACACATGCATTTTAAACCACAAACTACGGAGTATGTTTTGGACATTATTTAACCTTGTCAAAGACGAAATTTTTTTTTTGAATAACATTTCTTACTCCAAGTTTTAGGGGTGCTGAGCTACTTTTTGGGGCTAAGAGGCTAGCCTCGCCCATGCCTGCAACAGTGATAAGGTGAAGCTAAGAGTGGTCCAGACCAACCTTACGAAAGTGTGACTTACAGAAGATATACTTAGCGTACGAAAGTGTCGGGAATTGTGCCATAACGTTAAGAGAGAGGTTAAGGAATAGGTTAAGAACTACTTAGCGATAAGAACGTTTTGGGGAACTGGGCCCTGGCCTGTTTCTTATTGTAAAAAAAAAAAGAAAAAAAAAAAGATTAAAACACACACACACATTTATATTTATAGATTTGAGATCTTTAGGCTATTTTTACATTTGATGCCAGGGACATTAATAAATTAATTATCAGCTTGCTATTAATGATGATCTGTAGAATCTGCGATATTACGTGCTTTTACTGTTGTGGTTCAACGTAATATCACAGATTAAAACACAAAGCCACATGCTTCAGTTTCTGACGCCCTGGGAGTGAGCAATACGGCCCTTGAAGCCGTGATTGACAGTGAGTGTAGAGCAGCTAAAGGGCGTTGTTAGACTCGATGTGGAGTTAAACCCCCCCCCCCCCAGCTGTTCTACATGTTCTACACATGCCAAGCGAGTTCCAAAGCGGTTGCCCAGCAACACATTGCTCAAAGTTGCTGTGTATCTTCTTCTGCAGGGAACCGGGATTACATCCGTAACCTGAGGCGTTTTCTGTACAGTGAAACTCTTACGTGACACACACATTTTCATAAACATCTTTGAATGTATTTACCTCTGGGACAGGACATCTCTCTGATATACTCTATAGTCAAACTCTAATTCTTCTGAATATATTTGACTGATGATGATGATGATGATGATGAAAATAATCTGTGGTCTATATGGTCATAACCTGCAGATATAAGACACTGGTTTAGGGATTAAACTCGTTCAATCCTTTTAATATTTTAACCCTGACTAATGATATAATAGTCAGAGAAATCTTTTTTTTTTTTTGAATGGACCAGTTTATTTAGACTAAAATGTTTTATGTTTTGTATTATATTTGAATGCTTCAAGCTTTTATGGCTCATATAGTCTGATATAGTGAGAATATGAAGGAAAAACAGCTCAATTTTATTCAGAGACTCAAACTGAGCAAAAATATGCTGTTTTCTGCAGATGCTGATATTTATATGAAATTCTGATGCTTGTAATAACAGAATAGCACATATCAACATAAAATGCATATAAATGTCAATACTGTCTTAGTAAAATATTTAAATGCTTAGTTTTATGATCAAAGCTCTGTAGTTTTAAATATAATGCAATACAATGATGATTGAGATGAAATAACCCTGTCGGCCTTTCGATGTTGGCTGTGGATTCAGGGAACAACGGTTAGCTATTTAGCTATTGGGCTATTCCGCCCACACACGGTGACGTACACACTCCTAACCCCACAGGCGCACCATAATCAACTAAAGTACATAAATATAAATATGCACATACTAAATAATACAAATAATAAACAAATACATAACTTGTAATAAATAAACTCCAATACAACAGTTATAATAGACAAACGGCAACAACAAAACCTGATTTTTATAATAAATGATAATCAAGTAAAGCTGCTTCAGTCCAGCTGAAATATTACTAACAATATCAAAGTTATTCTCACATTTACTTGATAAAATCAGTGATTTGACAGCAGATTTGAGTTTGACTTGATAAAAGAGTGTAAAGGATCAATCAGACACAGACGGACTGGAGGAGATTGACAGGTATATCAGTGAAGTGTTGATCATGTATGGAGTATAATACAGCAGCTTTATAGGGTTAAGACTCATTCTGCACTGAGTTTGAGGAGCTCGAGGTACAGGACTGTAATTAATAGGGCTGGTTATTCTAGTCATTATAGTCAGATTAAATATTATTACATCATACAATCTCAGAAAGATATTGTAGTTTTAGGTAACAACAGCTTAGTAACACATGTACTAATATGTTTACTTCAGGTTATATCAGTGAGGTGCTAATATGTAGTAAAGGTGTTTGGAGGATCTGTTCCAGCGTGACTGACCCTGAGCAGAGAGACGTCCATGTAGAGATGATTTACTGAGGAACACATGACTGAGCTCACAGATCTCCGGCTCAACACTGGAATCAGACACCGTCATCTATTATCCACACAGAAGAGTTTGTGTTTTCCTCTTATCCGACCAAACCTGATTCTCAGCACATTCTGTACTTCATCATCAGTCAAATATGTTTAGGAGAATCAGGGTGTGTCTTTATAGGAAACAGAAACACATCTGACATCAGAAACACACACATTAACACTCCTGTGATGGGCTTTTACTGCCAGAGATGATCAGAGAAAGAAAGTTACTCATCTGAGAACCAAATTTCCTAAAAAAGTTTGAAAATATCAAATAAAAATCAAAACTTTTGAGGCCTGAATACTCTCACAGCAAACACATCAGCGGTTTTATATCACTGTAAAACGACACTTAGTTACTATGTTTGATGTAAGATTATTGGTTAATTATATCCTGTGATGGTTATAATGGCAATGCTTTGGTCGTCATGGGAACAACACCTCATGACAGGTGAGAGCAGTGGTCAGTAATAATGAGTATAGGAGTCACTGGTGTATTTCCCAGACTCCTCAGCGCTGCATGTGAGATCATCACTGCCCTCTGCTGGCGGATCTGGAGTACAGGCAGAGCTCGAGTCATGAGGAATCCAGTTTTCCTGGATCTGGGAACACTTCACAGCTCCACGTCAGCATCATCACACAAATCAACCCGCTTACATTTACATATATTTTCAGAAAGCAGAATGATTGTCTTTATATCAGTTTAACAGAGACACAGATTAAATTATGGGATGAATCTCGAGACTCGTGTGTGTTTTGGTTCAGGTTAGTGTGATTAATCGCTAACAGTGAGTATTAAAATTGAATGAGTGTAGTGTGAGTTAGTGTTTGTAGAAAACCTTTGTATTTAACTAACTGTGGTTTGTGGCTGACAGATCCAGTTTAGAAAACTCAAAGTCTAATCTCAATACCTCAGACAGGCAATGGCAAACACAACTAAACAACGGTGATCGAACAAGAAGGAATGGGTACGTATAAGGCAAGCACAAACGGGATAGTGAAGGGTAGCTGATCTAGATGAACTCATAATGACGGTGACCATAGTAACGGATAACACAAGGAAAACAGGAACTGAAGAAATGCAAACTAAAAGTCCATGAGCTAAACAGAATATAATGGGGACAGCAGCAGAAAATGGACTATTTGGTGTAAAAGTGTAGTTCTGTCTGTCTTGGTTCTGCTTCCCCTGTTCTGGATCGCCTGAGTTCCCTGAGCTCATTAGCTTCCACAGCTCCTGATCTACACACCTGTTCTCTTTCATGTTGATTACTCTCCCCGTGTGTTTAACCCCCTGAGGTCGGCTATCGCGCCGGCGCGATAGGCTCGTTTTTTTTCCGTATGAGTGCAAAAAAATAATAAAATAAAAATATTAATTTTTATCTTATATGCTTGTTTTGTACATCAATCTATCCTGTTAAGTGTGTATTATTTTTGTGTACACTCACAATAAAAACAAAGTGCTGTGCTTTTCGCCAAATAAAGAAAAATAAACATGATGCGAGTTCTGCCTTCTCTCTGTCCGTGTAGTCCATTCTGAAACGAGTCCGAAAATGAACAATAACTCAGCGAATACTCAGTCAAACAGGCATACAGACACACAGGCATGAAGCTTGAATTCTCTTCTTTTAAATGAAGTAACTTATATAAAAAACAAATATTCTCATCTTGTGAAATCTGTATTAAAAGAGAGCGATTCCAGTCGACCTCATTACAACTAATTCAAATGTAATGTGACTCCGCCTACGGAGAGCGCGCGCTATTCAAACGCAAATGAATGAGGCAATCCGCGCAATCCTGTGAACGCCCACATATCAGTTTATTCAGATCATTACTTGTTTACACCGTCTCGCAGCGCTGTGAGGAATAACAATAATGAAAAAAGTACCTCAGAAGTGCGGGTATATCGAGGAGCGAGCTGAGGAATACTGTAAGTTTTTTTTTCTTCTCACGTGAATCGGGTTTCTGTTTATGAATGAATGAACGGCAGAGATGCGCGCTGTTTACCACAGCTCGCAAAAAGACAGTTTAAATTTAAATTGCGTGTGTGAATGAATGATGATGTTTTAGCAAACTGTATTACTATACTGAGATGAGTAAAAATCGACTGAAATACGTTGAAATAAAATGTAGGCTATTTGTATAAGCAATACGTATTAAACTGCAAATTAACATTTATATGCCCTAATATTTCATAAAAACAACGTTACAGTCAGGCGAAATATGAAAGACAACATTTTGTTGACTAGATTTGAGTACAGTTTTTACTGTAGAATATACTGCCACATCAAATAAGCTTTTGTTTAGCAATTTTTATATATATATATATAAAATACTTTTTTTGTCAAAAATAAAGTCATCAACTAAGATGTTAGCTGTTCCAATTTTGGCTATATTCAAACTAATGAATACATTCTTTTTTTCAAAAAATTTTTTACAAAGAAAGAGTACACTTGAAATATTGTTGAAATTGTAATTATTGTTGTAATTGTAACCTTTTTAATAAAATAGCAAAACATATTTACAAGATAGATGTAAGCAAAATCTTAAATGGTCAATATAAGTCTTCTTCTAAATACATCTTTTGTCCTTGCATTGTGGCTCAATCAGTGTCACACCTGAATGAATGGCTCATTATGCAGAGTCATTATGCAGAGTGGGTGGGACATTGTATTCTCAGGTGTAAACCACTCCTCGTTCACGCCCACTCGCATATTGGCTTTCCAAGCAAAACCTGTTTTACATCAATTTAAATCAATGTATTGTTTTATGTGAACGATAAAGCAAGACTATTTTCACATAATTTTGAAGCCAGAACTCGAAGGAAGAACATCCATTAGTCAAAAGTCTTATTCATGCATATTTATTATGAGTTTTGTGGTCTTATTTCAGCAACTTTCATTTTTATTTTTTTCAATAACCACGCATAAGCATTATTCTCTTAAAAATAAAAAAATATACATGCATGGTGATCACATATTTTGGTAGCCCTGTTTGTGCTATATAGAGTGAATTTACACCTTTGCCATTAACATGTTTATAAATAACTGAAAAAAGCACAAATGTCAGAGCATGTCAGAACACCTCCAGGGCCCAGAAAACCGCTCAGACTCCAGAGGGTTAAATAATATAGGCTTATGATCTGAGATAGAAGATTCAATAGAAGTAAAATTAAAAGGCTTGACACCCGAACAGCATATAAGATCCAAAATATGTCCCTTGTTGTGTGTTGGAAATTTAACAAACTGTACAAGGTCAGCACTATCCAGAATTGATTTAAACTCTTTATACTGAGTGTTAATAGTATTATCAAAATGAATGTTAAGATCTCCCATCAACATGATGTTCGGAGACAGGGTACACAGATGTGTTAAAATGGTAGAAAATTCAGTAAAAAAATGTATTCATAGCAGATGCTTTTGGTGGTCTATAAATCGTGACAACAATAGTGGGAGTTGAGCCTTCAAGCTGTACGGCCAATATTTCAAAAGATGATGGCTCCTCCGATATAGAAATTGGACAGACTTTATAACTGTCACGATAAATAAGTGCAAGACCGCCTCCTTTACCAGCGCAACGAGGCTTGCATGTATAAGCATATCCAGCTGGTATTGTTTGATTTAAATGAAAATCATTCATTTTAAATGAATTAAATGAAATCTGACCTGGGCAGCGGAGCAAGCACTTCATAATCAACAGATCGCCCAGCATTTTTAGGCAGTCTTGGGTTTGAAGACCAAAAAGACCGAATTTGTCCACCACGTTCAGATTTAGCAGAGCTGAATCGGATATTCCGCTGAGACCCACGGTGAATGTATTTTGGTCGGCGTATAGGATCCGGATGATTACCGCTATGCAGCAGCAGGGGAGTTATGACAGGTCTAAGTTTGTATAGATGTGCCACCGAGTACACCAGACAAGGAGTAGCACTGAACAACGCAGAGGAGAAAATAATCCATAACAGCAGTTTGAAGAGCCACATGGTGAAGTCTTGTTGAATTAGGATAGACAAACCCAACGGTGATGCCGAGCTGAAAACGCCAATCTTCAGCCACAATCAGGAATAATTAATATCACTTCAAGTCCGATTCAGAGTTCCAAGAGTAAAATAATGAATGGAGAGGCTGGATACAATTTCCCGACTTAAAAAGATTAAATTACAAAAGGAAAACAATAAAATAGCCGGTGAGTAGCGGCAACCAAGTTCACTCAACCGGAAGTGTCTGCACACTACATGCACTTCTACAAGTTGATTGTACTGAAGTGTGTGTTGGCAGTGCCTGTACACAACCATCATAAAATGATAGAAATCCATCCAGTGTTTTTTAATCTTCTTATATGTTTTTCCCTGTCTCAAATCAAGACATTCGACCGTGTGACGTCAGACGCCCCTCCCACGATTGTTGATTGACAGCAGCATTTCAACACAGACCCGCCCTCGCTCGTGAGCGAGCTGTCAATCACAGTCCGCCGTTGTTGATCCGCTGGAGCACTGTCTCTGAGTAGAATGGCGTCTCAGCGAGTGTGGTGTGTGTTCTTGGGTGCAATAAGGAACACAGTCATGTTGATGTTCCTAAACCCGAACCGCTGGAGACGCAGTGGCTGAGTTTGTTTTCAAAGGGAATATTCCCCACGATCAACGTCAATGCTGTCATGTTTGTGCGGATCATTTCACCAGACTGCTTTACACACGAGGGTCAGTATAAAGCTGGTTATGCTGAAGCTGCTCCTGAAAAAAGAATCAGTATCAACTATTCGTGTTCCTACTGAACATCCAGAAGAACTGAAGTGAGTGTAACGTTTTATTAACCTTTATATTAATCTTTGCAAATCGCTAGCACGCTTCACGATGAATACGGCTGTTTACACTCGGGTCCATTACAGCATGCTTTCTATGTACGACGTTATCAATATAATTCATAATCCCACGTTTATAATGAACAACGAGTTATGGTTATTGTGTTATTAGGCTTGTTGGACTTCATGCAGCTCTGCGCAGACCGATCGGCGGCTGACTTGAAGCAGTGCATGCCGGTTCGAAATTTTGTCCGACTTGATACAGCGCCGACGCCACGTGACTGTGACATATGCCATCAAAGTACCGCGAGAGCGATTCGAGAGTAGCCGGAGAACTCAGCCAGCGCAGCTTTCCAAGAGCGGCTGCAGGAGGGCTGATGACGACACAGCTGTTCCACGATTGGCCGGATTCACCGCATGACAATCACGTGTGTTTCGTGTTTATTCGAACACCTTTAGTTCCTCTTAAGCTCACAAATCAGTTTATTATAACAGTAAACACTCTTTTCATGTTGTTTCGATGTTATATTATGTCATGTTTATCAAATTAAAACTGCTTAAAAAACGTAGACTCCACTTCATTGATAGTAGCTTATGGTGAACTTTATTCTTGTTCAAACAGACGCTGTATGAAGCAGTAGGCTACATAAAGTACTGAATGAAAGAATGTCTCAGAAACATCTGTGCATTATTAGGCAAATATTGCATTTATTTCACTTCAGCTGTGGTATGTATAGGCCTAAAGTATGCAAACACCACGAGAGCGGTCACTACGGGAATCCGAAAGTGTCCGACTTCACGTCTCCGTTTGCAGCTCCTCCCGCCGGCACGCGGCTACTCTCGCCGATCGGTTACATTCAGCCGCAGCCGATGTCCAACACACCTGTTGTGTTATTGTGTTATTGTGTTAGAAACGGTGTGCGCACAGAACAGAGGGGCGGGGTCAGCAAAGCTCATTATCATTTAAAGACACATGCACTGAAACGGCGTGCTGAAAACAGAGCTGTTTTTGACCAGGTACAATGAGTGTTTTCTTACAATACTAATGAGAATTATTAATTAAAGTATCCCACATAGCAAACTTTTTCTGGCCCAGCTCCGGGCCACACAATCACTTTTCCCTCGGCCCAAGTACCATAAAGAATGACGGCCCTGAGGTGGCCCAGAACTGGATTAGAGACAAGGGTCACACATGGGCCATAACTGGCCCGAATCTCAGCCAGTTAGTCACCCTTAACTGGCCCTGAACTGGGCCAAAACAGGTTAAAACCTCTTTTTTCCTTAAGCGCTCTCTCCTTCCTCCATCTCGATCAGGAGCAAGCTGAAGCCATCTTTGAATGGTTGATTTAATCTCCTGATCGGTGGCATGTTGTGTGAGGCGATTTTTTCTCACAGCAGCTAAAAGACAAAATACTAAATTAATAATACAAAATTAACATACATATAGAAACATTCATCCACCTACTGTACATAAATGTAGGTAACAAATTAAAATAAGGTTGCTTTGGTTACATTTTATACAGGAAATTATTGCTTATGTGGCACTATTGATTGACTAACTGGCTTGTCAGACTTTGACAACAGTATTTTGACAAACAAGACCATTTTAGCAAACAAAAACCTTAAAAATGTTTATATATGGGAACTGTGGTGTAAACAGTAGCCAATGAACGGTTGAAATACTGATAATGTAACGCATTCAAAGCATAACATCTTATTTTCACCTAAAAAAATGCATTTAATAATCTTAAACAGTTGCTTACTTATTGCATTGGTCAATTTAAACTTTATATTATGATACAGTTTTAAAATAACAGTTGTAGAAATTGAAGTACTGGACATACAAAAAAATGTTTTAGACTGTACAACTTTAAATTAATTAGATTTAAAAAATATCAATGGCCTCATAACAGCCAATGTCAAAACCAACCACCTGAAAGTTTAATGAAATGTTAACCAAAAAGCGAAGTGGTTTCTTAAGTTTGATAATTAATCTACTATGTCATGTTTATGACATATTTATGACAATTTATGTTGTCTTGGTAATGTCAAGTTGCCATAACAAAGACATCTCAAACAATGTCATATTTGCATTAAAAATGTCATAATTGAGCGAATGACACTTAATGACAGTTGTCATAAACATGCATAAGACCTTCATATTTATGACATCTGCCATGTCATGATTATGAAGGTGTCATGTCAGTCTTATGCACCCCAAGTGTTACCAATTATTTTAACCATAATTATTACATTCCCTTTAATTTCATAGGATAATACTAGCCACTTGTATGGTTGTTCTCCTGGTTCAGTTTTGCCATAAGTGGCCAATTGTTCATTGCATTCCTAGATGTGACCTCTAAACATTACCCAGGTTGAGAACTGTTGTTTTAGACAACAAAAAAATTATGTGATCAATTTCATTCTTTCAATGTAGATATTTTAATAGTACAGTATAATTATTTTTCTCTCAATCGTCTACAAATATGGTACACATGGGAATGACTAGCAATACATGACTAGCAAAAAAATAACTAATGTTAAGCAGGCCTCTGTGATCACAAATAAAAAAACATGGAGCATGTCCTTTTCATGTGAAACAATGATTAATCCAGATTTGATTCACATGACTGATGCAAAATGCTAAAAAATAATAATAAAAAATTGCTTTCTCATTGTTTTAAGAATGTTTATCTAAAACAAAAGTATCAGACATATAACGTTAGTTAAGTCAAAGATTAGATTTAGATATCATACAATCTGATTATTCAACCATTGAATCACTATATAAGTCAATTGCGGTTGCTGAATTTGCTTTTCATTTTAACAGTATTAACGTTACATTGTTCCGCACACATGAAGCACCGCGCCTCGGACATTCCGCAGGCCGGTCTATCGCACCCCGTTGGCATTCTCATGTTCAGGGGCAGCTGAATCAGCTACCATATAGGAAAAAGTTCACTTCAATAAAGAAAAAAGTGGCATCCGAGTTTGAAATCAGGTATTTTAAAAAGCGCCAAAAAAGAGAGTGAACTTCACATACCTGACCAGGTTGTCTGAGACGTCTTCTTCAACTTCAGCGGGAGAAATTTCAAACGACGCATCACGTGAACCTCATTCACCAACCAGAAAAGCTGCTGTTACCGTGGAGATCGCGCCAAAAAACAAAACAATACTGCAGTGGTTTTAAATAAACTGTTATTTAGAAAAAATAAATAGATATTAAGTTTTTAACATGATTTTGTGGTGCTTAAAATAAAAAAGTATGGAAAACGTATGTATGTGGATTTGTATGTGGACTTGTATGTGGATTAGTGTTTTTATTTTTTTTTTTTATTTACAAATTTATAAAAACAAATTAAAATAAATAATATAATAATTAAAAAAAACACTAAATTATCATGTTAGGAAAATGTATATTTTTTTAATGATTATTGAATATTGTGAACATTGCTGAAAACTAAATATATTTATTCATTATTAATCTTTTTTTAAACAATTGGACATATATTTTTTCACTGACTCATTTATAAGTCAATTAATACTATTATTATTAATTATTAAAATCTTTACATCTTTTTCAGAACAGGAAGGGGACAATAATCTTGCCTTGAAAATATAGTAGGCCTGTCAGGCTTATAATTGTCCAGTACACGAAGTATGGCCCATAATCGCTACACTGATCTGGGCCACACACCTCTCATGCACAATCGGCCCAAATGTTGTCTGCCGTCATGCAGTGCCATCATTGCCACACTTGGCCCACAGTAGGCTGACATGATGCATGCCAGTGCCGGCAACACGCCAGCAGTGCCATGATGAGGCCACATTTGGGCCAAGTCTGTTTGCTATGTGGGATATTACAAACTTTTCATTTAGACCCTAAAGAATCATATTAGCTTGTACAAAAATGGCATTATATGACCCCTTTAAATTACTTTAGCAGCAAATCAGATCATCAATAAAAAATATCATCTGATAACTAAGAAATATTAAGAAATAATGGATAATGGATCTGTATTTAAAATTATTCCTTTCTCTACATTTATTTTAAAAATGTAAAAATATGTTGTGAAGCAACTAACATGTAATCTCACACAACAATAGATCAACTGTTCCTCTGTATCGTTTGCTGAATCAATGATTAACTAATAAACATTTCTTGCATAAATCTAAACCAAGTTTACTATGTTTCTCAAGACGCTGCAGGTATAAAGTGTGTTTCTGTTTCCTATATAATGAAACTTTCCGTGCAATGATGATGATGAAAAGAATCTGTGGTTTACATTGTCATAACCTGCTGATATAAGAGACTGGTTTAGGGATTAAATGCTTTCAATCCAAAACCTTTTAACCCTGACTAATGATATAATTGTCAGAGAAATCTTTTTTTTTTTAATGGAACGGTTTGTTTAGACTAAAATGTTGTAGAATTGAAAATAATCCAAGATATTTTAAATGAAGAAAGATATTTGCTTGACTGTTTTTCTACCCCCTCTTCCGACCACAAGGCACAGAGGTTTCTGATAGTGATCTAGCAAAATGTTTGTATTTTGGGGGTCGATGAATTGTCACACCTTTAGTACGGTGGTGGAAGTGTAATTATCTGATTGGTCAGCTTGAATGTCTCACAGTTGGGTTTTAGTCACATGGTCATGGAAAGATTAAAAGAAGATTGAAACTGTTGCTCTGTCTCTTTGATGCTCTGGCTCTCTTCTTATTCTTGGGGCTCTCTCCTTTTGCCTCCTCTTTTCTTTCTCTCTCTCTCTCTCTCTCTCTCTCTCTCTCTCTCTCTCTCTCTCTCTCTGGTAACATTTTACATGCTGGGTACAATTAATAGTATAAGTTATCATCATCTCATACATCTATTTTGTAACTATTTTAAGTGTAACCATAACCATATTTTGTCATTAAACCTTTTCGATTACAACTAATGTGCTAACTAGTTTTGATTTGGTATTGACTTTGAAGTGCTACATAATGCAATACAATATCGTCACTCTCTATAGCAACGCTCTCCCACAAATATTAAGCTATTGTAACTGCACTTATTTCCGTCGCTGGTATAAGTGGCAGTGGGTGGAATAGACAAGAAATGTGCAGTTTTATACCATCTTGCTAATAACGTTTCTTTAGTCATTCGGCAGTCTTGTAGACTGAACCCCTGCAGGAGATCCAACCTTACACTCTCTATTCAGGCTGATAGAGTTGATGATAATTCTATTCTCCATTTATAGATTCAATCTCAAGCAGGAACAGAAAACAGGAGACCAAGGGAAATAAGAATACATTTATTAAATAAATGCAGTTGTGTGTTTGTTGTGAGAGAATGACAATCAACAGGCAGTGAGATGGAGAATCACCAGTTTAGAAACATCTCGTCTTATACTCGAGAGAAAATCTCTTCACAAATACAAATGAATTACACACTTTTTGAAAAAATAAAATAAAATAAAAAAATGCAGAAAAATAAGTGAAATTACCAGCAAAGCTGTTAAAGTAATCACTGAACTTCTCATAATAAACCTTTCATATTCTTCCTCAACTAGTTCACACCACTTGGAATGAAAAAGCGAACAAACTTCATCAGAGTAGATGTTTGCTTTTTGACATACATAGCCTAACCCAGTGGTTTTCAAACGTTTTTGGTCGGGCCCCCCTTTAAACCTTTTTAAAAATCTGTTTTTTAAAAACAGATTTTTTTAAAAATCTTTTTTAAAAATATATTTTTTTAAATCTGTTATACATAATTTTATATATACATAAAATTATTTATATTTATTTTATTTGTATTGTTATTACACACACACACATATATATATATATATAAAAGCGGAAAAAAAAATTTCTATAAAAAAAAAACGTGCACTGAAAAACAGGAATAATTGCCTTCGTTGCCGCTTTATAAAGGCAGAGCGCTAATCACTATTCACGAACATAACGACTGTTTTTTTTTTTTTTTTTTTTTTTTTTCGCTGATCCCCTCCCCCCTCCCCCCTTGCTGTAACCTTGCATATACCAGGTTTTAAACACCAGGTAAACAGTCCAAATATATAGTTTCACCCACACTTTGAGAACCACTGACATAACCAATAACAAAATAATGTTTAATATCTTTCATGTGTCTATGGATATGATAAACTTCTCTTGTTTGTAGATAGCAACTGGTTTGCTCAATTAAAAATTTACTGGATGCACTTTCCACTTCTGTAGCCCACCAAGGGAAAAAAACTTCACTCAGATATTTAGAGATTTCTTCAATATTAAAAGGATTAGATACATTTGCCTGATTTGCATCACAAGATAAACGTAAGATTTTCTTACATTTCTTAAACTTTTTAAAACCATGAATTTTTAAACCATCAAAAGTCATTTCAAGCTGATCAAATCTAAATAAATCTGATACAATATTTTTAAGTTTTTCTTTGTTTTTAGGACACTTAATATTTTTTAAAAATGGGCTAAGATTATATTTTGGTTTGCCTGTAATCTTTGAGAAATCCATTGAGATTAGTTTATTTAGAATTTCAGGAATCATTTTTTTGTAAATCGGGTCAATTAATTCCATGTCAACAATTTCTTTTTTTCCTTTCTTGGAGACAATTGTATAATAGCTTCTAAATGTTCGGGATTCATAAGTGTAAGTGCAATCTTTAAGACGCTTATAAGGTAAATGCTGTATATATGGGCCACTAATTCCCCAGGACTCACTACAGCCAATAATCATTTTCATTCCATGCTTTTCATATAGTTTCTTTGCTATATAAATGGCTTGATTGTGGCAGGACACCTTGTTGTGCCTTTTAAAACAGAGTGTATAATAAGAGTATATCAGTACTGTTGAATACCGACAATCACTTTCACATAAAATATCATTTAGTTGTTCAAATATTTTATCTTCACTGTGTATTTTACCCCCTTGTTCTGGCTTATACATTTTTGGACATTTTTCAGTGCTATTCGGTATGTTGTCCCAATTATCCTTATCAATTGAGCCATCCTCCCTTATTAAAATCATAAAAGCAAACTGTTCTTTTGGTTTTGTATACATTTTCATATACTTATTAAAAATAGAATTAATATATTCTTTGTAATACCATTTTTGTATAGAATAATTAGCATTTGTTTCTAGATGAATAATATTTTTTAAGCTTGAAATCTTTTTAAATTTGAAAACCAAATCTCCACAAGGTTTATACATCTTTTCAAACTGTGGAGTCAGAGGAAACTCAGAACTGGGCGGGAGATTGAGATTCACATCCGCAGTGTTGGGGTTGTGGGCGGGGCTGTGGGCAGGTTTGTGGGTGGGGCTGTGGGCAGGTTTGTGGGTGGGGTTGTGGGCGGGGCTTCCCTCCATGTCCTCAGAAACCACAAGCTCTCGCCCGGCAACACACGGTGTTGCTGGCTCACACACCTGGCTAAAGTCTCTGCAGGGTCCGTGGTCCAAGGCGAGGCTTGGCGACGTCTCTCTTCCTGGCTCGTCCATCGCGGCGGGCCGACCTCCACTGTCTGCCATGAGCTCGCGCGAATCGTCCATGCAGCTCGCATGGCTAAACCCTGGGGCTGGAGTGGGGCTGGTGCCGTCCTTGCTCTTCAGCATCTAAATCAGTGAACGAGAAGATCAGTTTAAAAACACTTACAGAGAAATCTGGTCAGAGGTCAGTACAAGGCAAGAGTCTTCTGGTGAAGAACTCTTTAATACAATATAACTCAAGTCACCTTTATCTACAGTATATAGCGCTTTTTACAATACAGATTTTCAAACCAGCTTTACAGAGATAACAGGAAAATAATGCAACAAGTTTGTTTCTAGAAGAAAATAGCATCACAGTCCAGCTTAATCCTTAACTTAGTCCAGTTCAGTGATGTTTAATTTTTGTTGTAAAAATGTTAAAGCTGCAGTCTGTAGTTTTTCCTCTTTGTCGCCCTCTCTGTTCGAAATCTGCAATTGCAGTTATTCACGGAATTATCAGCTTTACGTGGGTTGTGTCTCGGCACGGCGCGGATGAATCCAGTGTTTTGAGGAGAATGTGTTTTGTTATATTATTATTTTATATATTATATTATTTAAAAAAAGTTTTTGGCAAAATTAAATTTCCTTAATAGCCTAAACACAGGCTTTACTCACTTAAATTATCAATGTTTTATTACATCACTGTTGGAAAACTCTCTTATCAGATTTTTTTTTTTTTTTACCTTTATAACAAGCATTTTCCCCCTAATTTTATTAAATGTATGCTCCATCTTTCATTTTAAATTCTTAAATTTGATCAATAGGCCTACATTCAATTAGAATAATAATACAGGCTGTTACCAATCAAACTAAATAATTTACATTGAAAAATTAAAACCATTTTAAATGCCCTGATATGTTTTCCTTGATTGGTTTTCCCTAAAGATAATTACGTTGTTGAAAACAAAAGTAAAAGAGTGACGCTCCTTCATTGTGTTTTACCGTGATGAGAGTTCCGTGTCTTTATTAAAATCAACACATTATAATGATTTATACCATGGTCTGGGTGAATACTCGATTCTGATTGGCTGCAGGGTGTCCGTTAAAAAGTGATAATGGACACCTAGGAAAGGCGTCCCGTCAGTTTGCCTGATGACAGCTCTAAATGATTGCGCTGGCTCAAACTCACTGATCCACTGCTGCGGTCGGGTCGCTGTGGCCACGTTGCTTGGCAACGCCTGTATACGGGAGATATTAAATAGTGCGCTCGACTTAATAAATAAAAACCCTCACGATTTTTACTCTAAAACACATTAAAGGGCACCTATTATGCAAAATTCACTTTTACATGGTGTTTGAACATAAATGTGTGTTGGCAGTGTGTGAGCAAAACCACCCTAGAATGATAAAAATCGTACTCGGTTACTAATGTAACCTCGGTTCTCTCTAGAAGAGGGAACGAGTATTGCGTAAGGTTAGCTTACGCATCGGGAAAGTCTTCTTTCTTCGAGATCTGAAGCCAAAAAATTATCCTTAATTTTGTATACATTGTCAACGCAGTGCAGCAGCCGACAGACCTAGGCAGGCTGTATAAGCGTGCTCATTGGCTGCTCGGCGGCAACTGCTTAAGCCTATCGGTGAGCGCTCTGAACGCGGCAACCAATGAGGGCGCTTCGCGCCCTCCGCACCCTTCTAACCGTCAGAATGGGTGTGGCCAGCGTGTATATATTCAGTGCTCACAGGCTAAAATTCTGGTTTTCGCAGTCTGAAGCGCAAAAGCTCGTGGCGCGACACGGCAGGTTACGCAATACTCGTTCCCTCTTCTAGAGAGAACCGAGGTTACATTAGTAACCGAGTACGTTCTCTTACGAGAGGTCTCTCGTATTGCGTAAGGTTAGCTTACGCATCGGGAACCCTTTGTCAACGCCGTGTGCGCCGAGCATCCAGCCCATGAATCCCAGGGAAACCGGGGAAAACACTCTGCTGGGAAAAGTGGCCGGTCGGAGAGACGGGCCAGCGCAGTACAGGCACTTCATGCAGCATATGAAATAGAGCGGCGCGGCCGGTCTATAAACATATAACAGTACAAACAGTAGGGCCGGCAGAGCGAGCCCATACAGTACATAAGCACTCATAAGGGTAGGAGAAAAACGACATAGTCGGTCTCACATGAAGGGAAAAATTCCCGCGCGACAGAGAATAATACGGGCGGCCAGCAGCGCGGGCCATCACCGACAACAGCGCGTAACGGGAAATAGGAAACAGAGCGGATCAGCCGGTCTGAGTCAAACACTTCACCCTGAGTATAGTACCAGAATAGCGCCAGCATATGAACGTAGTCTGCACACGAGAAATGGGCAGAGCATACATGTCACTTATGCTGACAGTCTTTTTGCCTGTAGGGCAGGAACTTCCAGGTTATAAAACCTCACGAATGTTGATGGGGAGGCCCAGCCCGCCGCCATACAAAAACCGTGATTAGAAATTCCGCTGGACCAGGCCCACGACGAGGCCATGCCTCTAGTGGAGTGGGCTCTGATGCCCAGAGGGCACTGCAGGTGTCTGGAGGCATAAGCTGCTGCTATCGCGTCCACTATCCACCTGGACAAGCTCTGTTTCGAGGCGGCAAGACCCTTGGTGCGTCCGCCGAAGGAAACAAAGAGCTGCTCTGAACGCCTGAAAGCGGCGGAGCGCGTGATGTAAACTCTCAGCGCCCGGAGGGCATAGGAGGTTATCACTGTCCCCACTGTCGGATGCTGGCAGAGCCGAGAGGGACATAACTTGTGCCCTAAACGGGGTTCCAATCGCTTTGGGGATGTAACCGTGTCTCGGTCTGAGAATGACTTTCGAGTCATTCGGCCCGAACTCAAGACATGCAGGGCTAACAGATAGCGCGTGCAAATCACCCACTCGTTTGACTGAAGACAGAGCTATCAGAAAAACGGTTTTAAGCGACAGATACTTTAGATCCGCGGATTCAAGCGGTTCAAAGGGAAAAGCCTCTAGGGCCGCTAGGACCAAGGACAGATCCCACGAGGGAACCGAGGGGGGCCGCGGGGGATTCATCCGTCTAGCTCCTCTGAGGAAGCGGATAATGAGCTCATTCCTTCCCATTGCCCGGCCGCGCGTCGTCTCAGCGAACGCTGCAATAGCGGCCACATATACTTTGAGCGTGGAAGGGGATCTGCCCTTTTCCAACAGCTCTTGTAAGAAGGAGAGCACCCGCGGGACCCCGCATGCGCGCGGATCCAAGTTTTTAGTAGCGCACCATTTAGAAAACACCGACCATTTAGACGCGTAGAGCCGTCTCGTGGAGGGGGCTCTCGACTGTGTGATCGTGTTCACGACCCCTTCTGACAGGTCAACGGGTATCCGTTGATCACCCATGCATGCAGCGACCAGCGCTCTGGATGGGGATGCCAGATCGATCCACCGGCTTGGGAGAGGAGATCCTTTCTCACCGGGATCGGCCATGGGGGTGAGTGCGACAGCCTCACTAGCTCTGGGTACCAAGTTTGGTTTTCCCATCGCGGGGCTATAAGCAGCACTGAGTGGTGCGTTTCTCTGATCCTCGAAATGACCTGTGGCAACAGGGAGATCGGAGGAAAAGCATACAGCGGGAGGCTGGGCCATGTCTGGGACAGCGCGTCCTCGCTCTTCGAATAAAACTTCGGGCATTGAGCATTGTCTTTCGACGCAAAGAGGTCGATTTCCGCTCTGCCGAATAGGCGCCAGAGAAACTGGACTGTCTGGGGGTGCAGAGACCATTCTCCCGGGGGAATGTTGTCCCTGGACAGTCTGTCTGGACCGACATTCAGGTGGCCCGGCACGTGCGCGGCTCTCAGCGAGCGCAGCGAGCGGTAAGCCCACACGAGAAGGCGTTCTGTCAGCCTGCACAGATTCCTGGATCTGACACCGCCCTGTCGGTTCACATAGGATACCACGGACGTGTTGTCCGAGCGGACTAGCACATGGTGATCCCGTATGAATGGGAGGAAGCGCCTGAGCGCGTTCTCGACCGCTATCATCTCCAAACAGTTTATGTGGAGGCATTTTTCCCGGTCTGACCACAGGCCAAAAGCCGGTTTGCCCTCGAACAGAGCGCCCCAGCCTGAGGTGGAAGCGTCCGTCGAGATAACTTTGCGGTGTGAGATAGCTCCCATTGTCACTCCCCGCTGGTACCAGTCGGCCGCTAACCAGGGCTTCAGAGCTGAAACGCAGCTCTGAGTCACTCTGATGCGGATACCGCCGGAAGCCCATGCTCTGTGAGGCACTCGGGCATTCAGCCAGCGTTGTAGCGGGCGCATTCGTAAAAGACCCAGCCGAAGCACTGCTGCGGCTGAGGCCATACAACCTAGTAACCTCTGAAATGTTTTGAGAGGTACGGTGCTGCCCGGCCGGAGGGACGCGGCCAGGCGTCGAATGCAGCGCGCGCGCTGTGTCGACAGGCGGGCCGTGTACTGATATACCTGACCGTCGAAGGCGAATCTCAAGAATGGCCTGTGACGGGGTATTATCAGGATCTGAAAAGCACGCGTCTTTTAGATCGAGAGATATAAACCAGTCCCTCGGGCGAATTTGCGCGAGAATTTGTCTGGTTGTGAGCATTTTGAACGGTCTTCTCATAAGAGCCTTGTTCAAACGTCTCAGATCCAAAATTGGTCTGAGAGCTCCGTCCTTCTTGGGAACGAGGAAATAACGGCTGTAAAAGCCCGACTCGCTCATGGAAGGGGAAACCGGTTCTATAGCCCTTTTGCACAGAAGTGTAGCTATTTCTGCTCGAAGTAGATGTGCTACTTCCCCATTCACTCTGGTCTCGATACGCGCTTGAAAGCGCGGAGGGCGGCGAGCGAACTGCAGAGTATAGCCCTGTTTTACTGTGCTTAGCACCCGTTCTGATGCGCCTGGAATAGTTTCCCACGCTTTTGCGTGTGCAGCCAGGGGCAGAATGGCCTCCGGGCTCCGATCGCCGCGCATCGCGGGCTCGAGAGCTCGAAACGGAGGGGCGGGCGCGGCGCGCGCGCTCTTGGTGCTTAGATACGGCGGATCGCACGCAGCGATAGCTGGCCGTTTTACACACAGTGTCCCGGTGGCTTTGGACGGGGAACATATAGTGTGAGGCGCGACGCGCGATGTCGGCGTCGGGGCGAAAATGTAGTTAGTATGTGTGAGCGCTCGAGGGCGGGCACAGGACTTACATTTAAAACATGACCGGTCGTGCGAGGCCGTGTGACAGAGCGGGCAGTGAGTAGGTGTGGGCACGGAGAAGTGGACACGTGACCTACTTTTAACACTAAGGCGGCTTTTGCCTGCTTCATGAGAGTGGGCTCTGTGAGAGACACGGGATGTATAGTGCTTGTGTACAGGGGTGAGCACAGAACGTGGGCACATTCACTGTACTAGAAACACATACGGCGTCAGCCGTGCAACCAGACATATGCTCTTTTGAAATTTTTCTGGGTTGCCGTGAGAACGGCGGATGCGCGCAGGCGAGCGGGTAGATACCGGCTCGTTGACTGCGGGGTAAACAGCTGCAGTAGCCGTGGCAACGGGGACTGACAGCGTTAAGCTTCGACGGTGGTCCAGCCGCAGGGCTGCGGGATTTAACCGTCTTTTCTTCTCTCGTGTTTAGACGCTCAAAAATACTCGAGCACCCTGAGAAGGTGTGGTGCGAGAGGCGGGTTCGCTTTCTGTAAGTAAGAAAGACTGGCCGCGAGCTCAGAGAAGCAAGCAGCATAAATTTTTATTTTCCCCGAGAGCTGGGATCGAACGCGGATCTCTCGCATGAAAGCGTATGATTCTGCCACTGAGCCACAGGGGAAAACACATAAGCATTCAGTTAGCGCGAGCATATAAAAAGCGACCTCATGTGTCGCGTCGGCGTTTGTTTGCAGGCGTGCGTGTGTTTAAAACAGGCTCGTTTACTGCAATAGTAATATTTCCAGTCGCCTGAACTTAAGAGGGGACTGAGAAATGTGTGAGGATTGGCGGTTGTCCAGCCGTAGCGAGACTAACACGCTCTCTTCTCTTTTCGCCGGCGAGTGAGGCGCGCACGCTGAACGCTGCTCGTGACCGTCCGCTTTGTCATCCCTTGAACGGCGCAATCTGCGCGGCCCAACGAGGGAGAGAGCGGGCTTGTTTTCTGTATGTAAGAAAAACTGGCCGCGAGCTCGGAGAAGCGAACAGCATAAACTTTAACTGCCGCGAGAGCGGGGATCGAACCCCGGTCTCTAGCTTGACAGTCTAGGATTCCGCCACTGAGCCACAGGGGAGAATACATTAGTGCTCGGTTAGCGTCATCATGTCTTGTGACGGCGTTTGCTTGCAGGCGAGCGTGTATTTATAACAGGCTCGTATACTGCAATAGTAACAATTCCAGTCGCCTGAACTTAAGAGGGGACTGAGAAATGTGTGAGAATGGAGGTTATAGTCCAGGCCACGGCGGGACGAAAACACTCTGTTCCCCTTTCACCGGTGAGTGACGCGCGAGGACGGAGTAGCTTTCTTGTAACGTAAAGAGAGCTCCAAGACCGTCCGCTCCTGCCATCCCTTGTGAGCGGCGCAGTTTGCGCGGCTCGAACAGAGGGAGAGGAAACTCGCTCCGAGACCGTCCGCTCCTGCCATCCCTCGTGAGCGGCTCAGTTTGCGCGGCTCGAACAGAGGGAGAGGAAACTCGCTCCGAGACCGTCCGCTTCTGCCATCCCTTGTGAGCGGCGTAGTTGCACGGCTCGAACAGAGGGAGAGTACGGGTATCTATCACATTCGCCTCATCTCCTGACGCGGCGGCGGCGCGGGCAGAGCCGGCGGTTGAGCGGCCGGGAGGGAGAGGGCGAGAGAGAGCTCGAGGGAGAGGTTCCGGCGAGCTCCTCAGTCACAACAGTCTCCGGTGGTCGCTGCGAGCGGCGCTTCTTATTGCGCGGCCCGGCAGGGACAGGCGGAGCGACAGCTTGGTCGAAAGCTTCAAGTCGAGCCCGCAGGGTCGACATTGAAAGCTCTTCGCACTCGGAGAGTGCGGTGGCGGCGTGCCCGCGGCCCAGGTGGAGAGCGCAGAGAGGTGGCGGTCTCCGTTGCTGAGCGGGGCGCGGCACGAGCCGCAAAAACGAGGCGTTTTTACAAAAACGCCTCGTGCTCTTTTAGAGTACACACAGAAACAGTAATAATGTAAAGGATATGTCGCCGGATAGCGTAGCAGGCACGGATGGCTGAAGGCGGCGAAGACGGCCGGCTTCTTCAGGCGCTGTCCTAAGCTTGCGTAAGCTAACCTTACGCAATACTCGTTCCCTCTTCTAGAGAGAACCGAGGTTACATTAGTAACCGAGTACGTTATTATAATATAGTTTTGAATTTTTCATTAGTTTTTATTTTTATTTCGTTTTGACTTTTTGTTTTCAAATTCAGTTTAGTTTTAATTCGTTTTTAAAGTGGGTTTGCTAGTTTAGTTTAGTTTTTAGTTTTTGTTTAGTTTTAGTTTAGTTTTTATTAGTTTTAGTGTTAGTTTTAGTCACATCTTCTGTACAGAATTCACACCCTACACAGCCTACTCATCTGGACGATTGAAGCAGCAAACATTCAGTGTAAAAGTAAAAAAATGACATAACATTATTTAATATTTGAATCACAGCTTATACTGTATAGTGTTTTGACATCGACAACCACAACCAAAAAGTGCATTTTACCTCCAACTTGCGACTAGTTAACTCTATAAAGAAGGCGCAATCGCTTCTCGGGTCGACATTAACACACTGACAAAATTATATTCAGAATTAAAAATATTGTTATACCACTTTTTAATGTGTGATTGTGTAAAGGTGTTCACGAGATAGAGATACCAACCTTTCGCGAACTTGCTTTCAACGTCGAACGAACACTCGTTCTCATGGGAGCCGAGACTCGGTGTGCACTGTCTGTGTGTGTGTGTGTGTGTGTGTGTGTGTGTGTGTGAGAGAGAGTGAGAGAGAGAGAGAGACGCATGAGAGACGGAGGGAGGGATTATTTTAGTTAGTTTTGCCAAACACACATTACAGTTTTAGTTAGTTTTCGTTTTTTCGTTCGTTTTCGTTAACGATTATAACCTTGGATGAGAGTTCCGTGTCTTTATTAAAATCAATAATGATGTGGCATCCACCCTCGATTAATTGGAATGTTATGTTTTTATTGGCCCGACCCGCCGATTATGATCCACGCGCACTATCGGCAAACGTACGGTAGGCTAATGCAATATTTTTTTATGTTTATTCTGATGTTTTATTCCTGTAATGTTTCTCTATTGGCCACTATTGGAATATATCATACGATACAGGTTGAGATCGGTTCAGATAGGAATGAGAAACTGGTATCTTACTATCTCCTGTAGGACTTTAGTATTAAACTTGTTTAGTTTAGTTTAGTTTAGTTTAGTTTGCAGTTTAGATGTTTGATGTTCTTCTTGTTTTCCAGCACAAATATCTAAACATTCTTAAATCAAGATACATTTACTGGAGAAGCAAAAGGACTGAAGATATAAAGTCTTAATGTCTTGCAGTGAAGCAAAAGTTAATTTGGACTTTGATTCTAAAGAAAGCAAGAATAATTCACAGAGATCAAAGTTGTAACTCACCGCTAGAGAAGAATCACGGTGAAATCATCATCCACACTCTCCGCCTGAAGAAAAGTAAGTAGAAACATTTAAAAGCATTAGACACGTCTCACACAACGATAAACTGTTCCTCTGTATCGATTGCTGAATCACTGATTAACAAAGAAACATTTCTTTGACAACTAATTTTAAATGTTTTTTATACGCATGTTTGATTATTGCACAGTGAATAATGTAGGAAACACATTTCTTAGGTCCGCTAAACATTTCATTAGAAGCAGTTAAACCACCAACAGGGCAACTATGTAAATTATTATTATTATTATTATTATTATACATTTTATTTATAGGCGCCTTTCTTGACGCTCAAGGTCACCTTACATCATCCTCAACAACAATAACAATATTTAAATAAAAACAATGAAATACAATACAATTAAAAAAGAAGATGCAGTTGTGATCAATGGATATAAGCTATAAACATGAGTTTTGAGTTTGGATTTGAAAAGTGTGAGAGAATCAGTGTTACGGATGTCCGGTGGAAGCGAGTTCCAGAGGAGCAGAGGAACTGAAAGCGGACACGGGGAACAGTGAAGTGAATAGAAGAAGAGGATCTAAGAGTACGAGCGTGTGTGGGTATATGAAGGGGCTAAATTATGAATGACTTTAAAAGTAAGGAGAAGTATTTTATAGGCTAGTTGATATGGTAAATGATAGGGAGCCAGTGGAGCTGTTGTAAAATAGGAGTGATGTGATGAACAGAAGGGGTACGAGCAGCTGAGTTTTGGACCAGTTGAAGTTTATGAAGGGTTTTATGTGGGAGGCCAAACAAAAGAGAATTGCAATAATCTAAACGGGAGGTGACTAAGCTGTGAACAAGAATTGGAACACAACTTGGTTAAACATATGGCTTAGATTTTCTAGCAATTTTAGAGAGGAACTTATTTTGTAAAATATATATGTTGTGTAAAACGTGTACGTTTGCTTCACGGTAAACTTAAACTTCTATAATGCGTCTTTGATTATTGCACTCTTGGTCGTTCTTAACTAAATCATAAATCATAAATATAAAAACTGCACTCATTAGTTTTGATTTCTTCACGAGAGTCTCTCACACACAGATAGGCTGCGATCTTGTTAATAACACATTATGCCTATCCATTATCAATGGCCATTTACACTGAATGTAATAAAATCAGTATCAAAAGCACTAAAGCACTAAAGCAGACGAGCGTTAATGTGTCTCCGTGTTACCGATCCAGTGTAACTCTTTTAAAGGAAACATAAATTCAATTATTACACACAGCCATTAATATTCCTCTTAAAAGAGGATCACATTTGCAAAAGAAGAAAAAGACTCACTGCTTTAAAGCATAATGGTAACATGAAGCACATGATGAAGCAGTCTGATGCAATAATGTGAACATCAGTTTAAACACTGTTTTATGGTGCGTAATTTTAAACACCTTATTTTAAATATTCTCAGGTTAGGTAAAGTAAGTCAAATCTGTCCTAAATAATAAGCATTTGAATTTCCATACTTACAATATTCAGATCACAGAAGACTTCTCCGTGGTCAGTTCAGCTCAATCTTTTGTAAAACAGAGACTTCCGAGCAAACATTTGGACGGACGTAAGTGTGTAGGGGAGCGCGGGGCACAACCTATCGCGGGGTTAGTTGTAACACACTTGTTTTAAATACTTCCTCACATGCTAGCATGACGAAACTTGGTGTAGGCTATTTACTAGTTGCCAAATCAACACTATAGGCCTATAGAGAAAAAAATGCGCCAATATATATATATTTTATTTATTTTTTTTTTATTTTTTTGGAAGATATCCATAGACATTTATTAAACCATAGCAAAAGTAATTTTTTACTTAAGTTAATTTTTCATTTCTATTTTTTGTGTTTATTTAAAATGAGACAAATCAGATATTATTTTAATCTCCAAGATGTTATTTAACAGTTGAGAATTAGCAGAAGACACTAGCCGGGTTTAAACCCCAGTTGTGCAGGCGGGGCATGTTGTCACACTGCGTTACAATGAGCCCCTATTAGAAATATGCTATTATATTCTATACTTTTATTAATTCTATTGAGAAAACGTGAGAAAAAGGTGATTAAAGACTGAGAGTCAATGTTCAGAAATTACTAATTATTGATTTGTTCTGAACTATGTTTTATAGCTGTGTTTTCATGTGTTCGTAGTCAAAACTCAAAAAATAAGTTTATATTTAATTATTAAAAATTGCCATTATTTTATATGAAAAAGTTTTTTAATTGTATTTTATTTAGAAAATATTTTAGTTTGTTTTGTATATTTTTTTTTATTAAATCAGATAACACTTTAAGCTGTCATATGGTCATGTTACAGTGTACCCCACCTATGGGGCATGTTGTCACATTTCACTTCCATTCTTTCGGGGTATATCAAGAAAAAAGTATATACTGTATTAATGAAACAAAACCACATAATTGTAGTAGACATGTGGGAAATTAATGTGGGAAAAAATAAATACTCTGAACCATAAGTAGATTTACACAAACTGAGAAAGTCAAAAAGCGTAACTTTGTGCCCCGCTCTCCGCTATATAAGTCTGCATATGAAATAATCACACACCTATTGTGTAACATCGTGAAAGGCAATCAAGTCTTGAAGTTTACACATCTTGACCAAGGTTCTAAAAAGGTCCAAAATTGGTCCAGTCAGACCTGAAGGTCAATAAAACGTTTTAAACACGTGTACATCACTAACAAGAACACATTATTTGTGGACATAAGCAAAAAAGAAGCATGTTCTGATTTAGCACAACATTTTATTGATCTTGAACAGCCAAAATTTCTCTTTATTTTTTATTATTTGTTATATTAAATACCAATTACAAAATACTGAATTGGGATAGTTCACCCAAAAATGAAAATGTTGTAATTTACTCACCCTCATGTTCCAAGCCTGTATGAGTTTCTTTCTTCTGCTGAACACAAAAGAAGATATTTTGAAGAATGTTTGTAACCAAGCAAATAGAGCATCCATTGACTACCATTATTGGAGAAAAAATGATTATGGTAGTTAATGGGAAGCGACATCTGCTTGGTTACAAACATTCTTCCAAACATCTTTGTGTTTAGCATAACATAGAAAGGTATACAGGTTTGAAACATGAGGTTGAGTAAATGATGACAATTTTCATGTTTGGGTGAACTATCCCTTAAACACTCATTTGTTGTATCCCCAGCTCTTCCTGGAGTGTGTTTCAGGTGTTCTGCCATCGCTGCATCATCAGAGTCTGTAGAGTTTGGGCTCCACCTCTTCACAGCATCTAACAGAATATAGTTCTTTTTAAAATAAATACAATTATAGCACTTATGCTTTATGACGTGCTTTAAGTCTGTTTGACGCACCCACCGCTAGCCTAGCTTAGCACAAAGACTGGAGTTAAATGGCTCCAGCTAGCATACTGCTCCCAATAAGTGACAAAATAACGCCAACATTTTCCTATTTACATGTTGTGATTTGTATAGTCACAGTGTGTACAAATAACAAGGTCACATGAGACCAGTGTTGGGAACGTTACTTTAAAAAAGTAATTAGTTATAGTTACTCACTACTTGTTCCAAAAAGTAACTGAGTTAGTAACTGAATTACTCTATAATAAAAGTAACTCGTTACCAGGGAAAGTAACTATTTGCGTTACTGTAAAAAAAAAAAAAGTTGCTATATGTCAAAGAATTTGGATTTTTTTGAGCAGTTTTCACAAGTCAGTTGAAATGAGTAGAACAGACAGGCGTTTGTACATAACTTTAGATATTTATTGCACGTCGACAGACAGCAAGAGGTTTATCCTGCACTTCAAGCATTATCTTTGTAAGAAAAGTAAACAGTTACACCATATAAAGTGCACTTAACTCTGTAAATTAAATCAACCTCTCTCAACTTTTTATTAAAACTTTTATTAATAAAGTAAAGGCATTGAACCAGTTTATTTGTAGTGCACGTCTGTGCACATTATATAAGATTAATATATTTGTTTTCCTTAAAATTTTAATTAGCAGTAACTTAAACACTTTGCAGTTTGAATGTCCTGTACAAAATTACGGATTATGTTTTTGTTCCCACTGTTCGATCGCGTCCGTGTCTCACACACACACACGCACACACGCACACACGCACACACGCACGCACACAAATGTAAACACTTTGTGACTTTTCGATCGCGCCCGCGCCTCTCTCTCTCTCTCTCTCTCACACACACACACACACACACACACACACACACACACACACACAAATGTAAACATTTTGCAACTTTTCGATCGCGCCCGCGCCTCTCTCTCTCTCTCTCTCTCTCTCTCTCTCTCTCTCTCTCTCTCTCTCTCTCTCTCTCTCTCTCTCTTCAATACGAATACATGTACCGTTCCACCCCTAGTTCTTGCCTTTGACCTCAATGAATTTGAAGTAGTGCTTATATCTCCACCTTGAAAATGCCAACTTTTCATCGGATTGCTCCTGACTCGCCATCTCTGTTGCTTCATCGAATCTCTGTTTAGCGTGTCTTCTGTTTGTGTGTGTGTGGCGCGTGTGCTGGCATGTGTGTAAAAACACTGGCTCTGATTGGCTACCATGAAACACATGACCCTGCCTTAGCCAATCATAATCGCTTACCTTGTTATTAACCCACCTCCTTACTCGCTGTGCGAGCCAGCTAGGGGTGCGTTTGGATTACACAGTTTATTCAATCAATGCATAGTAACGCACCGCATTTAACGTCCAGTAATGTTAACGGCGTTGTAACGACGGGAAAAGTAATTAGTTAGATTACCCCGTTACTGAAAAAATAACGTCGTTACCTAACGCCGTTCTTTTAAACGGCGTTATTCCAAACACTGCATGAGACACAGCCATTTTTTAAACGTTTAAATACTGGGAACTATTTTCTCAGAAGGCGAAGCACTGCTACTTGGGCGGAGTGATTAGCGCAGCACCCGAGAATCAATCAATCTCTTTATTCTCTCACAAAGGTTGCATCCTTTTTGTTGATTTTTCTCTTTAAATTGGGCTTTATTCCCCTTCTAAAAATCTACCAACACATGTTCCCCTTCTGTTAAGGGTTTTCTTAATTCGTATACTTACGGTGTTAGATATCCAAGCCATTGCCAACAAATTTACATTATTTGCTTACAGATCATTTACTTGCTCTGCCATGTCCAGTCTCATTTCATATTTAGCTTTGTATCATATATGACACGTAATTGAACACTTTTACTCACGTTCAACTGTGCTTACTTTATTCTCTTTAGCTTTGTTCCATCCAGAGACACACTATCAGTAGTTTTATTACCCATAAATCTGCATTCTTGCTGTCTCACACACACACACACACACACACACACACACGCTAGAATGAGTTTTTTGTTCTGTTCCATTCTAGTTATCACAAACATGGGTAAGAGACCTATTTCTTTATATTGTTTCATTCTTTTTAAATAAAAGAGCATGTTAAAAGTAATTTATATTCTCTTTATTTTTTCCTCTTGGTTTTTAAAGAGTTATTTTACACCATTGATATAATGTCTTTTTCCTTAAAGGGGTCATATAATGCCATTTTTGTACAAGCTAATATGATTCTTTAGGGTCTAAATTAAAAGTTTGTAATATACTTTAATTAAAAATTCTCATTAGTATTGTAAGAAAACACTAATTTTACCTGGTCAAAAACAGCTCTGTTTTCAGCACGCCGTTTCAGTGCATGTGTCTTTAAATGATAATGAGCTTTGCTGACTCCGCCCCTCTGTTCTGTGCGTACACCGTTTCTAACACAATAACCATAACGCGTTGTTCATTATTGTCGGGACCAAGGCAGTGAGGCAAGAGGACACAGGAGACTGTTTTTTAAAAAAAAGGGGTTTTATTACCCAAAATATTGAGAAGTTACATAAAGACCAAAATTAATAACTAGGCCTTAAAAGGAGGTCAACAAAAAGTAACTGAATATAGACTCAAATACATAGACTAGTAACACAAAATTAACTGAACAAAACTGACCCTCCCACAAAGACACAGAAGGGAGCTTATACGTAGAAGGGGTAAACAAACTAACACTTGAGATCTCAAGAGCTAACTAAGGACAGAATCCCCCCTGGCACATGCTGAGACATGGTGTGGCCTAATGAGCTGGCTCCGGATATAGGTCTCCTCAGCCCTTAGCCACTCCTTTCGCCCAACCAGGAAGGGACCGCCCCCAACAGGTCCAGGTAACTCAACACAAAGAAACATGTGATTAGTGCACTCCCTGTAAATCAATGTAAAGGTAAAGCAAAATAAACCAAATCAAAAAACTGTATTGTGTTCATTATTTAAATATCATAGTTTAGATGGCTGTAAATAATCAGTGCAACCAACTAAAGAGATGAAATAAAACGATAATCAAATGTTTAGAACTGAGGTGATGTTACCCTGTGTGGCCGTAGCCATCATAATTATAAACGTGGGATTATGAATTATATTGAGAACGTCGTACATAGAAAACATGCTGTAATGTCCCCTGAGTGTAAACATCATGAAGCGTGCAGCAAGCGATTTGCAAAGATTAATATAAATATTAATATAAAGGTTAATAAAGCGTTACACTCACTTCTTCTTCTGGAGGTGCAGCAGGAACACGAATAGTTGGTACCGATCCTTTTTTCAGGAGCAGCTTCTCAGCAAAACCAGCTTTATACTGACCCTCGTGTGTAAAGCAGTCTGGTGAAATGATTTGCGCAAACATGAAAGCATTGACGTTGATCGTGGGGAATATTCCCTTCAAAAACAAACTCAGCCACTGCGTCTCCAGCGGTTCGGGTTCAGGAACATCAACATGATGCTGTGTTCCTCATTACACCCGAGAACACACACCACACTCGCTTAGAGCCATCCTGCTCATAGACAGAGCTCCAGCGGATCAACAACGGCGGACTATGATTGACAGCTCGCTCACGAGCGAGGGCGGGTCTGTGTCGAAAAACTGCTGTCAATCAACAATCGTGGGAGGGGCATCGGACCCGGACCGTGTGACGTCACAAAATCGAACGGCTTGATTTCAGAGAGGGTCAAACACATAAGGAGATTTAAAAAAAACACTGGATGGATTTTTATCTTTATATGATGGTTGTGTACAGGCACTGTCAACACACACTTCAGTACAGTCAACTTGTAGAAGTGCATGTACCATTATATGACCCCTTTAAAGGTAATTCTACTTTCCTTCCTTTCTTATTCCACTAAAATCACATTCTTACTCCAAAGCTCATTTTCTAATAACCATACTGTATGTTTATCAACCCTTTTATTTTTTTGTTAATACTTTATCTTTCTTAGTACTTAAATCCTTTTTATCCAATTTTATCTACACAACCAGACATTTGTCATTATATTGTTTATTTTTTCTCTTTATCTTTTTGATTTACATTAAGATAGACATTAGTCCTCAATCTTTTCATCCCATCTTATGTCCTTATGATTTGCTCTAAAGAAACTTTTTAAAGTTCCTACTGCACATTTTCCAGTTACATTACTTTCTGGTGTATACCGCAAGTGCAAAACAGTTTGTTTTCCAGATAACCTCTAACTGTCCTCTAACAAACTATGTTATATTATCAACCCTAATATTCTCGGGGGTAAAGCATTCTGTCAGTAACTCCTCTATTGCTTACTGTCTGTCACGGTATTTACCCAAAGTCTACCTACTGCTACTAATATATTTATTTTCTACTTTGACCTAGGATTTAAAGGTGCAGCTATTTCCAGTCAACACCCTTGGTCGACTCTTTCTGGTGTGATTCTAACATAATCACGTCTTATAATGATTGTCTTCCCCTATTAATATAATTATCTATATTATCATTTTTAGGTTTACAGAATATTTCCAATTGTGTATTTTCCTAATACAACTGTCTCATTTTCTTTCATTTTATCTCATTATCTTGCTAATTTATCTACTTCTTCTTTTATTTAAAGCTGTCTCTGTGTTTTATGTTGAATGTCCATGCTGATAAATCACTGCTAGGTCCAAATTCCTGACTAGATCATCAATCTTCTTCCATAAGTCACTGTGGTCAACAGGTTTTCTGTTAAACTTAACGAACCTGTTCTATCTCCAAATGTCTAAGTTTTCATTTAAACTTGCCTCAGCCTTTTTGCTATCCGTTATAATAATAACTTGTGTAGCATTTATTTCTTTTTGCCTTTCTAGTGCTGTTAATACAGCTATAACTCCTACCAGGACTAAGCCCCTGTCTCTTATTTCTTCACACTATTTATGTTTAATAACATACACTTAGTGTATGTTAACTTTTTATCTATTGCTCTTTTTATTCATCGAGCTGTATTTCTTTTCTTTTTTTTAAATGATGATTTTATTCTGTTCAAGTATTTTTATATTTGAGTTTTGTATTTTACTCATCACCTGACTTCTTTGCTCTGGGGTCATCTTTCCTCATTTATCATATTAAATATAACTTGTCTTTTGTATACTATTTTTATTTTCATCCTCACAAGTTCCTGCGTTATGTTCTGCCAGGCTTTTGTATTCTGTTTTCAGTTACGTCATCTTCATTTATATAACGCTTTTAACAATGTAGATCGTTCCAAAGCGTCTTTACAGAGATAATAGGGAATTAAAATATAATAAGTGTTTTAAGTATACTAAACTCATTTCCATCTCTCAGTTTCGCTTGAAAACGAGGATTTTGTCACGGTTCATGAATTCACTGTTTCCTTCTTGTGTGTGTGTGTGTGTGTGTGTGTGTGTGTGTGTGTGTGTCCTGTGTCCGTGTCCTGTTCCTGTTCCTGTTCCTGTTCCAGTCGGCGTTTCAGTTTCGTGCTCTTGTTCCTGTTCCTTGTTTCAACTGACTGTCATTCACTATCTGGATTACTTCCCCGTTCACCGACATCACCGTCTCATCACTTCACCAGCGGATAGCTGACCATCTAGTCCCTGCGTCACCAGCCTGCCTGAGGATCTGTACTTTCATCATTTCACTAATAAAGAGTTTTACTTGCATCCTTGCTTCCGTTTCATTGATCGTGACAGTATTATATGTCCTTTCTTCATCCATCTTATTTGTGCTATCAAAGGATTCATTTTTGTTTCTATATTAATTTATTCTGTTTTCCTCACTATTCTCACATGCTGAGACATTACATCATACTCGGCTATATTTTCTTCTATTTGTTTTTTAGTTACGGTATTCTGGATCGTTACTAATTTATCCACTTTGTGATTTTAACTCTATCTGTTATAGGCATCTCATCCTCTATTGATAGCCATACACTTAATGGTGGAGTTTGCTCTTTAGATGCATTAACTAACATCTCCTTTCATTGCCAATATTTCCTCTTTTTCCCTGTTAAACTTCCCACATTGTCAACAGCTTTTAGCTTTTGTTATAGCTATACCAACTTAATCAATGTTATAGCTTCTCCACTTAAATTCACATTTTTAGATGTTTTAATCATACAGTCTGTGTTCTTCTCTTCTGTCTGTGTTCTGGCCGCATCTGTGAACTTCGGCTTCAGTAATTCTCTCTGGGTTTCTGTTGTCCGACTGGATTCCTCTCCTGTCAGGAGTCAAAGGTCCCCTTCTATCATCCTTTCTCTGCTTTGCTTCTACGCTCTCCTAGTTCTCAGATATCTCTGAGTTTAAGAGCTTTATTGCTTGCTGATCTTTCTATTGTTTCCATTCCTCTTTAGTCTCTTTATTTCTAGTGTTTAATGGTTTTATTATTATTTCTCTCACTGTTCTTTTCATAAATTCATACTTAAAATATGATTTTTTCATGTTATTTTGTTTTCCTGACCTTAAACATTCCTCTTTTCTTGAGCTGTTTATGAAGCAGGAGTGATCGTCTGTCTTCACTGCCCATAAGTCTAGTCTCTGTCAGGAACTTGCAGTTTCTTATCAGCGCTCTTTTCACTCTTAAGATTCCTATGTAATTCTTTTAAATTCTATTATTTTCAACTGCAATTTTTCTCCTTTTTTTATTTCATAGTCTTTTTTTTTATCCCTAACTTTGTTTCAATATTTCCACTTTCTATATTTATAATGGATGAATATAACTCTTTTCCTGCTCTCCATCTCAGCTGTTTTAAAACTCCCTATAATAATAACTTCATTTTATATAGCGCTTTTAAATGTTACTTCTCAAAGCGCTTTACACAGACAGGAATAAAGTAGATAACAAGCTAAATAAAACATCAAAACAATAAAACTAAACATACAACTAACATACAAAATACAAATATACAATCAACATTGCTAAATCGCTTAAAAGCAAGTCTAAAAAAAGGAGTTTTAAGCAAAGATTTAAGATTCAGCATGTCTAATCTCATCTGGAATAGAATTCCAGAGACTTGGAGCAAGGGAAGAGAAAGCCCGGTCACCCATAGAGCGCAGCCCATACACAAAAGAATTATATTTGAAATATATTTTCATGATATATTTTGGAATATATGCAAATATTTGAAATTGGCCCAATAAATATATTTCATACTTATATTTCATATATTTTTGTTATATTTCAGAATATATTTCAATGTATTTGGAATATATGCCACATATATTTTTGACACTTTTGGGGACCCATACAGAAAAAAATACATTGAAATATATTCTGAAATATAACAAAAATATATGAAATATAAGTATGAAATATATTTATTGGGCCAATTTCAAATATTTGCATATATTCCAAAACATATCCTGAAAATATATTTCTTTTGTGTATGGGAGACGAGTTGAGGGAACCGTCAGAAGGCAAGAGTCGGAGGAACGGAGATCACGCTTGGGAGTGTAAACAGTTAAAGTTCAGATAGATACTGGGGTGCTAGGCCATGCAAGGCCTCATAAGCAAGCATGAGTATTTTAAAGTCTATTCGAAACCTGACAGGGAGCCAGTGCAGGGATTCCAGAGGTGATGTGCTCTCTGGTCCTGGTTCCTGTCAGGATTCTGGCAGCTTTTGGACATATTGCAATTTATTTAGGGTCGTTTTCGGGACTCCTGCTAGTAAAGCATTGCAATAATCAATACGCGAGAAAACAAATGTACTGATCAATTTTTCTGCCACAGTAAATGATAACATTTCTTTTTTGTACCAAAGATATCCAAAGAAAGTGGGAGGAGAGCCTTTAAATTTAAAGCCCCTTCTGATTGGAATGCTTTACCTAGGTCTTTTAGATCGATCTCCTCCTTTTACCAGTTTAATATGTCTCTTCTTAATCATTTGCATACCAGTTGCAACTATTTTTCTCATGTTTGACATGAATATAATTGTTTATATAAATGACTCTAATTGTCTGTCTAATTTCTAATGGTTGGATTGGGAATGAAATGGGTGGTTTTGGTGTGATGGTCCCCTCGAAAACGAGATGTCACATCTCAAGGGGTTTTCCTCCTCACAATAAATTTGACATATTAACATGGGACGCAATCTAGCAATATTTCTGAGGTGAAAAAATGACGTTTTAACAGTGTGCTGGACATGAGGGTCAAATGTTAAGTGAGCGTCAAAGATCACCCCCAGGTTTCTTAATTCCACATCAGAGCCATCAACATTAAACTTTAAAGATCCGGCTTCACTTGTGAGTAGAACCAATGATCATAATCTCTGTTTTATCACTATTAAGGCAAAGAAAATTTTGATTCATCCAAATCTCAGAAATGCAGTGTTCCAGGAAAACAACAGCCGCTGTAGTTTGATCACCGGGTTTCGAGTGAATGTAGATCGGGGTGTCATCTGCATACAAGTGCAATTTAAGTCCAAGAGATCTAAGAAGCTGACCAAGAGGAAAAATATACATGTTAAAAAGTAAAGTACTCAGAGTCGATCCCTGAGGGACCCCAAACTTGACTGAGACAACGTTGGACTTGTATCCACCCATACAAACTGCCTACGGTCTGTTAGGTAAGATTTAATGCCGTCTCAGTGATGCCAAACACAGATTCCATATGAGTGAGTAAAATCGAATGAACGGTGTCAAAAGCCGCACTGAGATCTAGAAGAATCAAAATTGACAGGCAACCAGAATCCGCAGCAATTAACAAATCATTAGTAACCTTCACTAATGCTGTTTCAGTGCTGTGATATTTGCGAAAGCCAGATTGACAAATTGTTTAATGCCAAATGAGTATATACAGAGCAGGCTCCCGCACCGCCTCCTCTTCACCACGGAATATTAACTTTACCCATTGAACTCCATTTCCCATAATACCGCTTACCTGGGACTGATTGCGTTACACACCTGCACCTCATTTACAGACACACAGATATAAACCACTTCCACTCACACATTCAATGCGAAGTCTTGTTTCTGCCCCGGCCATCATTTCTGAGCGTTTATTCCCGTGTTTGATTTTCGTTATTAACCTTGGACTGTTTATCGTTTCTGATTCTCTGCTGCCTGCCCTAACCTGGATTGTTTATTGATTCCTGACTCTTGCTGCCTGCCTCGACCCTTGCCTGTTCACCTGGTTTGTCTCTGCCCTGTCTGCTGTGTTTGACCCTGCCTGTCTTGACTACTCTCTAATAAAGCTGCAAATGGATCCCACTGTCTCTGCCTCATCACAACAATATAGTTGGGCAGCCACAGTTCGCTCGAGAATTTTGCCTAGGAAAGGGAGATTAGAGATGGGACTGTAATTATTGAAATTGTCCAAATCGATATTTGTCTTTTTTGGTACAGGAGTAACGGCAGCCATTTTAAAAGCAGCTGGTACCTGACCAGAGCACAGTGAGTCGTTAAAGGGATAGTTCGGCCAAAAATGTGCATGCATCCTTCACAAAAGTAATCCATCCGGCTCCAGGGGGATAAACGAAGGCCTTCTGAGGGTAATCCGTGCAGTTTTGGCGTAAAAAGATACATATTTAAACCTTTATAAATGAAAATAACTGGGTTCTGGTAGCGGTCGACGCGCGTTCACGGAGATGGATGCCGGTGTATGACGTAGCGTAGGAAGCGGCGTGACGTAGAACGAACGCGACAGCGCAGCCAGAGAGAAGAGCAAAACAAAACTCTACGTTCATTTTACGTACTGGAATTACCCTCAGAAGGCCTTCGTTTATCCCCCTGGAGCCGGATGGATTACTTTTGTGAAGGATGCATGCACATTTTCGGGACTTGAAAGAGTGGACCCCATAACTTGACATTATAACCACTGAAAGATCTAAGACATTTTCTAAAATAACTGAAAATGTGTTCGTCTGAAAAATGATTGACATATGCATCTCGAACGGCTTGAGGGTGAGTAAATCATGGGTTTAATATCATTCTTGGCCGAACTATCCCTTTAAGAATACTCAAAACAACAGAGCTATGTTACCTGAGAGGTCAAATTATTTCTTACTCTGCTCTTTCTAATAAAAAGATTAATGGTAAGCTTAATGCACTTACATCTGTGATTAGTAACCTTGATCAGAAATATGCATTGAACCCTTCTCCAGAACTACTTAAGCAGCGTCTCGATTTGCAAGCAGAATTTGATCTTATTTCAACTAAAGAAGCAGAGCGCTTGCTACTACGCAGTCGTGGCTCTTATTACGAACATGGTGATAAGGCAAGTCGTTTATTGGCACATCAGTTACGACGACAGGCCACTTCCCGTTTGATACCTACTATTAAAAACACTTATGACACTATTACTGCAGACCCCTTAGAAATTAATGCTACTTTTAAATCATTTTACTCTTTATTATATAAATCTGAATTTCCTACAGATAACACCAAAATGAATACATTTCTTCAGAATCTTTCGAACCCTGTCATTGATTCTATTACTGCCATGCAAATGGACTCTCCACTCTCTCTTGAAGAAGTATTAAATGCAATTAATGTCATGCAATCTAATAAAGCCCCAGGCCCCGACGGGTTTCCGATTGAATTTTTTAAAAAAATTATTGGCAAATTGGCACCATTACTTTTATCTGAATCTCTGCAAAGTGGTTCTTTACCACCAACCATGACACAAGCCACTATTGCTCTCCTTCTCAAAAAGGACAAAGATTCAACCTCCTGTGGGTCTTACAGACCATTGTCTTTGCTTAATGCTGACGTCAAGGTATTGGCTAAAGTAATTGCATCCCGCTTAGAGAATGTGCTTCCTCATATTATATCCGAAGAGCAAAATGGTTTTATAAAGGGACGTCAATTGTTTTTTAATACCCGTACACTTTTCAATATAATTTATTCTAAACACTCTGCTGAACTTCCTGAGCTTGTGATTTCTTTGGACGCCGAAAAGGCATTTGATAGGGTAGAGTGGGAGTACTTGTTTGCAGTTTTAAAAAAATTTGGATTTGGTGAAAATTTTATTTCTTGGATTCACCTCCTCTATTCATCTCCTAAGGCCAGTGTTCATACTAATGATGTTTATTCTGATTATTTTAACCTTGAACGTGGAACTCGCCAAGGGTGTCCCTTATCACCTTTGCTCTTTGCTATTGCTATCGAGCCTCTGTCAATTACATTAAGATCTTCCCCTTTATTCAAAGGAATCATCCGTAATAGAACTGAATGTAAACTATCATTGTATGCGGATGATTTGCTATTGTATTTATCTGATCCTTCTCTCTCTATCCCTGCTGTTTTAAGTATTCTGGAGAACTTCAGCTCTTTTTCAGGTTATAAATTAAATTTGGAGAAAAGTGAGTGTTTTCCCATTAATACTGCAGCATGTCATATGCAACAGTCAGATTTGCCTTTTCGATTTAGTCCATCAGGGTTCAAATACCTCGGTGTCAACGTGACTCGTTCTTTGTCTAGCCTTGCTTCTGCGAATTTCACTCCCCTTATCTCTAAGATTACAACCAATATTCAAAGATGGGGTAACCTCCCCCTTTCATTAATTGGCAAGATCAATGTTGTTAAAATGAATATTTTACCAAAATTTCTATTCTTATTCCAGTCAATTCCTCTTTTTCTACCAAAACATTTTTTGACGCACTTGATAAGTTAATTTGTTCTTTTATTTGGGGTGGAAAACCACCTAGGATTCGTAAAACTCTACTGCAGAGATGCAGACTTAGTGGAGGACTAGCATTACCTAATTTTTTGAATTACTACTGGGCGGCTCACATTCATAAACTTTGCTACTGGTTAAAATCCCCTGGATCCTTTTGGTGTAAATTTGAACTATCATCCTGTAGGGGATCTTCTGTACCTGCTTTACTTTATACCTCTTTACCCACAAAACCTTCTCTATATACTGATAATCAAGTGGTTCTTAACACGCTCAAAATCTGGTATCAGTTTAGACGACACTTTAAATTTGTAAATGGTTCTTCCTTGGGTCCTATCAACTACAACCACTTATTTCCTCCATCACTTTCGGATTCAACATTTTCACTGTGGTATGACAAGGGTATTACACAATTTAGAGATTTATATGTAGACGGTGTCTTTGACAGTTTTACCAATTTGTCATCTCGCTATGAACTCCCTGTTAGTCATTTGTTTCGCTATTTTCAAATTCGCAATTTTGTGGCTAAGTATTTCCCTAATTTACCCTCTTTACCTCCAGAGCATTGCTGGGAAATCATGCTTTCATTTGTCCCTCATATCAGAGGAATCATTTCCAAGCTGTATGACATTATTTTAGCTTTTAGCGATGATTCAAATGACAAGCTTAAGTGTACATGGGAAAGGGAACTGGGAATACAAATACAGGAGGAGTCCTGGGTACAGGCTATAGAGAGGATACGTTCTAGCACGACTTGTGCTCGTCTTGGACTTATTCAATTTAAGGTCTTACATAGGGTACATTTCTCTAAGCTTAGACTATCTGAAATATATCCGGATGTGGAAGACAAATGCGATAAATGTCATGGCTCACCTTGTCATCTTAGCCACATGTTTTTTTTCTGTCCTGATTTGAAAGATTTCTGGCTGGGTTATTTTAATATTATGTCCTCTGTTCTTGGGGTAAATCTCCAACCTTGTCCTCTGATTGCTATATTTGGAATTCCTGACCCCTCACTTGCACTTAACCCTACCCAAAAGGACATCATAGCTTTTACATCTTTACTAGCAAGACGCTCTTTATTGTTACACTGGAAGTCTGCTAAATATCCTTCTATCTCCCGATGGCTCAGAGACGTCATGTATTTTTTAAAACTTGAGAAAATTAAATACACGTTGAGAGGATGTACAGTCAAATTTTTCCATAAATGGCAACCTTTTATTTCCTATTTCACTGATTTAGTGGTACTACCCAATTGAATGTGTGCCTGTTTTTGTTTTGTTGTACTGTTTTTATTGCATAAATAACCAGTAATATGTGTGTTGGTCGTGGTGTGCCAAGTGGGTGGGGGGTTGTTCATTGTTTATTGTGGTACTTTGTGATCCATTGTAATTATTTTCTCCTACATCTTTATCAGTGTTTTTTTTTTTTTTTTTTTGATTATTCATATTTTTATATGTATGTATCTGTGTATATATGTATGTGTATGTGTGCGTGTATGTATGTGTGTATATATAGATATATAGATACATGGATATATAGATATATAGATATATAGATTGGATATATAAATATGTTCTATGTGCGTGTATATGTGTCCATGTACATATTCATGTATGTTTAAAGAGGGAGAAAAAAGGAAAAAATGGGGAAAAAAATGGATAAATTGTATCTGTGAATGGAAATATGGTATTGTTTTGCTTTTCCCAATAAAAAGAAAGTTAAAAAAAACAAAAAAACAACAGAGCTAACCGAGGGAAAGCATGCTTTAAGCAAACTAAGTAGGTACAGGATCAACTATGGAGGTGGCAGCCTTCATGTGTGAAACTTCTTTGCTCAGAGACAGCAAATCAAGTGTGGAGAAATTTGGGAAAGGTGTGCCAGAAAAATGAGAAGTACAGGGAACAGAACCAACTAAAACAGAAGTGCTATTCATGCAACATCGCACCTTATCGATCTTAGAGCTGAAAAACTCAAGAAACCCACCGCAGATATTCGATGCAATGGGTCAATAGTCACACTTCCTGCTTCCGGAACGCGGAGTAGGGATTCAGAACTTTCGGTCAACAGTATTTCTCGATAAGGATTTAGATTATCAGCCATAATGTCTAACCCATCGGAGGTAGACTGACCACGAGCTATGAGGTTGTGAAACGAAGGTTTTTGCTCCTGTAGAAGCTATACGTTCGTATGAAATCAACCTTGATTTAAGAAAACCATGTTTTATCAGCAATCTTATGAAAAAAACTACACTACCCACAATCCTAAGCGTAGCAGCAACGTCTGCTGATTGGTTCGCTGTTACCATAGAAACGTTTACCTTACTGGCGGCGGAATTCAAACACTTACCTCTGTAATTGAAAATGAATTTCTCCCAGAAGAACTTGTACCCTTTCCTCAGTTTTGACGTTTCCACTTGAGAGTTTTCATTTACCATCCGAACCACATCGTCATATGTGACTTCAAGCAGGTTGTGGAGAGATTTGATCCAGCGGTATCTATCGGACTCGATCGGACTAAGCCATTGTAAAAAGCTAACCGGAAGAGTCGTATCCCTACTAAAAGACGTACTTCCGGTCTTCAATTTTTTGGTGACATAGGCCTATTGCAGACCCTAGACCTGTGTCTGTCTCTCTATAACTTGTCGAGGTACAGGATTGTAATACATAGGGCTGGTTATTCTAGTCATTATAGTCAGATTAAATATTATTACATCATACAATCTCAGAAAGATATGGTAGTGTTAGGTAACAACAGCTTAGTAACACATGTGCTAATATGTTTATTCAGGTTATATCAGTGAGGTGCTAATATGTAGTAAAGGTGTTTGTGGAGGATCTGTTCCAGCGTGACTGACCCTGAGCAGAGAGACGTCCATGTAGAGATGATTTACTGAGGAACACATGACTGAGCTCACAGATCTGAACCGACTCAACACTGGAATCAGACACCGTCATCTATTATCCACACAGAAGAGTTTGTGTTTTCCTCTTATCCGACCAAACCTGATCCTCAGCACATTCTGTACACCATCATCATCATCATCATCATCATCATCATCATCATCATCATCAGTCAAATATGTTTAGGAGAATCAGGGTGTGACTTTATAGGAAACAGAAACACATCTGAGAAACACACACATTAACACGCCTGTGATGGGCATTTACTGCCAGAGATGATCAGTGAAAGAAAGTTATGCCGCTTTACGCAGGAAAAAACTCATCTGAGAACCAAATTTCCTAAAAAAGTTTGAAAATATCAAATAAAAATCTAAACATTTGAGGCCTATATACTCTCACAGCAAACACATCGGCGGTTTTATATCACTGTAAAACGACACTTAGTGACTATGTTTGATGTAAGATTATTGGTTAATAATAGCCTGTGATGTTATGATGACGATGCATTGGTCGTCATGGAAACAACACCTCATGACAGGTGAGAGCAGTGGCCAGTAATAATGAGTGTAGGAGTCACTGGTGTATTTCCCAGACTCCTCAGCGCTGCATGTGAGATCATCACTGCCCTCTGCTGGCGGATCTGGAGTACAGGCAGAGCTCGAGTCATGAGGAATCCAGTTTCATTCATGAGAGTCAGTGTCAATGTGCATCAGTAATCGAACAGCAGCAGATCAACCAAATCTCTAGTATTCTGAGCCTTGATTGGTGACGCATTATTGAGTCGGGAACAAGCTGTTACTTTAATCAAGATGGAAACATTTCAACATACACAGGTAACACTTTACAATAACCTCCAATATCTAACCAAGTTTAGTGTTCTGTTCTTTTGATTAAAAACAAATATCCATACTGTGTGTGTATGTATATATATACACATGTATATGTGTGTGCGTGTGTATAACAATACAGGACAAAGAATAAAGGAGAACTCAAGGCTTAAAGGATCTAAAGAGTTCATTAATAGTGAATGTGATGAAACAACGAGTCAAAAACTGGCAAAGAAAAACAGGCAAACAGAAACTGAACACAGAGTAAACTAAGACGAAACAGATCATGAATCTGACACACATATTCTCACTCAAGAGCATCATATATAAAGTGATACTGCACAACGACAATGATAGAGCCAAATTTGTATATTTATTTAAATGTTTACAAGAACAGATGACACAATTTAACAGTTAAAATTCACAAGACCAATTTCAAAAAAATGTATTCCCATTTTTTTCTTTATTTCTGCGATGTCCTTTGAAAAAAGATGCAAAGCACCATTTTGAAGCTTGTGATTGAGTTTCTCATTTAAGAATTTGCTGGACGCTTCTTCCAGGTTTTTAGCCCACCAGGGGAAGAAAAGTGTTTGCAGATGTTTGTGGATTTTTTCATAAATATTTGTATCATATTTCTTTAAAAGATCATGTATTTCCTTGGAATATTTCTCAAATATTTCTAAACCACATGTATGAAAATCATCAAAGGTTTTTTCACCTAATCCTGGATCTCTTTTAAACAAATTGTCTTTAATTGTATTAAGTTGATTATAAATTGTAGAATTGGATATTTCTGGAAAAGATTTCTGAAGATTACATTGTGGTTCGGATACAATAACTCTCTTTTTAAATGTTGTATTTTGTTCTTCTGCAATAATTAGTTCATAAACTGGTTTTAAAAATGCAACATTTTGTAAGTCAACTTTTGTATGTTTTTTGGTTTTTTGCTTTTTTTTGGAGGGGGCACAAATTAGATCTTTGCTTCCGAATGTTTGGGAATCTAAAGTATAAATACAATCTTTAATAGGGTAAAAAGGCAAATGCTTTTCATAAGAGCCATTTAAGCCATAATGTTTAGTATATCCAGTAATTGTTTGTATGCCATGCTTCACATTTAATTGATATGCCATAGAAGAAATCCCGATCATGCAGGGCAGATAGTCTTTCCTTGCTAAACATGGGTTATTTGTAGAGAAGATATAAATTTCAGAATAATCACAGTTACTTTCTTGATAAATTTCTAGTAGTAATGTAATTATGTCATCTTCAGTATGCTCTCCTACTGAGAGGCACTTTAGTTTTAAAACTTTAGTTCTTTTATTGTCAAATGATCCATCTTTTCTTCTAAAAAATACACAAGCAAGCTGTTCCTTTTCTGTAATAGACTTCTTTGCGTCTTCATCAAGATTATTTAACAATTCATTAAAAGTGTCATTATAGTTATTTTCTAAATATTTTGGTTTAAAATCGCTGTAGTTATTCATATTTTGAATTCGATTTGATAAATATTCCAAAGATTTGTTTTCGGTATGTAAGTCTCTATAAAAGACCTGTGAATCAATATTTATGATAAAATATCCATCATGCTTCTCACAACGTTCAGTTCTGGTAATAGATCTATAAAAAAAAAAGAGCAAAAGTGATACACAATATAATAAACCGCAGAATGTTTATGTAAATGACACACACATAATCATGCTCTTAACAAATGCCCTAATACTTTATTATTATATATTTCTTCATTATAATAAACTGTGTTAAAGTAGAGTCTCTTGTATCTGAGATTCTCTCATCTGACCTCCAACCTTCTCCCTGTTCCAATCCCACTGACTCATACTGTTATACATACTTGCAAAATCTATATTTACATCTGTATGAAGTTACCTGCCAATTACAAGTTTGTATGTTTGAAGATCTGGTGGACCTTTGAAGGAATTTATGTAAATGTTAAAGTTGGGGTAAGTTGTTTCTGAAATATGCTTTAAAATATCAACAACAAACATGTAGCCAATCAGCAGTAGGTGGACGGTGTGTGCACTCGTATGAAGGTAGAGGAGAGAGAATGAGCAAGAGGGAGTTTTGAACTGAAGAACGATTGCAGAAATAGGAAAATAAAGGGTTATGATCAGGAAAGAGCTTTAGGACCCGCGTTAATATTAGAAACTATGTCCAGCGCTGGAGAGAGCGAAGCGGGAAGGCCTGAAAACACACGTGAATGTTGCTTTGATTTGCTAAACACGTGAGTAACAGGTTGGTAACACGTTAGTAACATGTTGGTAACACGTTAGTAACACGCTGGTAACACGTGAGAAACATTGAGTAACACCGAGTAACAATGAGGAACGCTGAGGAACATTGAGTAACACGGTGTAACACTGGGTTTGAGTGCCATTGTGTCTGGAGCTGATGTGCTGTTGGCAACTAACAACTAACTCTTGTTTGTAATTACTATTGTGTACTGTACGTTCATGTTTTGTGCTTCCTTGCCGTTCATTCATCATCTGCGCTTTATTTTTCGTGAAGGATTATTCTGTTGTGCTTCTGCTATGATAAACAAACATCCTCTCTCGGATTGTGTGCGTAACGGAGACCAGCTAGCGAGAGTCGCGCTGACGACTGCTAGTGAATGCGGTGTTTAGCGTCAGTGTTAGAGCTCTCGACTCGCTTGCAGTGGATCGGGGTTCGAGACCGACTCGAAGCAGGGCTGATAGGATTGGAGGGTGCGTTTTGGAGGCGGAGCAATGAAGAAGTGGTGTGTTTGTTTGGGTTGATTTCAAATATCAACATTGGCCAACAGTATATTTCAGAAACGACTTTCCCCACCTTTAAAAGGAATAGTTACTTTTAAAATGATTATATAATTTATTTTATTTTTGTTATATAATTGGCTCTTTTCCCCTCAACAGGGTCACATTCGCAAAAAAACTTTAGGACTGCTTTAAAACATAATAGTAGCATCAAGCACATGATGAAGCAGTGAAAGTGAGCGTCAGTTTAATGTACTTACAGAGAAACCTGGTCAGAGCTCGGTATGATGTGAGAGACTTTTGATGAAGAACTCTATAATACACAACAGAAATCAGATAACAGAGAAATTAGCATAAAACCATAATCATTATAATCTCAATAAAATTATCATTAAAACTACTTAAAATTTAGCTTTTCTTAGAGCAGCTAAGAGCGAGACAGATCAAATGCACGTACACAAGAGTTTGAGTTCACAACCCTGATCAGCATTTGCTTTATTCAAACTCATTCAACAAGTTCACTTTCTTCTGAACGCAAACCCATTACATTTCCTAAGCTAACAGAAATCTGTTCTAAGAACGTTTTTCTAATGTTCCCAGTAAGTTCTGAAAATGTTATTTCTGAATGTGATAATGTTGCTATAGAAACACATCAGTCCGAGTCCAAGGTTGTGAACAGCTCAGAGTGGAACCTCACGGGTTACCATCTCGTAATTACGGTAACTATAACATGGCGTTAACGCAGCATCAGAGCCTATGAAGCGGTCATGTGACAAGGAGAGGTGAACGAATCAACTCTTATTTCTGTACATGTGCAGCTGTCATGTGACAAAGAGTAAATGACTCGGACCAGAAGCCCACCTCAGATGGAAACACTGTCCGTTTTCTCCGCCGACGACCCGATCGATGGCTGATGGCCCTGGTAAAATCACATGAAGGATTGTAAATATATCTGAAGCAATGGAGAACACAATCATTCAGTCTTCTGTGGGGCTAAAGCCTCATTGTAAGGAAAATTAGTGGGAAACTAAGGAAAACTGTTTGTGGGAAAGACATTTTTGTTTGTTTTGTTTTGATAAGAAATCATATAAATGCAAAAGTATTGAGGTGTCTTGTACTTGACTAAGGGAGTTTTCACATCTGAAAGTCTGCACCAAGGTCGGAACCAATGTTCATGTTTTGATATATTGTATACATTTGGTTAGTTTTGGTTTAGTTTCACATTGCAATTATACGAGCACACTAAAGAACTTTACATGACACACTTGTGTCCTGTCGTCATCATCTCTTTGCTGCATCTTGACATTGATTGGTTTGTAAACGGATGTGCGTCTGACGTCAACGTGTTGTCAATTCGGCGGGTAACTTTGACAAGAATGAATGAACAGAACAGACGCATATCGTTGCCACTATACTATTATTATTACAGCATTACACCCTGCAGCACAAACTATACTCGAGGCTAGTTCAAATTCACCAAATACTATGTCCTCGATGTGCAAACATTTTATCATCGCCGGCAGGATGCAGGACAAATGTGTGTGTGTGTGTGTGTGTGTGTGTGTGTGTGTGTGTGTGTGTGTGTGTGTGTGTGTGTGTGAATCAGCTGGAAGAAACGCTGTTTGCAGGACTGACAGATCTGCACATAAATATTCTTCTTCGGTTGTTTAGGCTACTGGGAACTTCCTGTAAATGGTCTGAAAGTCCGAACCATACAGAAAATGCTTTCACACTAGAAATGAACCAAACCTTTGTTCCGTTTGAGCCGGACCGAGACTACCTTTTTTTGTCGGACCAAATTTCATCTGTTTCGTCCGGACTGTGGTCCGGGGGAGGTTTCACACATGTAATTTTGATTCGGATCAAACTCCGAAAAGTCCGAAAATCCAGACCAAACAAGGTAGGTGTGAAAGGGCCCTAAGAACTGAACAAATCCGGGAGTATGTACAGTTTACACAGACTGAATGGGGTTAAACAGGCACAGCTGAACAGAATGATTAACTAATGAGTTACCAAGAAACGTCTTGGTTGCGTATGTAACCATGGTTCCCTGAAAAGGGAATGAGGCGCCTCTGTGTGATTGTGTCGTGACGCACGTATGAAATCAGTCCAATGGCGAGACAGAACATCATAGGCAGGAGACGTCATCGACCAGAAAACTATAAAGCTAAAAACTACGACGCGGGTGACAACCTCCACAATCTCCTCAAATGCGGGAGTCTTCAGTGTCTCCTGTCTCGATACTAACAACATCCAGCTCCTCAGAACTGGATAATTGCAGTACCGGTGCTTCACTCAGGGCAGAAATAACCACAGAAACACTGGATCTGGCAGGTGAGGGCAGAGAAAGGGCGAGGCCCATCTCTAACCCCACGACTTGAGCCACTACTTGGCAGAAGCGGGACCTGAGGCCCTCCTCAAAGAGTGCCCCATTCAGCCCCCACAAGAGCTGACTGACTGAGCTCCCAAACAAACAGCATACAGTTACATGTGTGTCCCCACCCATGATATAACGTGGGTAGGGATGAACACACTTACTGAAATGCTGTTCGCTTGCCATTATTATGATTTTTTTTGTGGTGAAACTAATAAGAACAAGCAAATAGGAACAGGGAAAACAGAGAGAAAGCAAAACTAAAACAGAACATACACGTCTGGCTGAACGTCGGGCTGAACGTCTGGCATCTGAAAAACATTTTAACATTTAAAAAACATTAAATGAATATTCAACAAAAATGTTTCAGAAAAAAAGTGTTCCATGAACAATGTATAAATAATGTTGGTAACACTTTACAATAAGGTTTTATTAGTTAAAGTGATAGTTCACACCCAAAAATGAAAATTAGCCCATGATTTACTCCCATTGATGATTTACCCATGATTATATGACATTCTTCTTTCAGACGAATACAATCGCAGTTATATTTAAAAAATGTCCTGGCTCTTCCAAGCTTGATAATGGGAGTGAATGGGTATATTTTTTTGGAAGTCCATCAACGTACATCCTTCCATGATAAAAGTGCTCTACACGACTATGGGGGGTTAAGTAAGGCCTTCTGAAGTGAAGCGATGCGTTCGTGTAAGAAAAATATCCATATTTAAAACTTTATCGGCTAAAATAACTAGCTTCCGGCAGACGGCCGTACGCATCGATTTATGGTCAAAGAGTAACACTTGACTCAACGCATGACGTAGTGACGAACGTGGAAGCGCAGAGGATCGGACAAAACTCCAGTCACGAATTAGAAGTCTAAAAGGACAATTTTATGACGAGAAATATGGGAGGATCCGACTTTTGTAGGCCGTCTGCCGAAAGCTAGTTGATTTAGTCGATAAAGTTTTAAATATGGATATTTTTCTTACACGAACGCATCGCTTCACTTCAGAAGGTCTTTATTAACCCGCCAGAGCCTGTGGAGCAATGCAATACAATGATGATTGAAAGATGAACAAAGAAACCTGATGATCATATTTGATACTCATGATTTTTATAATAAATGATGATAATCAAGTAAAGCTGTTCAGTCCAGCTGCAATATCACTAACAATATTAAAGTTATTCTTACATTTACTTGATAAAATCAGTGATTTGACAGCAGATTAGACTTTGACTTGATAAAAGAGTGTAAAGGATCAATCAGACACAGACGGACTGGAGGAGATTGACAGGTTTATCAGTGAAGTGTTGATCATGTATGGAGTTTAATACAGCAGCTTTATAGGGTTAAGAGTCGAGGTACAGGACTGTAATACATAGGGCTGGTTATTCTAGTCATTATAGTCAGATGACTTTAAAACCATGATTGAGCTCAAACAGAAACACATCTGACATGAGAAACACACACATTAACACTCCTGTGACGGCCATTTACTGCCAGAGATGATCAGGGAAGAAAGTTATGCCTCTTTACGCTCAAAATGTTTGAGGCCTATATGCTCTCACAGCAAACACATGAGCGGTTTCATATCACTGTAAAAAGACACTTATGTATGTTACTATGTTTGATGAAACATTATTGGTTAATTATAACCTGTGAAGGTTGAGACAGGTGACAATGCTTTGGTATAAAGTTATTTAAACATTTAAATGTATAAGAGTACTGTAACTCAATATCTGAACGGATTGTAAATGTATTATCGTTTCTTTGCTTCGGTTATTGAGGTAACAGTAAATTGAATGTGTTATTTAAAAAAAATTATTTTGTAATGCAATACTGATTTTCCTGTATTTCTGTATATTTCTATACTTTTTTATGTTTATTCTGATGTTTTATTCCTGTAATGTTTCTCTATTGGCCACTATTAGAATATATCATACGATACAGGTTGAGATCAGTTCAGATAGGAATAAGAAACTGATATCTTACTATCTCCTGTAGGACTTTAGTATTAATATGTGTTTAGTTTAGTTTGCAGTTATTTATGTTTAGATGTCTGATGTTCTTCTTGTTTTCCAGCACAAATATCTAAACATTCTTAAATCAAGATACATTTACTGGAGAAGCCAAAGGACTGAAGATATAACGTCTTAATGTTTTTGCAGTGAAGAAAAAGTTAATTTGGACTTTGATTCTAAAGAAAGCAAGATTAATTCACAGAGATCAAAGTTGTAACTCACCGCTAGAGAAGAAGCACGGTTCATTATAGTTAAATCATCATCCACACTCTCCGCCTGAACGTCTTTCATCTGAAGAAAAGTAAGTAGAAACATTTCAAAAAACATTAGACAAGTCTCACACAACAATAGATAAACTGTTCCTCTGCATCGATTGCTGAATCACTGATTAACAAATACAAGTTTAAATGTTTTTATACGCATGTTTGATTATTGCACAGTGAATAATGAGGCTTACAGTTTAAAACACATTTCTTAGGTTCACTAAACATTTCATTAGAAGCAGTTAAACCACCAACAGGGCAACACTATGTAAATCTAGCACAGTACATGTACCAAGCTCTTCTTTTAATAAACTGAAAGAAATAGATATAATAGAAATATACTTGTGTTAGTATTAATGGGTCAAGACTAAAAAGATGTTTTAGTTGTTTCTAAAGACTCAGGTTGAGTTCGGCAGGTCATTCAACAGTCCAGGAAAAAGTTTTCTTTTTTGCGATTTAAACTTCACGTTTGGAACACAACTTGGTCAGACATATGGCTTTGACTTTCTAGCAATTTTAGAGAGGAAATTATTTTGTAGAATATATATCTTGTGTAATAAATGTGTACGTTTGCTTCACAGTAAACTTAAACTTCTATAATGCGTCTTTGACTATTGCACTCTTGGTCGTGTGATGTTTCTTAACTAAATCATAAATCATAAATATAAAAACTGCACTCATTAGTTTTGATTTCTTCACAAGAGTCTGTCACACACAGATAGGCTACGACCTTGTTAATAACACATTATCCATCATCAATAGCCATTTACACTGAATGTAATAAAATCTGTATAATTTTCGCATTTCGATGCTTCCTTAGTTATGTTTTGTTAGTGCCTTTTAATCAGGCTAAGTATAATTCTCTTCACTTCCCTAAAGCAGACGAGCGTTACTGTCGAGCCCTGTCTCCGTGTTACCGATCCAGTATAACTCTTTTAAAGGCAACATAAATTAAATTATTACCCACAGCCATTCATATTCCTCTTAAAATCGGGTCACATTTGCAAAAGAAGAAAAAGACTCGCTGCTTTAAAGCATAATAATAACATCAGCACATGATGAAGCAGCGTCTGAAGCAGTGAACGTGAACATCAGTTTAAATACTTACAGAGAAACCTGTTTCGGTATAAACCACTGAGAGTCTTCTGGTGAAGAACTCTGTAATGGAAAACAGGAGTCAGAAAAAGAGAAATGAGGAACAAATCAAACGCACTGTAGTCCAAACTAACTCAATCAGATCAGAATAACTTACTGTTAATGTTTTTATCAGTTCCCGTAGCAGGAGCCACCGAGACACTACTTTCTCTTAGATGGAGAGACTCTGTATGTTCGCCTTCAGATTAGTCACAGCCAATACCTGAATGCAAAATTACCTCCAATTCAAGTGTTTTAACAAAAGATATATTGTAAGCAAAAATAGATTTGATCCCGAGTCTATTTGCTGTGACTAATCTTTAGGTTTATAAGCATACAAAATCTAAAAGGAAAAGCTGTTAAATGACTGCTCATTATAGTCTGATAAGCCCAACCCTTTGAGGTTATGACGATGCGAATAACAATGTTGTTCATCTCGATTAACCTGTGCCGTCACGAACGCTGCTAAGAGCGAGAAAGATCACATTACATAAATGTCTGATTTCATAACCCTGATCAGCATCTGCTTTATTCAAAACTTATTCAGCCAGTTCACTTTATTCTGGACACAAACCCTCAGCTTTCCTCAGCTAACAAAACTTCTCTTGGTTATGTGAACGTTAAGGGAACATTTCATCGTATTATTCTTCAAACATTATGGAACGTTAATCTTGAATGTTCTCTGAACGTTCTGATACAAGAAGTAACATTTAAAAAACATCAGACGAATGTCTAACTAAAACGTGTTAGAAAAGAAACGCTCCATGATCGATGTATAAATAATGTTTTGGTGCTAGTGTTTTGAGAACATTATTAAAGACCAGATGTTACTGTAAGACTGTTAGTTCATATCTTTAAGGGAATGTTCCCTGTTCTCTGGGTCCAAACTAAACCGGTTCATAAAATCCAATGATGGTATTAATATGTCATCTTACATGCTAACCCGATCTCACGGGAAAACGTACAAATTCTACAAAGTGGCTAATTCGTACGAATTCATACGACCTCACTCGTACGAATTAGTTTTGCAAAATCATACATATTTTACGAATTGCCCAATTCGTATGAATTAATACGAATGACCTACCCCTGACCCCGCCCCTAAACCTACCCATCACGTGGGTTTAGACAAATCGTACAAATTCGTACGAGTGAGGTCGTACGAATTCTTACGAATTAGCCATCTTTTTATCATTCGTATGAATTCGTACGAATTGGTAGTGAGATAGCGTTGTACATGCTAATAAATGAACAGTTTCTCTGTATTTGTGTTCTTGTGTTTCTCAAGAGGCCACAGATACAGTGAGTACTGAGTGTTTCTGCTTCCTATAAAGTGAAACTTACACAACACTCCTACACCAACTCTGTAAAATGTTTGATGATCTTAATAATACAATTTAGTGATTACAACTTATTTTGAATAAGTTTGTTGACCTTACGGAGTTTAACTAAGTAATGAAAACTTTTTAGCACAGAAACTTATTAAACCTAATAGATTCAATTATCCTCTACTTAAAATAATGAGTATTGTGAAATTGTCGAATGGTCATGTGCAGTTCTACATGTTCAACCGTTTTGACCTTTTAAGTTTTGTTTACCTGGACTTTTAATGGAGGGACAAAAATCTCCTATTTCATTAAAAAAAATCTTAATTTTGTGTTTCAAAGTCTAACCGAAGTCTCATGGGTTTGGAGCGTCATGAGGGAGAGCAAATGAAAGAATTTACATTATTGGGTGAACTAACCCTTAAAGCTTGTTGCTGCACTAAAGTCAACCTTCTTTTTAATTAAAGTGTTAAAATGTCACCCGTCAACCTAAAGTGAACACTTTTTTTAAAAGAGCACCGTTTTACTTATTTCTGTTAAATATGTTTTTCTAAGAGTCCAAATTAAGCAAACATTGATTTTTATAGCGTCAGCTATTCAGTTTCTTGTCAAAAGACTGTCAGTATTCTTTTATTCATAAGTTATGATTTGTTGTAATGCATTAATGTTACATTAATGAAACATGTTTCGAATGTGCCAGAATGGCATTGTTTGCTGCATTGTAATGCCTGAAGAAAATTGATCAGTAATAAATAATGTTTTGCCTAAGATTGTCCTAGTAATGTGAACTCTAATAATAAGTTAACACAACTAATGATTTTGAGTTAACAGTACTTGACCAACAATACAACATGTACATTGTGCATATTTGTCAATGTAACTACATAATACTTAAAGCCACTTAATGTAAAGTTGGACCAGTTTTCTTTACTAATTAATTAAGTTTTGCCAACTAAAAATGAATACACTTCTTTACTTAGAAATTTTAAAGCAATCAGTTTCCTCACTTTTTCTAAGTAAAGTCAACTTATTACATTATACAGAGATGATGTCAGTCAAAGAAAATAGTTCAACATGGTCTAATCTGTTAGAATTGGTCAAATTATTTATACCATAATGCAACACACTCCGAGTTGAGGATCATAACTGAGCAAAAGACACAAATATGATCATGTTCTAGTTCAAATCTGAGGATTATGGATCATGTTTCATGTTTATCCATTTGAACACATTCTCAACAACACAAACTGATGTATGTTTGTCCAGTTCAAGTCCTTAAATTATAATTTAGCAGCAAATCAGATCATCAAAAAAAAAGTGTCAACTAGGAAATATGAAGAAATAATACTGGATGTCTCTTTAAAATGATTCCTTTCTCTACATTTAATTAAAAAGTGTAAAAACATGTTGTGAAGCTTCTAACATGTAATCTCACATAACAACAGATAAACTGTTCCTCTGTATCGTTTACGTGTAACGAAGATTGTTGAAATTGGTGGGGTCCAGGCCAGGTTTTTTCAGAATGGGTGTGACCGAGGCAGTTTTGAGTGAAGGGGGAACTGAACCGGATCTTAGGGAGGAGTGGATAATCTCAGTGATGAGAGGGGTAAGTGAAGAGCAGCAGGATTTAACCAGGGTGGAGGGGAGTGGGTCGAGCTGACATGTGGAGGGTTTGGATTTATGAATAATATCTGAAATGGCTTGAACGGAGGAAAGGTCGAAACTGGAAAAAGTAGTTATTGGGGATGGATAAGGGGTGTTGAGGTTGCCTCCAGAAACTGCAGCTCCAGATAAAGTCAGGTGTTTATGGATATCTGTGATTTTAGAGACAAAGTAGGACATAAGTTTATTGCAGAAGTCCTGGGATTGCATATGGTAGAGAAGAGAGTCAGGAGGTTTTGAAATGGAGGTGAGAAGGGAAAAGAGGGTTTTAGAATTGTGATGATTAGAGTGGATTAAATGAGAGTAGTAGGCAGATTTAGCTGAGGAGAGGGAGTCCTTATACAGATTAACATGGTCCTTGTACATATTGTTGTGAATGGTGAGTCCAGTTCTATTGGCAAGGCGTTCCAGCTGACGGCCCTGAGATTTCAGAAGGCGTAGGGCGGGAGTGAACCAGGGTGCTGAACGGGTGAAGGAAACTGATCTGGATCTCATAGGAGCATGGGTGTCCAAGAGAGTGTGAAGATTTTTGTTGTAGTAAGAAACTACTTCATCAGGTGAACAACAGGCAGATAAACATAAACATTTAAACATAAACTTATAAACATAAACTAATAAACATTTCTTGCATAAATCTAAACAGGTTTACTGTTTCTCAAGATGCCGCAGGTATAATGTTGCAACCCATTCTCACTCCCAGGGCGTCAAAAACTGAAGCATGGTGAAGTGCCTTCCGCGTCACACAGAAGACGTCGAAGGTATTCCAAGGCGTCACTGTATTGACGAACAAGGAACTCCATTGATTTAAACTATTTGCCTTATGCGTCAGATTAAGGCTATTTTTTAGCTTTAGGCTATTTTTACATTTTTCATCATCATCATCATCATCAGTCAAATATGTTTAGGAGAATCAGGGTGTGACTTTATAGGAAACAGAAACACATCTGAGAAACACACACATTAACACGCCTGTGATGGGCTTTTACTGCCAGAGATGATCAGTGAAAGAAAGTTACTCATCTGAGAACCAAATAAAACTTTTAATAAAAGTTTTAAAAAATATAAAATCAAAATCAAAACATTTGAGGCCTATACTGTAGCCTATACTCTCACAGCAAACACATCAGTGGTTTTATATCATTGTAAAATGACCCTTAGTTTCTATGTTTGTTGTAACATTATTGGTTAATTATATCCTGTGATGGCTATAATGACAATGCTTTGGTCGTCATGGGAACAACACCTCATGACAGGAGAGAGCAGGAACGGGTACAACGTATAAGGCAAGCACAAACGGGATAGTGAAGGCCGATCTAGATGAACTAATAATGACGTGACCATAGTAACGGATAACACAAGGAAAACAGGAACTGGAGAAATGCAAACTAAAAGTCCATGAACTAAACAGAATATAATGGTGACAGTGGCAGAAAATGGACTATTTGGTGTAAAAGTGTAGTTCTGTGTCTGTCTGGGTGTGTTTCCCCTGTTCTGGATCGCCTGAGTTCCCTGAGCTCATTAGCTTCCACAGCTCCTGATCTACACACCTGTTCTCTGTTATGTTGATTACTCTCCCGTGTATTTAAGCCCTCCGCTCTTTCAGTTCATTGTTCCCTGTCAGCTCAGTTTATATGGTTGTGTTGCTTCTTGTGTATTCTGTTATTATTGGATTAAAGACTATTCTTGTTTGAGTTCTTCGTCACTTTATTACAGTTTTTCACAATTGCTAAAACACTAATCCCCAATTCACCACACAAATCTCTTCTTACTGTCTGGGTCCGGTCTTCGTTTACACATGTGGATATACTGTGCTTTTTTTGCGTAATTGCAGACTTTATTCACTGTAATGTAGACTCCCTAATACAGTATAATATGCATGATGTACTTGTTTTGAATTCTCTTTAGTCATATTTTCAGAAATGCAAACTATTTGGATGGCAAAACCATGAGCACTTAGTTCAGTACAGGCTTTATTGAGCTGATCTCCACTATCCGTCAATCTTAACTGACCAATCATGCAGGGCTGCGTTTCCCAAACTTTGTTGGTTGCAATGCAATTTCCCATTGCCAACCAACTAAGTTGCTAACAGGTTAGCAACTATGGTTTTGGGAAATGCACACCAGGACAATATAAATAAACCCATGAAACACTGATTGGCTGATGGAGGTGACCAATAGCAAGTGTCTGAACAAGCTGAGAAAATAAAGCTATATTTAAGACATGAACACTTATTCTCCCAAAAGAGCATCATACAGTAAATAAAAGGAATACTGCAAATAGAGCCAAATTTAAACATTTATTTAAATGTTCACAACAACAGATTACACACATTCTCATTTTCCACTATATAGCCAATGTCAAAAAAATGTCTTCCCAGTTTTTTTTCAATTTGTTTGATTTCCAAAAGAGAAAGATACAAAGAATTGTTTAGAAGGTTGCCTACGAGCTGCTCTGTCAAGAACTTGCTGGATGCGTCTTCCACTTTTTTATCCCACCAAGGAAAGAAAACTTCTTTCAGATAACTGCAGATTTCTTCAATGATATTTGCACAATCATCAATTAAAAGGCAAGATATTTCTTTGGTACATTTCTTAATTTTTTCTAAACTATATTTATGAAAACCATCAAAAGTTTTGAATAAATCTGACGTTTTGAACAAATTTTGTTCAATTTCAATAAACTTTTTCTTAATTTCAGAATTGGGTATTTGTGAACAAAATTGCTCAAGACTGCGTTTGGGTTTGGATTTAGTACCTTTCATTAAAAACCTCTGATCTTCTGGAATAATTTGTCTGTAAAGTGGGATTAATAATTCCTTTAATCCCTCATATTCTGTATCATCATTTGTTTTTTGCGAAGAAGTTCTAATTATTCCAGAAGTAGAAATACAATCTTTAATAGAATAAGAAGGCACGTTTTTCTCACACGAGCCACTTAGGCCCCAGGGTTTAAGATATCCAATAATAGTTTTTATGCCATGCTTCTCATGTAACATATATGCTATGAGAAAAGCCTGGATCATGCAGGGCACATGTTTGTGTCTGGCTAAACATGGGCTATTTGTAGAGTAGATATAAACTTCTGAATAATCACAGTTACTTTCATTACACATTTCTAGAAGTAGTTTAAATATTTTATCTTCAGTATGCTCTCCATCTGAGAGGTAATGAACTTCAGTTCTACTCTTGTCCAATGATCCATCTTTTTTTCTAAATAATACAAAAGCAAATTGTTTCTTTAATTTCTTTGCTTCTTTTGCTTTTTCCTCAAAATCATTGAAACATTCATTAAAAATTTGACAATTTTTTGCTTCTAGATAAAAATATTTGTATTTCTTCATAATATTCGGAATTTGACATAAATATTTCAAGGACTTTTTTCTGTTACAGAAGTCTCTGTAAATGATGCCCGAACCAATAATTTTTATGATAAAATCTCCATCCTCCATCTTCTCATACGACTCAGTTCTGGAAATAGATCTATTTAAAAAAAGAAGAACAAAATGATGAACAATATAACAAATAGCAGACTGTTGTAGATGTTACATTTAATCATGCTCTTAAATTTTTCCCTTCCACTTTGATATTATATATTACTTAATTATGATAAAGACTAGAGTCTCTTGGGTCTAAGACTTTATCATCTGACCTGTTTATGGAATTAGGAAGATGAACAAATGTAAATTTGCCCGTAAAAAAAACACTGTTTTACATACTTTTATACACTAACAAACTATGTTTATATGTTAACTTACCCATTAGTTATAATTAGTTGGTAGTTTGGAAAATCAGGTGGATCTTTGGAGTATTGTCTGGAAAAAGTAAAGGAATAAAATGTTTTTGTTTTTTTTTCATCTCCATGGAAAATTTACATTTTAATACACACTGTTAATCGTTGACTCTTTCTTTCAATTTGAATATTTTTTAATTTGATTCAATATTTTGAATATTGAATCATATTATCTTCAGGATAATGCAAGAGCATTATATTTAAACTGAAAATTTTAACTGATTCTAAAAAATATAAAATAAATAAGAAAGAAAATAACTAATACTTCTTTAATTAGAAAGAAGTAAAATAACTAACTGAATCCTTACACAGGCTCTGCATTCATTTTCCCCTCAAAAGTGAGTCGCATTCACAAAAAAAGCTTAAGACTCACTGCTTTAAAACATAATAGTAGCATCAAGCACATGATGAAGCAGAGTGTAAAGCAGGGAACGTCAGTTTAATGTACTTACAGAGGAATCTGGTCAGAGCTCGGTATGACGCGAGAGTCTTCTGGTGAAGAACTCTATAACGCAAACCAGGAGTCAGAAAAAGAGGGAAATTAGCAGAAATCATTTTATAAGGTGATTATAACATTGTGTTAACGCAGCATCAGAGCCTATGAAGTGGTCATGTGACAAGGAGAGGTGAACGAATCAACTCTTATTTCTGTACATGTGCAGCTGTCATGTGACAAAGAGTAAATGACTCGGACCAGAAGCCCACCTCAGATGGAAACACTGTCCGTTTTCTCCGCCGACGACCCGATCGATGGCTGATGGCCCCAGGAAACACCATGATGGCCCTGGTAAAACCACATGAAGGATTGTAAATATATATGAAGCAATGAAGAACACAATCTTTGTATCTTCTGTGGGGCTAAAGCCTCATCGTAAGGAAAATTAGCTTTTACCCACTCCCATGTTGTGTGATTTACAGAATTAATATTTTTACTTTTTCTACAGTTAATGTAAAAACTTGCCTAGAGAAAAACAAAAATCATACAGAAAACATTGTTCTCAAAACACATTTGCAGATTTTATTCATTCTCATCAGCTACATCAATCTACAACATTAAATATTAGATCAACTTACCTCAGAATGAACTGTGTGTTGTCGCTGATGATTTCATCAGTCTTCACAAGCCCTATTTTAAACCATCTAGTGGTTTGGAAGAAAACAAATGGTCACAGGTAGCTGTTGTAATAAACGCACAATGACTGGAGTAGATAATCAAACAGTCTTTAATAATAGATCCAAAAGAAACACAGAGTTCTTTAGGAGAGGCAAAATAACCAGGCTACCATAAACGAGAACAGACTAAGAACTGAACAAATCCGGGAGTATGTACAGTTTACACAGACTGAATGGGGTTAAACAGGCACAGCTGAACAGAATGATTAACTAATGAGTTACCAAGAAAACGTCTTGGTTGCGTATGTAACCATGGTTCCCTGAAAAGGGAATGAGGCGCCTCTGTGTGATTGTGTCGTGACGCACGTATGAAATCAGTCCAATGGCGAGACAGAACATCATAGGCAGGAGACGTCATCGACCAGAAAACTATAAAGCACACCCAAACCAAACAGTGTTAGCTTCTGATAGACTGAAGCAGACGATCACGGGCATGAAGGAGTATGGCAGGGCGACGCAGCGTCTCGTTACCTTTTCAGGGAACCATGATTACTTGTAAGTCTCCAATTCTTTTGAGATATGAAATAGCGAGGAAAAAGATTGTTTTTAGAGTGAGAAACTTCTCAGAAACCTCTTCAATAGGCTTGAAGGGAGCCAAGAAAAGGCTTTCCAAAACAATCTCGGTTGAGAGACCTGAACTAATGAGCAGGGCCCCCTCAGAGGCCAAGCACACAGTTTCCATAACTCTAGACGGGGGTGAAGGATCGACCCCTTCGTCTGAGAAAGAAGGTCCCTCCTGGGCCAAATCTCCAGAGGAGAGCCGTCGAAGAGAGACAGAAAGTCCGAGAACCATACCCGGGTCGGCCAAAACGGGGATATAAGCAGAAGACTGACCCCGACCTGGTGAACTCTCTCCAGTACTCCCGGGAGCAGAGTGATTTAGATACCCCGTGATGTGTACTGCCCTCAGAGAGAGCAGGTTCCCTTGGGCTCACAGGAGGATCTGGTGAGCCAGCTTGTATAAGAGGCGCGACCGCATACACCCGTGATGGTTTATGTAAGAGACCACCAATGTGTTGTCTGTACAAACAAGCACATGATGGCGTCTTAGGTCTGGGAGGAAGTAGTTTAGTGCCTGAAACACGGCCAGCCTTTCCAGGCAATTTATGTGCCACGATGTGTCCAGCCTTGAGCCGAGCGATCACTCATGATTGGCCCCAGCCCGTGAAGGATGCATCCGTCGTTAGCGTGACTCGACGTCAAAAGACGTCCTTCCTTGGGAAAGATACCAATGATTTTTCCAGGTGACTAAGCCATAAAGGCATTGCCACGTGACCTTGATCATATGGAAGGGATTTCCTGTCGGGAAAAACCCCTTGGCTTGAGCCACCACTGCAAAGGTCTCATGTACAGCAGGCCAAAAGGAATCACGTTGGACTCAGCTGCCATCAGCTAAGAGAATCTAAGCGATACGAGCAAGAGACAGACGTGCCTGAATCATAGCCTAAAAGTGGTCCTCTGAGATGGAGAAAGCACATTCTTTTGGGCATTCAACCTCAACCCCAACTTCCTCATGTGGGTGAGAACGACATCTCGATGTTGATCAACCAGATGCTCCAATTGAGCTAGAATCAATCAATTGTCTATGTAATTTAGTATGCGGATGCCCTGGAGTCACAGAGGAGCCAGAGATGCATCCACACACTTCGTGAAAGTGCAAGATGATAAAGCTAGGCCGAAAGGAAGAACACGATATTGGTACGCTTCGCCCTATGGTGGATTTTTAATAGAGAAAATAGTAAACTGTATATTAAACTAACCATGTCTCTAACATCTAACCTTACTTCTTTTTTCAGGCCTAACATGATAACACTTTGAAACACAATGTACTAAAACATTCTGTCCGGTGTTTTTGAATGTTGTATGTTGTGTTGCCATACCCCTTTGACTTTGGTTGTGTGAGTGTAAAAATAACAAATATGGGAATTGAAACTAGACTAGGGCTGTTTTCGACTAAGGATTTTCATAGTCGAATCTGATTCGTTAGATTTTGCCGTAGTCGACTGATAGTCGAACCTTTTTTTTTTTTTTTTTAGATAACAGCTAGATTTTTTCCATTTCAAACAAAAGAGCTAAAAAAAAAAACTAAAAGAAAAACATGGTGCGTGTGTAACAAATACCTTTTATTCATTTAAAGCCAGATGAACAAAACATATCACACATATATCATAACATTTCATAAACATGAGGAGCAATATGAGAGAGAAATTTGGTGATCGTTGTTTAGGTACATTAAACCACGTAAAGCTTTTTCACGCCCATGAGAACCGTGTGGAGTCAACTCACAGCCGCTCCGCTGCCCTGCTGAAAATGTGAAGCAGAAACGCTTAATGTCAGATAACGTCCATAATAATTGGACTCTGGGTTCGATTTTTTGACCATTTTCAGTGGTTATGAGGAGCAATATGAGAGGGAAATTTGGTAATCATTGTTTAGGTACATTCAACCACGTAAAAAAAACACATTTCAAACCAAACTGACGCCCATGTATTCGACTATGAGGTTCATAGTCGAATCAGACCTCTCCGAATCGAATCGTCGAATCCTCGACTATTAGAAGTCAGCCCTAAACTAGACAGATTACTTAATTTGAACCTTGTGATTAACAATGAAGTAATCATTAAAACAAAGTTTGCTTTACCTGGTAACAGAACGGTTTGTCTATGAAAACCAATCAAATTGTGGGGAAATTATGTAATGCAGCATGACATTTTTGCCATACCTCCTTATTCTATAAAAACTGTTGTATTCACAAGTTCACACTTACAAATAAGTCAGATAGAATAAATGCGTATTTGGCGCGCTGTCCGAGGAGAGGGCTCTGGGCTCGGTATTCTGCCCGAACCCAGAGTACTCCCCCCGGATTCCTGGCTGTAAAAGAATTAGCCAAGAGTGAGGAGTCGGGGTGGTGGAGGGATGCTGGAAAACTGTCAAGGAATGTTAGGTGAGTTGACAGAGTGGATATATATATACTTCTTGTCATGCTGATTAGGGTAGACATAATTGTTTGATGACGAGTAGATTGGATTGATTATTTGAACGTGCTCCTCCCGAACTTTGTTTATAAAACATAATTTCTTTTAGCTGGTGGGATTCTCAATGGAATTTGTCTGAGAGCCTCCGGCCTTGATTCTCCTTGGGAGAGATTCCCTGAGAACTGCTCGGGAACTCTTCCGGCCGTGATTAAAGCATTTAAAGGGCATTTGCTGATGTCTGTTTGCCGATTATTCCTGCGCAGGAAGTAAGCTAGTTGGGAAGCAATTTAGTTAGAGTAAGAAAACTCGGCCAGTTGTCAACTGAAGACGCAAGAACTAGAGTATAAACGTATTGGTTGTCGATTTGGAGACGCCCCAGACAAAGGTATTGGGTGTCGATTTGTAGACGCCCCAGGTGAGATCAATTGGGTGTCGATTGGAGACGCCCCAGATAGTTAGGTTTAGGGAAAAATCTACGACAGCCCCCAAAAGCGAACCTCAGAAACGTCCTGGGTTGTGGAAGGATGGATACATGGAAGTACATGTCCTTTAGATCTATCTTGACAAACCAGTCCTCAGACCTGATTTGTGACACAATTTGCTTCAGAATAAGTTTCTTGGATTTGAGCTCCCCTACAGAGCAATTTAGTTGGCGCAGATCTAGAATCGGACGCAATCCCCCCATCCTTTTTTTAAACAATAAAGTACCGGCTGTAGAACCCGGGACATGTTCTATGGCCCCCTCGGCCAGCAGGGCCTTCCATGACCAGACCCTGCTCGGGCCCACCACTGAGGGTAGGACCCCACTGACTACTCTAGAGCCCTCCGTGGAGGGAGCAACAGGAACATTGGGACATGTGCTCGCTGGGAACCGCTGCACCCGAAGCACACAAGGTGGTGGGGTTGACAGAATGGCCCCCTGAGGGCACGAGGGGAGGCAGGCACTGTATTGTGAGGTGGAAACCATCTCCCCCGGAGGGGTCTGCCCTCTGAAGCTTGGCACCTTTGCTGTCAGGACTTTTACTTTGACGAAGCCCTCCTGGAAGCAATAATGGCCCTCAGATCCGTTTTGTCCTTTGAGGACTTCGTCTGCGAGCCGCAAAAAATGGCAAGCTCTGACGTGGAGGTTGTGCACGTGATGGCAGAAAGCGTTCGTCTAATTGTTTTTCTGACGAAGCTCCTATTTCTCGGCAAGCCAGTCAATGTTTAATTTGGCTACGGCGCGAGTGACAACCTCCACAATCTCCTCAAATGCGGGAGTCTTCAGTGTCTCCTGTCTCGATACTAACAACATCCAGCTCCTCAGAACTGGATAATTGCAGTACCGGTGCTTCACTCAGGGCAGAAATAACCACAGAAACACTGGATCTGGCAGGTGAGGGCAGAGAAAGGGCGAGGCCCATCTCTAACCCCACGACGTGAGCCAGTACTCTGCCTTGGCAGAAGCGAGACCTGAGGCCCTCCTCAAAGAGTGCCCCATTCAGCCCCCACAAGAGCTGACTGACTGAGCTCCCAAACAAACAGCATACAGTTACATGTGTGTCCCTACCCATGATATAACATGGGTAGGGATGAACATACTTACTGAAATGCTGTTCGCTTGCCATTATTATGATTTTTTTGTGTTTTTTTTTGTGAAACTAAAAAGAACAAGCAAACGGGAACAGGGAAAACAGAGAGAAAATGAAACTAAAACAGAACATGCATGTTACAGTAATCAAACATATGTTTTTTTTTACCTTCTGGCCTTTAAGCGCTTTCTTTCTCTCTTTCTTCTTATATCATCTCTCTTACTTATTAGCTATAATGGAAAAGAGGAATCAGAGCCAATTGTTAGTATGATTTCAATCTTAATGTAATCCTCAAACAATAGAAAGTTATTTAAACATTTAAATGTATAACAGTACTGTAAGAGCCAACTCAATATCTGAACAGACTGTAAATTCATTATCGTTTTTTTTTTGCTTATTGGTTGGTTATTGCAAAATGACTGAGGATATGAAGTCATAATGTTTTGCTGTGAAGCAAATGGTAATTTGGACTTAGATTCTACAATGAGAGCAAGAGTAATTCAGAGAGATCAAAGTTGTAACTTACCACTCTTAGTAAAGAATCATGGTTTCTCTCAACTGATGGAACCGCAAAGTTCATTTCTTTAGTTAAATCATCATTCAAGTCTGGCACCAGAACGTCTGGCACCTGAACGTCTGGCATCTGAACGTCTGGCTGAACGCCTGGCACCTGAACGTCTGGCATCTGAACGTCTGGCACCTGAACGTCTGGCACCTGAACGTCTGGCACCTGAACGTCTGGCATCTGAACGTCTGGCATCTGAACGTCTGGCACCTGAACGTCTGGCACCTGAACGTCTGGCATCTGAACGTCTGGCACCTGAACGTCTGGCACCTGAACGTCTGACTGAACGTTTGGCACCTGAACGCCTGGCACCTGAACGTCTGACACCTGAACGTCTGACACCTGAACGTCTGGCACCTGAACGTCTGACACCTGAACGTCTGGTATCTGAACGTCTGGCATCTGAACGACTGGCACCTGAACGTCTGGCACCAGAACGTCTGGCACCTGAACGTCTGGCACCTGAACGTCTGGCATCTGAACGTCTGGCACCTGAACGTCTGGCATCTGAACGTCTGGCATCTGAACGTCTGGCACCTGAACGTCTGGCACCTGAACGACTGGCACCTGAACGTCTGGCACCAGAACGACTGGCACCTGAACGTCTGGCACCTGAACGTCTGGCACCTGAACGTCTGGCACCTGAACGTCTGGCATCTGAACGTCTGGCACCTGAACGTCTGGCACCTGAACGTCTGGCACCTGAACGTCTGGCATCTGAACGTCTGGCACCTGAACGTCTGGCATCTGAACGTCTGGCACCTGAACGACTGGCACCTGAACGTCTGGCACCAGAACGTCTGGCATCTGAACGTCTGGCATCTGAACGTCTAGCACCTGAACGACTGGCACCAGAACGTCTGGCATCTGAACGTCTGGCATCTGAACGTCTGGCATCTGAACGTCTGGCACCTGAACGTCTGGCACCTGAACGTCTGGCATCTGAACGTCTGGCATCTGAACGTCTGGCACCTGAACGTCTGGCACCAGAACGTCTGGCACCTGAACGTCTGGCATCTGAACGTCTGGCACCTGAACGTCTGGCACCTGAACGTCTGGCATCTGAACGTCTGGCACCTGAAAAACATTTTAACATTTAAAAAACATTAAATGAATGTTCCATGAACAATGTATAAATAATGTTGGTAACACTTTACAATAAGGTTTTATAAAAAAGGTTTAGGGAAAAATCTACGACAGCCCCCAAAAGCGAACCTCAGAAACTTCCTGGGTTGTAACCAGTCCAAACTACCAGTCCTCGGACCTGATTTGTGACATGATTTTCTTCAGAATAAGTTTCTTGAATTTGAGCGTCCCTACAGAGCAATTTAGTTGGCACATATCTAGAATCGGACGCAATCCCCCCCCCCCCCCCATCCTTTTTTTAAACAATAAAGTACTGGCTGTAGAACCCGGGACATGTTCTATTGCCCCCTTTGGCCAGCAGGGCCTTCCATGACCAGACCCTGCTCGGGCCCACCACTGAGGGTAGGACCAAACTGAACCGGGTCGGGCGAGACCTGAACTGAATGGTGTAGCCCTTTTCGACTGTCTCGAAAGGACCCATCAAGATATATTTGGCAGTAGTATCCACTCTGCTAAAAAAAACTTCTAAGGCTACCAGTCTCTCGTCTTCCAGTCTTCACAGCCATTATCAAGCTTGGAAGATCCAGGACATTTTTTTATATGAAAAATGTATTCACCTGAAAGAAGAATGTCATGTACACCTAGGCTGGCTTCAGGGTGAGTGAACTATCCCTTTAACATTAGGTAACTTCTTTAGTTGAATTAAGAATGAACAATAATTCTACATCATACTAATACATTGTTAAAATCAAAAGTGTCAGAGTCTGTTCTATCTTTATATTTATTGTGTTCACCTTCTGTTTGCTTGTTTTCAGTTGACCCTGTTTTCACGTTTCTTTGGTTCATCTTATTCACCTGGCCCTTGTTAATTAACTCGTTAGGTTCCTCGTTTAGCTCTAGTACTCCCTGTTTTGTTTAGTTCATGTTCCTGTCTCATATGTGTTTGAGCAGTGGTTCTCAAACTTTTTACACCAAGTTCCACCTCAGAAAATATTTGGCTCTCCAAGTACCACCATAATGACCAATATGAAAATACAGTAGCGTAGTAGGCCTAACTATTCAGATACAGTAATGCACAGCTAAAAAATTAGGCAGTTTTATTTTATTCTAATAAGAATATTTATTATTGTCAGACACTTTTAACATTGTAAAAACACAGTTTGAATATTAACACTGCACTGTGCTGCTTACATACAGGTATTCTGGCTGACCCCTCTAAGTTTTTAGGCGACCGTTATTTAAAGTGATCACTTTATTGTTTCCGTGGTGATGCATCATTGCTCGTCACGTGACACCGCAGCCACAATAGCGCTGAATGACTGATTCCTTTTTTATTCAAAATATTCACATATTTGTTAGCTATGGCATGAAATATCAGATATTCCGATTGTCAAATATGTGCAAGTGGACGTGTTTTGTTGTTTAAACACCTTTACAACGATCGCGTTAGTTGAGCTATATGCGCCGTCATGTTGTGCTGCTGTTCAGAGAGTCGGATCTGTTGGATTTACAACACATGAATTCATCCACTTCTCCCGAAATGCATGAAAGTAAGTGGCCGGTGAGTGAACTGGGTGAAGAATAGAGTTAACTTTTAAGTTACTTACACAATGTACATCTGATATGAATAAAACGTGTTGTCTAATTATAATGGAAATTATTATTATTGCCGCTGCCATAGACATCAGTGTGTATTTTACAAATTCTAAATGTTTTTTTTTTTTTTTTTTTGTACTTATGTGAATTTAAATGTCTGTTGAACATTCAGTGATTCCTCTGTGTACCACTAGAGGGCGCCTGCATACCCCACTTTGAGAACCACTGTGTTAGTGTAAGTTATTCAGTTCTTCAAGTTATCTCCTGTATATTTCCTTAGTGAAATTTACAATTAAAGACTATTTTGAGTATCTCCTTCGTCATGCTCTTTGTTATCAGCCACATACTGTGACAGAAGACAGAACCAACAAACAATGGAACGAGCTCCAGAAAATGGCTGAAGATTTTCCCTCCGTCGGGATGGTTGTCCTCGGGAATGATATGTGGATGAGTTTCTAGAGTTTTCCGACCTGGTGGGTTTGAGCAACACTACTCTCAAAGCCTGTTTTCAGACGGGGCTGGATGATGAGGTAATAGGGTTCATGTCTCCTGGTTGTTGTGATTCACCCTTAGCTGATTCCATTAATTTAATCATTTGGCTAAATGGTTAAAAAACACACTTTTAAACTTTCTACCTTTTACATTCTACCATTTGAATAAACCTTAATTAAAAAAACGCAAAAATCTCTTCTAACTGTCTGGGTCCGGTCTTCGGTCACGTGTGGATATACTGTGCTTTTTTATTACGTAATTGCAGATTTTATTCACTGTAATGCAGACTCTCTAATACAGTTTAATATGAAACCAGAAAACCATGAGCACTCAGTTCAGCACAGGCTTTATTGAGCCGAGCTCTTGTCACGGTTTTCAGATGCATTGTTTCCTTCTTGTCTCGTGCTTTTGTTATTTGTGTGTGTGTCTGTGTCGCGTGGGTTGGGCGTGGCCCAAACAATCCTGTTCATTCATTCAATCTCTAATCAGCTCGGCACCAGCTGCAACTCATCTCCATAGCCTATTTATACTCACCGGTTTCTTCTCTCCACTGTCAGATCGTTGTCGATGTCTAAGATGTCTGGTGTTCTTCGTCTGTGATCGTGTGGTGTTGTTCGAGTTTCCTGTTACCAGTTCCAGTTCGTGTTCACATCGGATTCATCACCATCATCATCACATCACCCTGCACCAGCTCTTCTCACTGTGTTTGGTCATCGAGGTCCCTGCGCTGCCCACCCACCAGTGTTGTTTGTTGCCTCTGTTTGAACTTGTCTCTAATAAAGAGTTGACTGCACCTGCTTTTGCTTCCTCGTTAATCCAGCATGACAGAACGATCTGACCAAAGCATGGAAGCAGCGGGCGGAGCTCAGATCGCCATGGAGGCATTCATCAATCGCAGTATTCAACGCATGGATGCCCAGGAGGACGGGCTGAACAACACTGGTCGTGCGGTTCAAGCTCTGGTGGCGCAGGTGTCCGAGCTCACCCAGCAGATCCAACAGCTGCGTGTTCCCACTGCGCCGCCCACACCGGCCGCTCCTCCTATACCATCTGATCCTCTCTCCCAGTCGGAACCTCGTCTGCCTGCACCCGAGAGGTATGCCGGAGAACCCAGTTTCTGTCGAGCGTTCCTGAATGCATGTTCTTTGCACTTTGCTTTACAGCCTAGAACCTTCAACAATGAGCGAGCCAAGGTCGCCTTTGTGCTGTCACTACTGACTGGGAGAGCGGCACTTTGGGGGACGGCGGTGTGGGAGAACCAAGACCCTTGCTGCGCGTCGTTCCAGGCACTCTCCGCCGCCATGAAGCAAGTGTTCGACCGGGCGGTCACGGGAAGAGAGGCGGCAAGAGTACTCGCCGAGCTTCGTCAGGGTGATCGCTCGGTATCGGATTATTCGATCGAATTCCGGACCCTCGCGGCAGAGTGCCGATGGAACGACGAGGCGCAGTGGGACATGTTCCTGCATGGGCTGGCTGACCGCGTCCAGAAGGAAATCTACGCCCTGGACCTGCCCACTACGTTGAACGGACTTATTGACTTAGCACTACGAGTGGATGCTAGACTGTCGAGAGTCGAGCGACATGCCTTTTCCGGTCGTTCGTTTGGAGCTACAGAGAGTCTGCGGTCCAGCGGCATGGACGCGGTCAGCCCTACCCACGATCCCGAGCCCATGCAGGTAGGGCGAGCTCGGCTTTCCCGGGAGGAGAAGGAAAGGCGGAGGTCCCGTGGCCTTTGCCTTTACTGCGGCGGAGCGGGACATTTTTCCATCACGTGTCCGGTAAAAGGCCACGCCCGATAGTAACAGTGAGGCTACTATCGGGTGGGATCTCCGCCGAGAAGACCTCATCGACATCTACTCTCCTCCCGGTAAGACTAAGATGGTCAACACTTCAACACGACTGTCATGCACTATTGGACTCCGGGGCGGAAGGTAATTTTATGGACTACACTCTTGCACATAACCTCCAGATCCCCCTTCAGTCACTTCCTCAGGACATTTCTGTTCACGCTCTAAATGGTCAAGAACTTCCTATGATTTCACTCTCCACTGGTCCCATCACCCTCATCACGTCGGGTAACCACTCAGAGACTCTGTCATTTTACATCATGGATTCACCTCTTGCACCCATAGTACTCGGACATCCCTGGTTAACAAGACATAATCCCAAGGTGGACTGGCTCCGTAAATCCATCACGGAGTGGAGCACTGGGTGTCATGAGTCCTGTCTTTTGTCTGCCTGTTCGTCTGTTCCTATGTCTGTGTTACAGGAGGAAGCAGTGGATTTGTCTAACGTGCCCGCGGAGTACCACGACCTGAGGGAAGTGTTCAGTAAGTCTCGAGCTGCTTCTCTACCTCCGCATCGTCCCTACGACTGTGCCATAGATTTATTACCAGGTAAATCTCCGCCTAAGGGCAAGTTATATTCACTTTCTGCTCCAGAAAGGGAGGCCATGGAGAAATATATTTCTGATTCTCTAGCAACGAAGTTCATTCGCCCTTCCTCTTCTCCGGCGGGGGCGGGGTTCTTTTTCGTGGGGAAGAAGGATGGATCTCTGCGACCTTGTATTGACTACCGGGGGCTGAACAACATCACGGTAAAGAATACTTATCCTTTGCCGTTGATGTCTTCAGCTTTCGAGAGGTTGCAGGGAGCGTCACTTTTCACGAAATTGGATTTACGTAATGCTTATCATTTGGTCCGCATCAGGGAGGGGGATGAATGGAAGACTGCTTTTAACACCCCCAGGGGTCACTTTGAATACTTGGTCATGCCCTTCGGGTTGTCCAACTCCCCAGCAGTCTTCCAGGCTCTCGTCAATGACGTGCTGCGAGATATGGTCGATCAGTTCATATATGTTTACCTGGATGACATATTGATTTTTTCTTCTTCTCTCCAGGAACATGTGCAGCACGTCCGACGAGTGCTTCAGAGGTTGCTAGAGAATGGGCTTTTTGTCAAGGCGGAGAAATGCGAGTTCCACGCACAGTCGGTTCCATTTCTTGGGTACATCATTTCGTCTGAGGGAGTACGTATGGACCCTGATAAGGTTAAGGCTGTGGTGGAGTGGCCAATCCCAGATTCTCGCAAGGCCCTGCAGAGGTTTCTGGGATTCGCCAACTTTTACCGACGTTTCATTCGTAATTTCAGCCAACTAGCCGCACCTCTGACTGCCTTGACCTCCCCCAGAACTACGTTCAGGTGGTCAGACGCGGCTGAAGCCGCGTTTGCCAAACTGAAGAGCCGCTTCGTTTCGGCTCCCATTCTGATAGCCCCTGATTCTTCATGTCAGTTCGTGGTGGAGGTCGATGCGTCAGAGGTGGGGGTAGGTGCAGTGTTGTCCCAACGTTCTTCCACAGACGAAAAGATGCATCCCTGCGCGTTTTTATCTCATCGTTTGTCCTCTGCCGAACGTAACTATGACATTGGTAATAGGGAGTTGTTGGCAGTCAAGTTGGCGTTGGAGGAATGGCGTCACTGGTTAGAAGGGTCGGGGGTACCTTTTATCGTCTGGACCGATCACAAGAATTTGGAATACATTCGATCTGCTAAAAGATTGAACTCCAGGCAGGCTCGGTGGGCACTTTTTTTCGGTCGTTTTGATTTCACTCTATCGTACCGCCCGGGTTCTAAAAACATCAAACCCGATTCCTTATCTCGCATTTTTGATCGCTCCGAACGCCTGGTTACTCCCGAGTGCATTTTACCCGAGACCCTATTTGTCTCCACACTCACATGGGAGGTCGAGTCGAAGGTCAAGAAGGCCTTAGAAGGGGTAACGCCCCCGGTCGGTTGCCCACCGAACCGTTTATTTGTGCCGGAGGGATTACGGTCAGACGTTATTCAGTGGGGACATTGTTCCAACGTAGCCTGTCATCCAGGAGTGACTCGTACTAGTTTTCTGGTTAAACAACGATTCTGGTGGCCTCTCATGGCCCGGGACATTCACAGTTTTGTTTTGGCTTGCTCGGTTTGTGCCATTGGTAAGTCTTCCAATCGACCCCCAGATGGGTTACTTCAACCGCTGCCTGTCCCTTCGAGACCCTGGTCCCACATCGCGCTAGATTTTGTTACCGCCCTCCCACCCTCCCAGGGCAACACGGTAGTTTTGACCGTGGTGGACCGGTTCTCGAAGGCGACTCACTTTATTCCCTTGCCCAAATTACCCTCAGCCAAGGAGACAGCGGTGGCTGTCGTGGATCACGTCTTTCGTTTACATGGCCTTCCGATTGACGTGGTTTCCGACAGGGGACCCCAATTTGTGTCCAAATTTTGGAGAGAGTTTTGTAAACTACTGGGCGCGACTGTTAGTCTGTCCTCAGGGTTTCATCCCCAGAGCAATGGTCAAACCGAGAGAGCCAACCAGGATCTGGAGAGAATGTTGCGGTGTTTGGTATCCAAGAATCCTTCTTCCTGGAGTCAACAACTGTCTATGGTGGAGTACGCCCACAATACATTACCAGTGTCATCCACGGGTCTATCTCCGTTTGAGTGTAGTGTAGGTTACCAGCCACCTATTTTTCCCAGTCTGGAGTCCGAAGTCGCGGTTCCCTCCGCACACGCCTTTGTCCAGAGGTGTCACCGCACCTGGACTAGAGCCCGTGAGACTCTACTCCAGGTGAGGTCGCGCACCAAGGCTAAAGCCGATCGCCACCGGTCGAAGCCTCCCGTATACGTCGTTGGTCAAAAAGTGTGGCTTTCTACTAAAAATATTCCTCTCCGTTCCGTATCGAATAAGCTCGCACCCAAATTTATTGGCCCGTTTTCTGTCACCAAGATCATTAGTCCGGTGGCAGTCCGCCTCAACCTTCCTCCCGCGTACAGGAGAATTCACCCCGCTTTCCATGTATCCAAGATTAAGCCTGTGTTTCGATCAGCAATTAACCCGCCAGTTCCGGTTCCTCCCCCGCCGCGTCTCGTAGATGGGGAACCTACTTATTCGGTAAATCGTATTCTGGACTCTAGGCGGAGGGGACGCGGAGTCCAGTACTTGGTGGACTGGGAAGGTTACGGTGCGGAGGAGAGAAGTTGGGTTCCTACAAGAGACATTCTGGATCACTCCCTTATCGATGATTACAATCGACAGGTAAGGGAGTCTGGGGACGCCAGGAGGCGTTCCTAGGAGGGAGGGTACTGTCACGGTTTTCAGATGCATTGTTTCCTTCTTGTCTCGTGCTTTTGTTATTTGTGTGTGTGTCTGTGTCGCGTGGGTTGGGCGTGGCCCAAACAATCCTGTTCATTCATTCAATCTCTAATCAGCTCGGCACCAGCTGCAACTCATCTCCATAGCCTATTTATACTCACCGGTTTCTTCTCTCCACTGTCAGATCGTTGTCGATGTCTAAGATGTCTGGTGTTCTTCGTCTGTGATCGTGTGGTGTTGTTCGAGTTTCCTGTTACCAGTTCCAGTTCGTGTTCACATCGGATTCATCACCATCATCATCACATCACCCTGCACCAGCTCTTCTCACTGTGTTTGGTCATCGAGGTCCCTGCGCTGCCCACCCACCAGTGTTGTTTGTTGCCTCTGTTTGAACTTGTCTCTAATAAAGAGTTGACTGCACCTGCTTTTGCTTCCTCGTTAATCCAGCATGACAGCTCTGCTGAGCTGTAAATATTATCTGACTAATCATGCAGGACAATAAAAATAAAACCATGGCAACACTGATTGGCTGATGGCGGTGACCAATAGCAAGTGAACAAGCTGAGGAAATAAAGCTGAGGGTCACTTATGAACACTTACTCTCCTGTTATGTTTCTCTATTAGCCACTATTTGTATATCATTTTGTATGATACAGGTTGAGATCGGTTCAGATAGGAATAAGAAACTGATATCTTACTATCTCCTGTAGGACTTTAGAATTAAACTTGTGCTTAGTTTAGTTTAGTTTGCAGTTTATTTATGTTTAGATGTCTGATGTTCTTCTTGTTTTCCAGCACAAATATCTAAACATTCTTAAATGAAGATACATTTACTGGAGAAGCAAAATGACTGAAGATATTAAGTCATCATAATTTTTTGAAGTGAAGTAAAAGGCAATTTGGACTTTGATTCTACACTGGCTATGTTTACATGCAACTATATAATCCGCTAGTAATCGCATTGACGGCTCAATCGGACTGAAAAGCCTTCATGTAAACACCTTAATCGATCCGACTGAGCTCAATCCCAATGAAATTTCGATCGGATTAAAAGGAGTGGTTTATTCCTTTTTTAATCCAGTCGAGAGAACATGGAAACACTTGATCGGATTGAAAACCGAAACTGAAAGGACTGCGCATGTGCGATGACGCTGAAATAGCATAATGACACGTGGAATGAGCTGTTCTCCTGTTGAATGAAGTGTGGTATAAACGAGTGTCTCGTCCTCCTATACTCCTCCTCTTCTGTGTGTGTGGAGTGTAGCAGGACGACGGCCCTCCAGCGCTGCTTCAGACGCTCACACACACACACACGACTGGCTTTGGGCAGTTTTACTGCGTGATCAATATCAGCAGCGGCACAACGGCTCATACGCTCATTATCTCCAAATTATGACCAGAAATGGATAAATATTAAGTCTGCATGTCAAAATATCTATTCTGATTTGAAGCTTGTGAAATATAAACGCATACATGTTTAGTGTTCATGTAAACACTACATTCAGATTCATCAATGAATTCAGTCCGATTGAAACAGAAGTGGTGCATGTACACTAGCAAGAGTAATTCAGAGAGATGTAACTCACCGCTCTCAGGAAATAATCACAGTTTCTCTCAACTGATGGAACCGCAAAGTCCATTTCTATAGTAGAATCGTCATTCATAGTCGGTTGTTTGTTCATCTATAATGGAAATGAGGAATTAGAAAAGGATAAATTAGCAGAAAACCGTAAGTATGCATTTTAAACATCAAGCACTGTAATCCAAACTAACTCAATCAGATCATATAACTTACCATATTTTTTTTTTTTAGCAGTTCCCGGGGCAGGAGCCACCAAGACACTACTTTCTCTCAGATGGAGGGACTCTGTATGTCGGCCTACAGTTCAGTCACTCTACCGATAGACCTGTATACCAGATTAACTCCTGCCCCGGGACCTTTTTGTAATAAAATTCACTTTTCCTAAAGCAAGTGGTTTGATGTATCATGCAAAGTGAAAAGCTGTTAAATGACTTCTCATTTATAGTCTGATAAGGCCCAACCCTTTGAGGTTATGACGATGCAAATCATGACACCTTTCAGGAACTGAACAATGCCAAGAGTGAGAGATCAAATTACACAAGTGTCTGAAATCAAACTCATTCAACCAGTTCACTTTCTTCTGGACACAAACCCATGACATTTCCTCGGCTGACAAAAATATGTTCTAATCACGTTTTTCTAATGTTCCCATGAAGTTATGAAAATGTTATGTCTGAATGTTTTCTCCAGTTTTTTTAAACATTTAACTAAAACGTGTTAGAAAAGAAACGCTCCATGATCGATGTATAAATAATGTTTTGGTGCTAGTGTTTTGAGAACATTATTAAAGACCAGATGTTACAGTAAGACTGTTAGTTCATAACTTTGAGGGAACGTTCCCTGTTCTCTGGGTCCAAACTAAACCGGTTCATAACATCCAATGATGTTATTAATACGTCATCTTACATGCTAATAAATGAGCAGTTTCTCTTTCTGTTTCTGTATTTGTGTTCTTGTGTTTCTCAAGAGTTTCTGTTTCCTCTAAAGTGAAACTTACACACAACACTCCTACACCAACTCTGATGCCAGTCAAAGAAAAGGGTTCAACAACGTCTAATTTGTTGAAAAGTGATCAGCAAATTATTTATATTTATGCCATAATATACAACATTGCCCAAATTGAGAATTATAATAGATCAAAAGACATAAATATGATCAAGTTCTAGGTCAAATCTGTGGATTATGAATCAGATTCATGTTTATCCACTTGATCACATTCTTAAAAACACAAACTGATGAATGTTTGTCCAGTTCAAAGCCTTAAATATTTAAGCAGCAAATCAGATCATCAATAAAAATATAATCTGATAACTAGGAAATATGAAGAAATTATACTGGGTCTGTCTTTAAAATAATAATTTTCTCTACATTTATTTTAAAAATGTAAAAACATGTTGTGAAGCAGCTAACATGTAATCTCACATAACAACAGATAAACTGTTCCTCCGTATCGTTTGCTGAATCACTGATTAACAAATAAACATTTCTTGCATAAATCTAAATCAGGTTTACTGTGTTTCTCAAGACGCTGCAGGTATAAAGTGTGTTTCTGTTTCCTATATAATGAAACTCTTACGTGACACTCCCATTTTTATAAACATGTTGCAATGATGATGATGAAAAGAATTTGTGGGATTTATTTTATTTTCCTCAGGAGCAGCACATCTCTCCTTTATAGGAAACAGAAACCCATCATCAGACGTGAGAAACACACACATTAACACTCCTGTGATTTACTGCAGTAATACTGTACTCCTGTATACTCTGATATATCCTACTGACAAACTCCAGTTCTTCTGGACATATTTGACTGATGATGATGATGATGATGATGGAAAGAATCTGTGGTTTACATTGTCATAACCTGCTGATATAAGAGGCTGGTTTAGGCAGGCCCGGATTTTTATAATAAATGATGATAATCAAGTAAACCTGCTTCAGTCCAGTTGAAATATTACTAGCAATATCAAAGTTATTCTCACGTTTCCTTGTTAAAATCAGTGCAGATTTGACAGCAGAAGCTCGAGCTGAAGGAGGACATTTGTACAATTACACTAAAAGACTTTTACTTGATAAAAGAGTGTAAACGATCAATCAGGCACAGAAGGACTGGAGGAGATTGACAGGTTTATCAGTGAAGTGTTGATCATGTATGGAGTATAATACAGCAGCTTTATAGGGTTAAGAGTCATTCTGCACTGAGTTTGAGGAGCTCATAGCTCAATCATAATTGTATAATCCATAGTACTATTCGCATTTGAATGCAGATTAAATCGAAATTTGTAATAAAGTCCTTATCTTTCCTCTTACCAATTGGAGGGAATCCCTCATTTATTCCTTCTATAATGGACTCTGTTTTCACAAAGTGGAGAGACATGGGTATGCAAACTATTGGGGGCCTATTCATCAATGGTTCTTTTGTCTTCTTTAGTCAGATGCAGGCAAAATACGCTTTGCATAAAAACACATTTTTCCGATATTTGCAGCTCAGGGACTACGTGAGAAAGCATTTGCCTTGTCTTGAGGAGGCTTCTTCTGCTGAACTTGATGAACTTTTAGGGCTTGGATGTTGGGTTAGTCACTTGACTTCTCTGCTGTATAACTCTTTACTATCCACAAGTCCACCTTCTACACAGGGTATAAGACTACGGTGGGAGCAGGAAACAGGGGAGGAGATAAGTGACGAGTTATGGGTTAATGCATTAGAGAATATTCATAAATGCTCTGTTAACTCTCGGCACTGCCTTATTCAGTTTAAGATTATTCATCAACTTCATTACTCAAATCAAAGCTGCATAGAATTTTTTCAGGTGTTTCCCCAATATGTGATAAATGTCAGACAGAGGAAGCCACACTCTTGCATAGTTATGCTCCAAGTTAACTCCATTCTGGACTAATATTTTCAAGCTCTGTCAGAAATATTACATGTTGAATTAGAGCCTGATCCACTTGTGGTGATCTTTGGATTCTCAGATAACCTTACTTTTCAAAAATCTCAACAACAGTTGTTGTCCTATGGACTTCTTATTGCAAAGAAACTAATACTAAAGTTTTGGAAGCACATCAAAGTCCCTACAGTTAAAATGTGGTTGGATGAAATGGTTAGGTTATTACATCTGTTAGGTTAGGTTATTACATCATTTGATAAGATTTGGTCCAGATAGGTTAAGTTGGCGTGTTTAAGTAGGCTAAGTGTGTAGCATTGATTGTCCCATTAGTGTGATATGACTTAAGTCCCTAGGGTGGGGTAGGTGGTAATGGGAACTGTTCTGTCTTTCTTGTTCATTGTGTTTTGCTTTTTGTTTTTATTTATTTTTTGTCTCTTACATTTATAATGAGGAATCATAAAAAGCGATGTAACAATGATTGTCAAATTGTTGGATTCCATAATAAAAACATTTTAAACACAGAAACCTCGAATGTAATCTGACTACATACTTCTACACGCAGTAAACAACAGAGTGTAATGTAACTATACAAAATAAGAGTATTAAGGAAGAAAGAAGAAATAAAGACTTATCTTGACTTTTTGGCCTTTACCAGAGTAGATCTTCACTGCTTCTGCCGCCAGTTCAGTAAATAAAACCAAACACTACATGGTTATTGTAGTTAAACCACAAATTAATCATGGTTTTGCTACCCTAACCATAGTTTAACCATAGTATTTGTAGTAAAACTGTGGTTATTCAAATGGTAATGAATCACCAAAAAAAATGGTTACTACCCTTTTACTATAATAAAACCAGGTTAATTTTCTAATTCAGTACGTCACTGATTGCTTCACTGCTAAGAACACTTCCTCCATTAACAGCTCAAAGACTAAACACTGTAACTCAAGTCAAGTCACTTTCATTTATATATATATGGAGGATGGAAAGCCTTTTAGAAAGACAGAAGAAACATTTAGCTGTTACTAAGACTAAATGGGTGCCCAAACTTTTTGCACATTTCCTTTTTTTTTTTATGAAAATGCACTTTCACTCTCTGGCAGCAGGTGGCGCTCGTGTAACAGCAGAAATATGGGGTCAGATCCTGCCATCGACAGACTGAACCAATGAGTTTGTGTTTTCATCTTATCCAACCTGACTCTCAGCCAAGATTGTTTACATCATCATCAGATAAATAAGACAAATAAACACCTGTGATGGGCGTTTACTGCCAGAGATGATTAGTAATAAAATTATGCCACTGTATGCAGGAAAAAACTAATTTGAGAACCAAATTTCCAATAAAAGTTTGAAAACATATATGTGAGATCATCACTGCCCTCTGCTGGCGGATCTGAAATACAGGCAGAGCTCGAGTCATGAGGAATTCAGTTTTCCTTGATCTTGAAAACACTTCACAGCTCCACGTCAGCATCATCACACAAATGAACCCGCTTACATTTACATATCTATATTTGCAGAAAGCAGAATTATTGTCTTTATACCCGTTTAACAGACTCATTCATGAGAGAGCAGTGCAGCGCCGTCATAATGGTGCGTGTCTTCGGCAAAATACAGGTGTACAGTGTACATTTTTTGTATCTATAAATTTATTATTGTTCTGCATATAATTTAATTTTATGTAAAGCAACATACAGGGGACACTAAACGAGTGTCACGTCGCTCTTTTCGCGGGATGGAAACGCCTGATGCCTTGCATAACATTTGACACATGATACAAGAGCCAGCAAGAGATCCAGCGCCGTTAAGGAGGAAACTGGACAACAGAGACTGGTCGATTGCACTTGAATTACTTCTAAATGTTTATATATTTGTTAAACAAGCTTAAAATATGCAATATGTATTCAAAACTATATAAAATATGCTATACTGTAAAATATGATGAAAAATAAAGGAATTATCATGCAAGCCAGTGGTTGTGTTGAGTATTTTTTAGAGGATTTAAGTTAATCCGTAAACATTAATTCATGTATGAAGTAAAATAAAATACAAAAACTAGTACTTTAGTAAAAATGAATCAACCCAGTATGATGGGTTGAATAAACAACCCAATTGTCTGGGTAAAATTAACCCAACATGTGTTCTGTCCTATATTTACCCCACCCTTGGGTTGAAAACAAGTGTTTTTTTAGATTGTATCATGTACTGAATTCAGTGAAGAACTTACTTCCGATCACAGATGAAGTGAGTCCTGTAGCTCTGCAGGTGTGTGTACATATTTACATCGGCCATGTTGACATCATATTTTGTAATTTCCTTGAGCTATTTCCTGCATAAACCCAACACAACTCATATTAATCTGCTGAGGATTTAAAGCTAACTAATACAGCACACAATTAAATATGTATACAAGTAAAAGAGTTTGCTGAGAGCCTTTTCTCCCGAGGCAGGACCTGCGAAACAGATAAAAGGGACATTTTAATATCCAATCTTTTTTTGATCGGACTGATTACTGGTTAACAAATTAATTAAAGAAATAACAGGTCATGCAAAATAACTTTTTATGCTCTAAATCAACACACATCTATTAGAAGAAGCATTTAGTTGCATTATTTACAGTGTGATGTAGTTTATTTACCTTTACACTGGTGAGGATCTGGTCGTCTTGTCTGGTTGATGATCTTCACCCACAGATGAAATTATGGGATGATTCTCGAGACTTGTGTGTGTTTTGGTTCAGGATGGTGTGATTAATCGCTAACAGTGAGCATTAAAGCCATTCATTACATCATAAATCTTTATTGTTTGCCTACAGCTGCCTTAAAGTCCATCGTTCAGTTTGTTTACTAGTGTACTGGCGAGATGTGAGGTAACTGAATACTGAGGACAGTCTGACATCAATGTGGGTGTCAAAAAGAACAAAATCTGAAGTTCAGAGGTCATATAACTGGTTCACGAGGTCAGAAACAACAGTTCCCAACACCTCAGTTACTGACCACTCAATCCAGTTACTGACCACTCAATCTAGAAATGTTCAAAGACTCTAGTGCAGGAATAAGACATGGTGAAAACAGAACAGATCAGATGAGAGAGAGAGAGAGAGAGAGAGAGAGAGAGAGAGCGAGCGAGAGAGCGAGAGAGAGAGACACAGAGAGAGAGAGAGAGACACAGAGAGAGAGAGAGAGAGAGAGAGAGAGAGAGGGAGGGAGAGAGAGAGAGAAAGAGAGAGAGAGAGAGGCCCAACTCACTCTGACGGGAACAATATGGATCTTTACAGGTTCTGACTTGTGGGAAATCTGTTGCATTTGCACTTTTACCGGAGTAAATATTTGCGGTCAACGTTCATTCTGCCTCCAGCTCTTCAAACAGCAGCAGGGAAGATCAGATGAGTCCTGCAGAACGGATCAGAACTCAACAACAGACTCACAAGCTTCTCAACACAACACAGAGTTCAGAACGCATCACTAGTGTACTTACTGTAAAGAGTGTGCCGTATAGACAAGCGTTTCCAACTGTAGTATTACCGTGTCATTACCTCGTCACTTCACAAGATTAATTTAGCACTTCCATTAATTACCTCTGAAATAAATATAGTGATTTTAATCCAATTTAGTGCAAAATGCTGTCAGTTTTGTCATTTTGATCAAATAATGAGTAAGCACATTGCAGGAAACACTTTCTCACAGTTTGATCAGATTATATACAGTGAAAGTAGTTAGTATTTCAAATATATGGCAGAAACAGCAGAAGTATGCTAGCATGCGATTCCAAATTTGGCCATAAAAAACATTGACAGCCAATCAGAATCGACCCGAGTTTAAAGAGCGTATGCATTTTAAGCAGAGACGGAAACTGCACACGCTTATAATAAACAGAATGATATTGTCCACTAATGAGGGGACGTTGATATAGTTATCGTTACATTGTTGATGTGAAAGGTCCTTAAGTATTAGTACGCTATTACAAACATAACGTACTTATGCACTATTCTAGTTTTTTTTTTTTTTTGTATATATTGTCTTAGTAGCGTTCACACTGAAAATTCCACATAGAGAAATAGTACACTTTAAATACCTGGATGATGCAGTTAATTAATGTAAAAAAAAAATAAGAGTGACATGTTGGACACTTCACGCACTCGACTGTCTCAGCTTTAATTACGTAGGGGAAGGACAAAATAACCGTATAAAATTTTCACTACACGGATGAGTACATAGTGCATAAGTACATAGTAGTGTATAAGTGCGTCATTTAGGTTGCTACTATACTTTACCACTCTCTAGGTGAGACCTCATAGTCGTATATATGCACTATATGTTATTTGTTAGTATAAATACTGTGAGCGGTGTGTTCATACAGAAAGTTCCAAAAAGAAAAAGTGCACTTTAAACACCTGGACTGATGATACACTTAATTAACCCGAAAAACAAGCACTTTTGGACACTTCATGCACTCAACTGTCGTAGCGGAGGGGGCGGGGCTAACAGACTGAACAGATAAATGACAAAACAATAACCTTATAAAAATCATATACTACACAGTTACATTGAGATACACAGTTAAGTACATAGTGCATAGTATGTAATTTGGGACACAATCCAGCCTCCACCAGTAGAAGGCGGGATGATGTTGAAATCGTCCAATCAGAGGCTGTCAGCTTCAAAACAATCTGTCAATCATCAGTGTGTGCGGGAACACGCCTGAGGACAGGTAAAACACACACCTGTCTCATCATTATTGCGTTACAAGATGGATGAACAGTTTTCCAAGAAAACCTCTGCATGTTGGAGCTCCTTCCTCTTTCCTGATGAGTTTTTCTGTGAATCTTCGGCATGTCAGAGCAGCTCTGTTTACCCGAAACACACTGATTAACCCGCCTTCAAACGGCACAATCGCTTAACTAAATATATAAAATAATTAAAATGTATAATAATATCAGTTCTCACACTTTAGATGACTTTTGGGTCGGTAAAATAACTAATCTTATCTGGCGCTCCATTCGTCGTATCGCCTCAGAGACCGAGAGCTCCCGCGCATTCTCCGCGCATGCGCAGTGGACTTCTGCGGTCGCGCGCTGGGTCACGAGCACCAGAGACGCACGAGCGCGCGCAGCAGCAGCGGAGCTCTGAGATCATTCAGGAGGATTAACATTAAATCATGAGCGTGGGAAAACTGGTAAGATTGCGATGATAACACTTTCTCTCTGCGGTAATAATGCGCGCTGACTCGAGGCGAGCAAAGGAAGAAGTGTCTCAGATGTTAGTTGATGAGTTTTGTAATAAATTGGGTTTGTTCTGCGTGCGCTGCTTTGCAGGTCAGATTTCGCAAGCTGATGTGTAAATACAAACTATTGAACTGTCCAGAGTGTTCACTTCTCCAGAACAACAATTCATACACATTACAAGTCATGCAAAAGCCTGTTTTAATATAAATTACTGAGCATGTCATTACAGAAATCACTGTCATTATTAATGCATCTTATTAATGTCTATTTATATTCTTCTGTAAGATCCGTATTCATTCAAGTTATATAAAAGTATATGAAATTCAGTCAGATTACATTAAACTTTGTATTATTATTGTCATTATTCAGAGGCAGTAAAACCGCAAATAATACGTAAATATGTTTAAATGAGGTACGCAGGATTTTTCCGAATGTTCAGAACGTCCATTTTTTATGTTTTCTCTTGCGAACGTTCAGGAAACATTTCATTGTATCATTCGTCAGACATTATGGA